>CM025780.1:38417048-38506813 GCA_014636745.2 Centella asiatica | reverse complement strand
ATATATATATATATATATATATATATATATATATATATATATATATATATAAAATATACAGTAATCACAAATTTAGGTAATTACTAAAAACGCATGGCAACAATTAAGCACCAACCGATGTGACCCCCAATACATAACAGCTTATAAGAAGCCGTATTCAAGTAATTGGACAAACTTCAATCAATATATATAGTTAACATGGACAGCTAGATAAGCTTCAGTTTAGTATTTACTAATTCAGCACATTATAAGTGGCAATTTAAGATATATACAATCATATGGTTAGGAACAACAATTAATTAAATATATATTTGACACATATGTTGCAGGATCAGCTTCGGAATGGGTGTAATTTTGCTTATTGGGGCCACAAGCATGAGCCAAACACAGCCCTTTGGAGAAGGATGGTTGGATGGAGAATGCTACATTATTAAAGATGGTGTATACTTTGGTTCGGCGATTTTAGTTCTTGTTTCAATAGGTTCGACACTTCTTTTTGTTAAATTCACCCTAAGGAACACTCAAGTTGATCTAACCCAAAGAATTCATGCACAAGTTGAATAAAGATAGAAATTTCAATGTTAAGGGGAAGGGGAAGGTAAAGATAGAAAATTTTCTTTTTCTTCTAATATTCTTTTTAACTCAAATAAAGGCGATGTTAGTAGGATCCCGGTCCAAATTAAAGAAAAAGATTCAACCTTATGACATAGAGAGATGAGAAAACTGTATATTTTATATTAAGCAAATCAAGACATGGAGATTCACTATATAATTTGAAAGGTCTTTTAATTCGTGATCGCATTACCAATTTTGAGTTAAATAGTTGGACAAATTTTCAAATTCAAGTTGTTACATCCGAAAAAAATGAACAAAAATAAAATTGACAAATTCGATCAAAAGTGTCGTGGCTAGCAATGATTAGGGTCAAATTTATATATACGAAGAGAGAAGGGCAATGTGGTGAAGGGGGGTTATGAAGGGAATTAGTCTCAACTAGACAAATGCATATATGTATCTCCATCAGTTGGACCTGAAAGACACTTAGAGACCTTGGAATATTAAAAGATAACGCATTATGAGAGGTAAATGTGCTCCTAATGCCACTAGAATATATATATATATATATATATATATATATATGGTCCCATAAACAGAAGTTTCTTTTGTTCATACTATAGAGATGACAGTTGATAGATCGAACATGTGCCTTTGGTCGCATTCGGAATGTATTTTTCTCATGTAATTTCAACGACTTTACACATTCAATTAATATACGGGATTTAGTGACGATTCTTTTAATTTCTGTATTTATATCAAAGTAAGGGTCCAAGTTCTACTTTAATAATATGCTGTCCTAATTGTCATTGAAATTTACTACTTTAAACCACGATAATATTGGGTAAAGTGGTAAGATAATTTTAATAAGTGGTGAATGCTCGAAAATTCGTCATATCATTCAGCAAGTGGTGAACGATGTGAATATTAGATTTCTAGCACGTAAGAAGGATGAGCTCTCACTATGTACGTCACCTTTCACTATTTTCTATTACCAAAAAAAGAAAAAATCACATTAGATTTTAGTTGTACAAATGCATGTTGTTGTATTCATTTTCCGAAAAGAAAAAAAAATCCAAATTTTTATCAAATAATTAGCTGATGATGATGTGAGTCAAACTTATTTCATTTCTTCCTGCGTGTGGGGGTAGAAAATACGAGTCTTGCCTTACTGCAAGTAGTTTTCGCCCTCAGAAACTTGGTCAAATCTAAATATATAATACTGTTACTGTACATATCGCAATACAAATTTTTTTTTTTTGGTAGTATATATGTAGGCGATTTGCTGTGTCTATCTTGTTAATTATTGTCTAAAAGCGAACAGAATTTTATACACAAGTATAACGGAGTACCAATAAAATAAATCATTACTCATTAACACATTAATATATTAAACAAAAAAATCATGAAGTGAATTGATTATCAGGGAATATATCAAAGAATATAATTGACTGTACAATTATACAGTGTGGTGATTAATTTATACAACTATTCAGTTGCGGGATCTATAGATGCAACTGTCAATAATAGCTAGCAGTATATGGTATTAACATGTGCCTACTAATTACTTCTATAAATAAATAAATAAAAACTATCATACTGGTAACTCAGGTTGCAGATCATCATGATCTTCCATACAACTTAAAATTCTATTTACAATTACATTCATATCCGGTCTTGCTTCTGCATTTTCAAGTAAAGCTAAATTGGCCACGTTAATCAAAACCTTAAGTTGCTCCAAATTTGCATCTCCCTTGAGTTTTGGATCCAATAATCCTACTAAAACGTCCATATTCTCATTTTTTCGACAATCTTCTGTCCATTCCGCTAAGGTTGTTGATCCTTGTAACGACTTTAAACCCGTAATGAGCTCAAGTAACAAAACTCCAAAACTATAAACATCGCTTTTAGGTGACACACATCCCGTGTTAATATAATTTGTGTCAACATAACCTAACGAACCTTTAATTGTAGTAGGTGTTCGGGCGGTTTGAGTGTCGTGGCCTAGTTTGCATAGGCCAAAGTCCGCGAGCTTGGCGTGATCGTCGTTTAATAAGAGAATGTTGGATGATTTGATGTCGCGGTGGATCACCGGTGGCTCAGCCACCGAATGGAGGTAGTCGAGGGCTCGGGCGACATCCACGGCGATGCTTAATCGGTTTGACCATGTGAGAATGCCTGAGGATTGACCTTCATGTGTGTGCATTCGGTCGAAGAGGCTTTTGTTGGGGATGTATTCCAATAATAGAAGTTGTTCGCCTGTTTTTAATTAAATATTATCGGAAGACAGTATTCATTAGTTGGCTTAATTTTTTCATTATGCATATAAAATTATGGGCTTTTTCATGTATGCATATATGAGTGTCGCAGTTATATATTTTTAATAATTAAGGTATGATGGATTAATATACCTTTTATTCGGAAAAAAAGTCGCAACTTAATTCATATGACGTTGATCATAAAAATTACTTAAAAACTTATATATTCCATCATTTGACTTTATATTCTGTCTTTGCCAAGCTTTTAACTGGGGCGTGGAACTTAAAAGTGTTATGGTTGTCATTCCATTAGATAGTTACGTACGCTATCGCACACCTTGTATAAGAGAAGCATATATAATACACACACACACACTGTGTATACAAAATCCAAGGGAGAGAGAACCGAAAGATGCAAGCAATTAAGACTTCTCGTTTATCTACAGAGAAAACTATATTACTATTACTTTCAAAAGAATGAAACATGTTAAGGTCTCGCGTATTCATAAATTAGTTAAAAACAAATTTTACAGATTTGCCTCAGATTTTCTATTAGTCACACTTCTCTCAATTTTAAAAAATCTTTTTGGCCAATCTCAAATTTTACATTTAAATTAAACAATAAACACCAAAATGTTTATCATGCTATTGCATTAAATAAAATTTAAAAGTATGTGTAGGAAACCGAGTGCATTTCTTAATTAGGATGGTTGAGAAACATATAATGACAAAATTAACTTACGCATGTCGTTTTTAATTATCACATTGCTACATTTATATATCTTTTTCGTAAAAACCTAAGTTAGAACTCTTCTAAATGAAAACACTAAGGATAAGAATTATATTCGTTCCACAAATATTATTATCATTTCTAGAGGGGAAAACTATGCAATTAGAGCAGCATTTTAGCTAGAAATGTTAAATCGCTGAATGCATATTTCCTTTTAATCTAAATTATTTATCCGTAGAAAATTTAAATGCTGCTTAATCTAAATAGTTTTCACGAAGCGCGTAACAATTGTTTTCTCAAGAAATAAACCAAGGAATATATACTTGAAGAAAAAAAAAAAAACCCACCAAAACTAAGGGCATTGACAATACCTTTCTCCAAGCAAAAACCCATTAATCCCACCAAATTAGGGTGTGAGATCCTCAACAAAATAGAAACTTCATCCAAGAACATCTTCTTTGTTCCTCCTCTCTCCTCCATCACGCGCTTCACGGCCCCAAATCTTCCATCTCCTAGCTGTGCAAGGTACACGAACGCCGTCGCGCCAACTCCAATCCTTATTCTGAAGTCCCTTGTTGCCTCTTTCAGCTCTTCAAGTGCATAAGTCCTCACAAAAACAACACTAGAACAAAAATGTGTACATCCACTAATACTAATACTTTTCTCTTCATCATTACTTTGAGAAATTTTTTGTTTAGAGGCTTTCTTTTCTTGATGTTGAGACTCTAAATAAACAGCCCATTTTCTCAAAATGATTGTGAAAATAATGACTAGAATTATTGCACCAATGATCCAATAACTTCTTTTATTTGAGGTTGAGAAACCAAAGAACCACATGATATAGATATATGTGGTGTTCTTCGATGAACTATTACTATCTTTTCAAATGATTTTCACTTCCCATATATGAGAAGAGAATATAATGGATATATTAGGATAAAGTATATGAGAAAAGTTTGTGGGAAATTTCATGTTAAGATCCATGTATTTGGAGGGACGCAGTGGAAATTTAAAATGATGAAGCTTCTTTTGGTTGTCTTATTATGCATTAGAATAATGCATGCTCAAGGGTCTCAATGTTGTATCCATTTACATATATATACCTTTGAACAAATGGAAATTAGTGGCTTTAATTTGTCTTGTAGCATATTTATAATTAAAAGAACTTGACCAGTCTAGTTTAATATATGGATATCCTATTGAGAAGTTTATTTTGTTCTAGCTAATAATTAAAAAAGGGTGCTTGTTTGTAGTTTTTGTTTTGTTTTTTTTCCTTTACTTAAATAATATCCCTAAATTTGTGGTCTTTGATCGTTTTGATTAGTACGGAGTAGTTGTTTTCAGCTTTTAGAATAGTTTCTTATTTAACATGTTAAAAATTGTGTGAATGGAGTCTAGAAGAATTCTCTCTTAGTTATTATATAAATAGCATCAATCAATTTACTTATCTATTTTATTTTCTTATGCTTTCGTCTGCATGGGATTCAAACCGAATTAAGTCGGGGGGCATGGTGTGAGTCTTATGCCCGCCACCTGCTCAAGCCCATAACCGCCGCCCCGCTTCCACCCGGACCCAGCCTCATTTTATTTTCTTATTGTCATAACAAATCTCTTTTTTTTTTTTAAAAAAAAAGTTTAATTTATGCATGTGATTGATTCAATATATTGATCGAGCAACAACAATCATTTGTTTTTTTTTCCCTTGAAGTTTTTAGTTCACCAGTGATTATGCTTTTCATTTACTGTGCAAAATATATTTAACTGGCTTTTCTTTCAATTTTATTAGTTCTATGTCATTTAAAATGTTACTCCATATCAAATAAAATGGGACAAAATAAGTATTTCTATGAAAAATAGTCCTTCATTTTTTGAAAAGTGATAGAAGATGGCTAATATGGGAAAATTTGTCACAAAAAAAAATGACTTTATTTCATCCCTGTTATAAATTTTTAGTAAATGACATGTGAATTATTTATTAGTAGATGTATGGGCTAACAAAACATATAGCGGTAATTGTATAGAACTTATACTAAAAGATGAAATACCAATTGGTGTCGACTAATTAATTCGTTCTCGAAAAAATGCCACTTAGAATTTAACATGCCTGTCGGGAAGCTACGGTGTATTTTTTAGTAGTTCTTAATTAAAAAGTTGTTTTTTAAATGAATAGTAAACTTTTTATAATGATTCATTATTCAAAAGGTCAAAATTTAAGTTTAAAATGGATTATTATAGTCCAAAAACAAGTAGATGGATAGGCAGCTAGCTGCTGAACAGGCCCTCAAAAAATAGATGTGCTCTTTACTCATTTACTTAATATATATTCCCCATGCACAAATAAGTGACTTTTTAAGGTTATACTCTATTCTTAAGAAATATCACCATATTCAATAACTTGATTAATTTTGTTTTGAATAATATTACCCTCCTTCTGCAATGTACTATATGAAGTAAAAGATGAAAGTGTAAGAGGATATGTAATTAATTACCATTAGAATTTACAAAATGAATGAGAAAAATTTGCTAAAAAGTCATTTATCTAATCTAAAAATGGCAACCGTTTCCAATTTTGAAGAGCTTTGAATAAGTAAACTGTACAACGTAGGAATTCCTTTGAAGTAGTCAACGTCAGTAAGACGACTTAAATTACTTTTGACTTCCGACAGCCAATTTCTCTCAGATCTCGCTGATACCAATCCGATCACTCCGGCGATACACCTCCTTCACAGGTTTGTTTGTTTCTATCGAGTTTTACATTTCGCTTACAATTTTATTTTTATCCCAGAAAGATGAAAATCAATAAGTCATTCTTAAGAATCTCATTGAATTTTTTTGGGTAGTTTTTTTTTTTTTTTGGGTACTATTAAGAAATTCTATCATCTATTGCAATGGGGGAAGGGGGTTTTAACCTTGGTCTATTGCCAAGGGGTATGAGCTTTTTACCATTGGAGCAAATGCTGAAGCTCAATTTGTTCTGGGTAATTAATGATTCTATTAGGTGTATTTGTTTCTGTTCATACATTGCTGTTTTGTCTACTTCTGAATTGTACCTGCGCTCTACTTCTGTTGGATGTTTCTTATACATTTGGTTTCGTTTTATCGTTCATTTGTGAAATCCTTAGGAAGTTTGATTTGAATATCCATGTGGTAAACTACTTCAAAATAAGGACAGATTTTGTTAATTTGAAATTTTAATAAATTTATGCGAATTTGAAAGTTTGCAAATTATTAAGCCGATGTATATTTAATTTTGGGATGAAGAAAGACAGATTTGTAGACACATTATGATGAAGCTAAATGGTGATAATTTTGTTGAGCTAGTTAACAAGTTGCATTTCTACTAGCATTCATTGAACCCTTTTGTATGTTTTACTGTTTTAGCCTTCTAGATCCTTGCTAATGTAGGTGGATTAGTGGACACAAGAAGAGGTACTTTAACATATTATGAATAACGGTATTAGAAATACTAAGATTAGCATTAGTAATAATTATAGTAACAATAATAAGATTATTATGTTAATCACTGTTTTATTACTGCAGTAATTTCTATAATATTTGTGATATTTTTATTTTGTTAATACAGATTGACAGGTTCAAGAACCTGAAATCTGGGGACTTACTTTGGATGTATTCTTTTTAAGTAGTTTAGAAAGGTGTTATTTTGAAACCCTTACCAATATATCTAATTCACTATTTTAATCAGACTATTCTTAAATAATTTTGTATTTACGTCGCATGTGATTTGAGCTTGAAGGAATTTTCTTTAGAGCACTCCTTTTTTGTTTTCATCTTAACCTTGGCCTCAATTTATAAATTTCTCATGTTTACAGTTTACTAGATGGGAGAAGATAGCCAAACCTACACAATAGATGAAGCACTTGAGGCTGTTGGGTTTGGGAAATTCCAAATTCTTGTGCTTGCTTATGCCGGAATGGGTTTGATTTCAGAAGCCATGGAGATGATGCTTCTATCTTTTGTAGGACCTGCAGTTCAGTATGAATGGAATCTTTCCTCTCGTCAGGAGAGCTTGATAACTAGTGTGGTTTTTGCTGGCATGCTAGTTGGAGCTTATACATGGGGCATTGTTTCTGACAATTATGGAAGAAGGTAAAGAAAAAATAAATAAATTCTGTCCATGGGATCTTGTTTTGTGCTTCTATGATACATTTTGCATACCATATGAATACTTAACTGTAGTTTCTTTTTCACATAAATTGTCACAGGCATACCTACCACATAGCACAATTTGACACAAGAATTAAAAACAGCATAAACAATTATTAATGTGTTTTTGATTTCACTGATATTGATCCTCCCTATAATTTGCTGGGAAAGATGTTACATTACTTTATCTCTGAATATTCTGCTCACCCTTGAGGATGTCCACTTCAGTCCTAAATAATTTTACTTGGCTTATTCACTCTATAAACAATTAGTAGCACTCGATTTTTTTTCTTTTTTTTTTTGCAGCTTTGGTGATCAAATCGTGTTGAGTATCTTTCATTGTGACGGCCCCAAAAATACCATACTGGACTTCGGGCACCATAAAAAATTGACAAAAGAAAAGTATTAATATCTAAGCATGCATAACATTAAATTAGAGAATTAATTAGTAATCTTTATTACAATAACCCAAAATAATTGTCTAACAGCGGAAGTCTATGAGGGGCCCACACAGGCCTTACAATCTAAACATTTCTATAACATCCTCACGCTTCCCCCTTCCCTGGAAGCCGTCCGCCAGAGGACGATCGGGAGCATTCGTCAAGCCATTCTTTCCTTGCCTTTAGAAGACGACTCGGTCTTCTCGCCAAAACCTGTAAATCATTTGGTAATAACAACATGAGCGATTTACGCTCGCAAGTATATAATCAAGAATTTGGTACGTTCTGAAAGATGAATAAATGATTGGGTTTAAGTGTTTATGAGGTTTGACGAAAACAATGTCAACACCTCTTAACATCTTGAAAGAAAACGGAGGGTTCCCGAGTGATAACGAGGGATTTGACCCTTTACTTAAAAGAATAAAGGATATTATCACATGCGCCTTATAACCATGTCCATTTGACGCACGTGCCCTTAGGAACTTTGTATCAAACAGTATATCAGCTGGCCAGCCTGACCACCATCTGACTTCATCATAATGACATACGTAGTCGAATGCAGAAACCTTTTGTCTGCAAGGGTCTGGTTACCGTTGCCTCGGTTCCCATTCCCTATAAATCTTAGACCCGAGATGCCAGGCAGATGCATCCCACTAGCCTTTAGTTACCCATACGGATATACTTTGCAAGTATGGGGTGAAGAAATAAGCTTTCTACATCCGTATAGGATTTTCTTTGGCGTGTTAGCGGAATTTAAATAGCTAACAACCGCCCAAAGAGCATTTGATTCAAATACAACATTTTTCACGTACATCGGATCAAGGGATCGTACGTTACTTAACTTTGAAGAAATTATATTATGAATATTGACATGCAAAAATCTTGAATACATTACGTATATCGAAAGAATGATCATACGTATTAATTGAAAGAAAGCAGAGTGAGTATATACTTGCCTCAAGTCCTTAGTGAAATTTAACACTCGTGTAGAAGTAATTCTGTAAAACATGCACATGTAATAGCATGAGAAAATCTCAACTTAATTACGTATGAGGATGCACGTGCGGAGTGTTCATAAAATTTTCAAGTCTTGTGATCGGCTAATCGAGTCGTCGAACGCTAGATTGGGATTCGGTTAGAACCGAATCAGAGTCCGAGAGATTGGTGGACTTGATAAAACGTCGCTCATAGGCTCTCGATAATTTAAATTTAATTATTGGAATCTTTAGATTAATTAATAAATATCAATTAATCACTTTTAGCTTAAATGACTTCATTAAATCATTTGACCTTTATAAAAAAAATTGTTCCTTAAATTATTATTTAATTGTTTTAATTAAATAATAATCATTTCATAATCACAAAAGGTTTATAGACCTTTTAGCAATTATTAAACATTTATTCATAAATTATTATTTAATTGCTTTAATTAAATAATAACTATCGATCATTGAAGTAATTTATTTCTTAATTACTTTTAAATTAAATGATTTATTGATCATTTAATAATCATGTAAAATTTATTCATTAATTATTATTTAATTGTTTTAATTAAATAATAATTGGTCTTGATTCTTCAATTTAATTAATCAAGGATTATTCCTCAATTAATCTTAGCTTAAATGATTTATTTAATCACTTAAATAAATTTTAAAGTTTATTCTTTAATTATTATTTAATTGTTTTAATTAAATAATAATTATTTATGGATTAATGACTCGTCACTTAATTGTGGAAATTAAGAAACTCTAACATCATAAAAAATTTTAAATTTTTAATCATGTAAGAGATTTATTTACATGACAATAATTATCCAAAAATCGCTTATTGAATAATTAAATGTAAAAGTATTTTATTATTATTATTATTTATTATTATTTTAAAAGGATTTGGATTGGGCCCAAAAAATGAAATTAAAGTGGACCGGGTCAGAAAAGGGTCAAACCGGGTCACTGGTCACGGGTCCGGGTCGGAACCGGGTCGGTTCGACCCGACCCGTCTTCTACTTCAGCAGCAGATTAGGGTTTCGGCAGGGAGCGTCGCCGGCGCCGCGTTCGCCGGAGCCGTGGCTGCCACCCCCGATAGCAGCTCGCACGGTGAGTAATCGGCGGTGGGAGCACCGCCATGGCCTTTGCCATAGGCGAATGCACCCCTACGCTTCACGCCGCGACCTAAAACAGGCCGGAACGTGGTTTTGCAGTCTACCGCCGGCGAGCCCGCCATTAACGGCGGCGAGCTCGCGGCCGAGCTCCCTTTTACCATTTCTCAACCATTTTTGTCGGTTCAAGGATGGATTCGAAAGATTAAGCAACCAGAAACTCATACCAGCAATCTATTTCAAGTTTTAACAACTCAATCGTAAGAAAAATCAAGAACAAACATTCGGGTATTAAAAAAAATTTGTCTGAGCTTCAGAACGAGAAATACTAGACCATTTCTCAAATTGTTTGAGGCAAAATGGTCCTTACAAGTGCAGAAACAAGTTGGTTTAAACGATTTGAACAAAGACAAACAACACTCATCGGAATCTTGACCCGAAAGACTTAGGGTTCTTCGGATTTGAATTTTATTTCTTGAATATTTATTTATATTTTTGTTCAAACTTTAAAAATTAATAACTCACAAACCATAAATGCTATAAACATGTGTTATATATGAAAATGATACTGAAAAATTTATTCTACACAATGACATGAACAGAAATGACAATAACTGTAAAAATAAAGGGGCAGTGTGTATACCTCTTTAAAGTTTTAGTGGAATAAATGTCCAAAAACTTCAATAAATGTTCAAATCCAAATTTAATTTGTATTTAGTGAGTTTGCTGAGAGGGTTTGACTGAAATGGAGGCTAGGGTTTAGTGAATAAGATATATTTATATTACTTGCAAATCAATTTTGGCCATTGGATTGATTTTTGAAAATTTTACTTGGATTGGAAAGATTTTTCCTTGGATTGAAAACAACTCCTTGTTTTGCCACTTTGAGAAAATGCTGAAATTTGAAGTAATTAGTGTTTAATTTAAATTGCTTACTTACTAATTACAATTTAAAAGCATTAAACATTGATTTAATGCATAAACCGAAAAGTTTAACCGTATAGGTGAGGTAAAAATGTGTTTATGAAATTTTTGTCATGGTTAATGTCTCGTAATTATAAAGATATCATGTTCGTTTCGATTTGTTGCTAGTGGACGTGCGCGCATCGATTAGCGTGGTTTAAGCGTAACCTAAATCGTAAAATTATCGGTCAATTAAAATGAACGAAAAACTTAATAAATAACGAATTTAATATTCGTACATTTTATTTAAATTTTCGGTTTCTCACATTCATAGTTTCATTCAACTATCAGAGCTTATGCTTCAGACACAGAGACACTATATTTCATCAAAATCCTAAATTTCTTATAAGAATTGCAAATTTCTATTTCTCTCATGTGGATGGGATACACTCACTAATATAACACATTCTTCGAGTTACAAGATAATACATATTTTAAGCTCGAATTTTGTCCGGTCACTCCAGAATTCTCCTTTTTCTTCTTGCATAACCTACCATCATCAAACATGCGATTTTCTATCCTGTAATCTTCATAACCAATTTTTTGTTGTTTCAATATTCTCAGTAAGACATTAATTAAATCCTAATTTTTCTATTTCTTTTTAAAAGCTTTTGGTTTGACCTCATTCAAACTTTGACTATGTGTTGATTTATTGGGTTAATAAGCAGTTACCTCAAAAGAGACTATTTTTATTAAAGTTTGCCCTGATACTCCATTTCATTTCCAGATCCTGAAATTTATTGTAATTCTGTATAAAAGCTGGATGATGATCACTTTGTTGTCTAGATTATTACTGATGTCCTTCTACCAATACAGAATGATGGTACATATGGCTATAGTAGTGTTTGTACTATTAGCTTATTCTTTCTTTAATCCTGCAGGAAAGGATTTCTCATTACTGCAATGGTCACTGCTGCAGCTGGTTTTGTTAGTGCCTTTTCTCCTAATTATATTTTCCTGATTAGCTTCCGCTGTGTGGTTGGTATTGGTTTGGGAGGTGGCCCTGTGCTCTCATCTTGGTTTTTAGAGTTTATCCCTGCACCAAAACGAGGCACTTGGATGGTTGTATTTTCAGGCTTCTGGACACTTGGGACGATTTTTGAGGCCTCATTAGCGTGGGTACTACTATCATACTGTCTTTGTAGTTTGCAAGTCTAGTTCTTGGGTTTGATATCGTTCTTTGACATTTCAAATAATTAGTTATAGAGTAGGCAAAATGCTGTTTATTGCTAAAATTCTTAGACTGCTAACAATGTGAGTTTCTTTTCCATATGTAGACAGCTAGCTTTATTACTGCTCATTATGCCTTACTCGCCCATTCTATCCATCCTGGCTAGAAAGGCAAGTATTCATCCTGGCTAGGACATGATACATGGAATTGCATAGGCAGAGTTGTTGCCAATGAAGAAAGACTTTAAGTTATAAGTATTCTAGAAAGGATAATGCCTAGAGTCCTAGACCTATGCTTATATATACATGGGGTTGATTTTGCACAAGGATCAAGATATTCTTGAGACTGTTTGTTACTCATCTTCGTTCTGGTTAAAACATGATAGTAGAAACTACATGGAAATTTGTTTTCTCTCTCTCTCTCTCTCTCAGACACACACACACACATTGTGTTTGTGAATTATTTGTTATTTATTCATTGTTGAAATTATGAGTGTCCGAGCCTCTTTTATCATTCAACCAATGCCATAGGTATATGCCCACTCAACAAGAGCCGTACAATAGCAAATTCAACAATACATTTGTGTGTAACCCTTGGAGTTGGCAAGTTCATTGTCAGATGACCATATTGATTTTTCTCTCCCTTGGTTTACCATAGTTCGTGTTTGATAATGATATCTTCAGAAGGTCATTTCATCCTTTTTGCACTTCATGTTATTTTTAGAAATTGCTTGGAAGATTTTGAACCATCGTAATTGAGGCATTTTTAATTTGTAACTTTTATTTATTCTTTTCAGTTTGTGATGCCATCTTTTGGTTGGAGATGGCTACTTGCACTGTCTTCTCTTCCTCCATTGCTGCTTCTTGTCGTCTATGGTATGACTCCAGAATCACCAAGATATTTATTCATGAAAGGAAGGAGAGATGAAGCACTTCTTATTTTAGAGAAAGTAGCAAGGATTAACCAGAAGAATCTCCCTCCTGGCATCCTTGTTTCGGATGACCAAACAGAGCTACAGGAAACACTTTCTTCAGAAGAAGATAAACTCCTGCCGTCAACAATAGATAATATAGATTCAACTCAAGATAGCTTCGATGAAATTGCAATTCCGGTTGGGAGTAGCAAACTGCAACAAAGAAATGTTTTGTCACTGTTTGTGCTTCTTTCACCAGAATATATCAAGTCAACCCTACTTTTATGGGTTGTCTTCTTCGGGAATGCATTCTCGTATTATGGCCTCGTTTTACTGACCACTGAATTACATAATGGACATAACAGTTGTGGAACAAATTTGCAATCAAATAAGCAGGAGGTTAGCTACAAAGATGTTTTCATCACTAGTTTTGCAGGTACGCTATTACTATATAATTACAATCTTTACTAAATACTAGTACATAATAATATGTGCAAAATGAAGATTCAGTTCACAATTTAATTCAGTTTTTATCTATTGGGATATGCTTCCTCCTATGAAAGAAGGCTGAGTACCTTTTACCTTTGCTTAATTTGCTTCAAGAATTCCCGGGGCTGCTTATATCAGCAGCTATAGTTGACAAACTGGGCCGCAAGCTCTCAATGTCTACTATGTTCTTCATCTGTTGCGTTTTCCTGCTCCCATTGGCATTTTATCAGCCACCCTCGGGTGTCACAACAAGTCTTCTCTTCGGGGCTCGCATATGCATTACCTCAACCTTCACAGTGGTCTACATATATGCTCCAGAAGTAAGTCATACACAATTTTATGGTTTGTGTGATTTAAACACATTGTTCGTGCTTGATCACCATGAGTTGAATTCCTTTGTATGCTGCAGATATACCCGACGACAGTGAGGACAACAGGCGTTGGAGTGGCTAGCTCAGTGGGAAGAATTGGTGGAATGTTATGCCCTCTGGTGGCTGTAGCACTAATACATGGATGTCATCAGACTGTAGCAATTCTTCTATTTGAGGTTGTTATTTTTCTATCCGGCATATGCGTGCTGCTTTTCCCATTCGAAACTAGTGGCCGCGTATTGACCGATAATATTTCTGCTTTCGAAAAAGTTACCACATTGCCAAGATGATGCACATTGTCCAATGCAATGTTAGTAGAATCCATGGTTTTTGAAGACATTGCTTCAACTATAATGCTGGGTTGGGTTGGGGCTTTAAGAACTGGAATTACGGTTGGCAGGACTGAGGGAAGGAGAGGGAATAGACAGACACACGGTTACATATACACACAACACAATAGTCTCTACCTTGTAATAATCAATATAATTATTTTGTATTCACAAATACAAGGGAATATACTCTGTAAAACAGATCGATCATACATATATATTGTGCAATTCCCAATGTTAATTTTTATTTTAGTTTTTGGTTAAAACATTAAACAGGTTAAGCAAGCGTGCTACTTCTCCTTTTCCACACAATAGCATTATGAGTAGTATGATGTTCAATTGTGGTATGTGATGAATTTATGATACTTGCTCCTTATTTATTTATGTGATAAAATTTACTGGCGGAAAGGGCCAAGAAAGGGAAGTTTTTTCTTCATTTTTTTACTCACTGGCGGAAGGAAAAAAAAAATTGGCATTGGTGGAAGAGATTTTTTTTTTTAAAGTTTGATCTCCAGCGTTGAATTATCCGATCGACGGTTATAAATGTGTTAGTTACGAAAAATTTCACAGTTAACGTTAACTATCGATCTGTCCCCATATATATATATATATATATATATATATTAAATGTTGTATTTTAATTGCTACAATATAGTATATAGTACAATAATGTACAGTATAATAAACTTAAAATATGTATTCAAATTGCTTAATTTACTTCTTATGTGTGTATTTGTTCATTTATATATATATATACATATATATATATTAAGAATTATATTTTATTTTGTTATTAAATACTTTAGTCATGAGTTGAGGTGGTAATATCTAAGAAAAATAAACTATAAATGATCTTCGCTCTTTTTGAGAATAACATGTACAAATCGGGTGAGAATTGAGTAACAGTGAGGAGAAAAAGTAGTTCTGAAACTTTTTGGACAGAAGCAGCACTCCCACACACCTACACTCTACTATCCGGTGCTTGCGAAAGGAGAGAGTGACAATGGTGGCTGCCAAAACCCTTCTTCTCCCCTCACCTCTACATCTATCAAATTCAAAATCCCTCTTAAACCCTATTCCTAATCTCAGCTTCCCATTATACTCTTTCTCCCCCAACCTCAAATCCCCAGTTCTCATCCCACCCCTAAAATCATCTGCCCAATCCATTCAATCCGAAACCCTTCCCTCAATCAACCAAACCCCACCTAAAACCCGTGTCAAAATCCTTTCTGAAGCCCTCCCCTTCATCCAAAAGTTCCGAAATAAGACCATCGTCGTCAAGTATGGTGGCGCCGCCATGAAGTCCGAGTCCCTCCAGGCCTCCGTCATAGACGACCTCGTCCTCCTCTCCTGTGTCGGCCTCCGCATTGTCTTTGTTCACGGCGGCGGCCCCGAGATCAACCAATGGCTCTCCCGCCTCGGGATTCAGCCCAATTTCCTCAACGGCCTTCGAGTTACCGACGCCTCCACCATGGAGATCGTCTCCATGGTTTTAATCGGAAAAGTCAATAAAGTGCTTGTTAACCTCATCAACAAGTCTGGCGCCACCGCCGTCGGTTTATCCGGGATCGATGGCCGCCTTTTGACTGCCTCTCCGGCTCAGAACTCGGCCCAGTTGGGTTTTGTGGGGGATATTGCCTCGGTTGACCCGTCCGTGATCCGGCCGCTGATAGACAATGGCCACATTCCAGTGATTGCCTCGGTGGCGGCTGATGGGGCGGGGCAAATGTATAACATTAATGCGGACACGGTGGCCGGTGAGTTAGCTGCGGCATTGGGAGCAGAGAAGTTGATTCTGTTGACTGATGTGGCGGGAATTCTGGAGAACCGTGAAGATCCCGGGAGTTTGGTGAAGGAGATTGATATTAAAGGTGTGAGGAAGATGATGGTGGAAGGAAAGATTGCTGGTGGGATGATTCCGAAGGTGAATTGTTGTGTCAGGTCTCTCGCTCAAGGAGTTCGCACTGCGAGTATTATTGATGGAAGGCTGGAACACTCGTTATTGCTTGAGATCCTGACGGATGAAGGAGCTGGAACTATGATAACTGGGTAACAAATGTATCATTTCTAGTGTTTTGGAGTTATAAAGCTTTGAATTTTACTCGCGTTTTTTTTCTTTTTTTAAGTTTGTAATCAAAGATAAATTTTGAAATGTGCTTGGCTCTCATCAAGTTATTGTGGTAGGAATGTGAAATCATCTCAATGATCAGATGTGAAAGCTTTGATGTCTGGGACCGTAACTCAGAAAACTGTGGCGGCATAATTTGTAGGTGCCATTTTACATGGTTGCTACCCGGATCATCTTTAATTTGCAATGAATTATCACTATTCGTAGTTGGTTATTTGTTGATAGTTTTCTCATGATTCTATTATACATCATAAATACTTTATTGAAGCGCATTGATGATTGATCTATGCTGAGTTGATAAGCATTTGTGGTCATCTACTCATCTCATACAAGATATCTATGATTTATTGCCTCAGTTGTTGTCAACTAGTATAAATTCTAACAAATATTCTACAACTTAGGGAGTACTGTAGAGGCACAAAGCGAGTTCTTAATTCTCTGTCAATGTTAGATTCTAAGTTATCGGCGTAGAACATTAACAGAAGATGTTATATTACTGATATGCTTCTAGAAAGCTCATGACTACGATTAAGTATAATTATCAAATTCTGGGGAGTGCATTACATAGAGATCAAAAATCTTTGGGGTTGTGGGGTAGTTGGGGGGGGGGGGGGGGGTTTGCGGTGGAATTAAAATCCTCCCCTGAAGAAAAGTTAGTTGGAGGATTGAGGTGGTTTCTAAATAGCGACCTTAGAAAGGACTATATTGAAGCATCTGTTGTAAAATGTATACCCTTGGGCAAACATTGAGCCTCTATTGCAATACATACACTGCGAACAATGGAAAGCCTAATGTATGTAACACATATACTTGGCAACATATTCTTGTAGGACATCACATACTAGGTTCCTTTTATTACATTATGCGTAGATGACCAGAAAATAATAATGTCTAAAGTGTTCATATGATGATCTCTTAGCAATAAAAATTACTTCCACTTCTTGTATCCATGAGACTTCCCGTGTTTCCCAAACTTCCCATGACCACCATAGTGACCGCCTCCACCAGGCATCATGCCATAACCACTGCCACTGTGGGTGTACCCGCCGTGACCGTGACTGTGTCCACCACCATATGACTGATGACCACCATAACCGACTCCACCGCCATGCATGCCCCCAACTCCACTGCCATGCGTTCCCCCTATCCCGAAAGTACCATGGCCTGAAAATGATGCATGTACACAGTAGAACCCATGATGTATATCAAAAACCGAAATTTCCTTGCAAATTCTTTCCTTATTATTAAAAAGGCATGCCAAACCAAATAATATTTCCACGAGTTGATAAACTTCAGTTCACTTGGGACAACAATTTTAAAACACCGGCTTCCAGCCACAATTAAAAATTAAACACCATTGTTCATATACTCTTTTCTTTTTTCTTTTTTAATGTCATGTCAACATGATTAAGGAACTCACTCAAAAAACAGTCGTATTTGTTCATCTCTTATTGTGACTACATGTATTCATTTCAAGAAAAGTATTTTTGTAATCAAATTAACAGCAGAAAAAGAAAAAGATCATTGCCTTAAGAAGACAAACCTGAGGGGTACATGTAACCTTGTGAGTGTGAATAACCAGAATGTCCATAGGACTGTGGTGGATATCCGGCAGCTGGCGGATAGCTTTGTGGAGGGTAACCTCCATTAGTAGGGTATTGTCCTCCATAACCATAAGGATAATTATTATATCCTCCACCCCACATTATTGATTCAGTTTAATTTACAACAATTAATAATTCAATTGAGTTGCGCCGCCAATAAATTACTTAACAGAAGTGAAATGTGAATTTATAGAAGAAAAATGGAGTGCGCACGGACTCAGTAATAGTGAAACGCGAGGAATCATTTTACATACATATTCCTGTTGTCCAACTCATATGTCACATTTAAAACTATGCCCTTGACAAATGACAGAATTTCAGGTGACACAGAATTTAGGTAAATAATCTCTCCACTAGTTCAAATCAGTCTCCTTTCAATTTTAACGGTTGCTAAAATTCAGAACTTTAATATAGAATTATAGATGCATATTAGTTGGTTGAGTAATTACGTTGTAATGTATGAAAAAATTGAAATTCTTAAGAGATATCAATTAACATTGGCAGCATATTCATGTTCTTTTTAGCGTGATCATTAAGCATGTTGTGATTTTATCTCATGGACCACCATTATATATGTGTGTGTGCGTGTATGTATGCATGTATATATTCTTTCTTTTGGGACAAATTAGATATTCCTTTTCACGATTGATTATCGAGAAAGCATAATAGCAAACTTACAGATAACAAATCTTTTAGGGAAATGTTTATTTTTGGACAGGTATGGAACCATGAATTAGTTGGCACGGAAACTGAATTCCTTCTTTTCCCCCAAGATTTCTGCTAAAAACCAAATAAAGCCTTAAATTATTTGTTCTAGAAAAATATATACCTCCTCCGTTTCTCACAAAATGTGTAAATATTAAAAAAAAAATTTATAAAATTTGTTATAAATTTTCAATTAGAAATAAAACTAAATGTTCTGTAATGACAATTTTTTAAGAATATTAAATTATAATGAATAAATTATACAAATAGTGCTCTATTTTTTAAATAAATTTATTATCAAATTTCAGCACCTTTTTTAAAAGGGATGTAATATCTAAAATTAGTTGATTTCAACTATTTTTTCCAGCTTGGTTAAATTAAAGCCTTTGTTAGTCACCGAGTCTAAAGAGCGATTCTTTGGACTCTGCAAACGAGCCTTTTGACTATGACATCTTTTATTTTTCCAGTGCCCCGTTGCCATAGTTTAAGAACTCATAAAACCACCCAAGCGTGTACATCAAATATCAACTAGACTCGCAACGGGGACAACCATTAGGGCCGTAAGCCCTACCGAGCCCTGGTAAATGTTTCTTTCCAATCTCAATAAAAAAACTCGTACATGATACATATAGAACTTTCGGAACATTGGACAGGATGTTATCAATTCTTAACAGCTTTAAAAAATAAAACAATGTCCTCTGAAAGCATACCAAGCTGAGGACAAAACTGAAGGAAAAGAGATAATATAAAGAAGAACACGATCAAAACGAAGGTTACCAGGGTATAGAATAAGATTAAGTCATGCATTCTCAAATTTAAATCAGTCAGTTCTCCATCAATTTCAACCAATAACAAAATTGAGACAAGATAACCAAGCTCTAAACTTTGTAATAGAATAGAGGACAAATATATTAGTCCAACAACTAAGCTTCAGTTCAAAGCTGGATGGTAGAATAATACTCAAGCACGAGCTGCAGCTGGTGCTCCAGCAGCACGACCTGGTTGTCCTGGCTTTGGAAGATCATCCTGAAACCGGGAAAAATAAATTCAGTAATCAAGCCAAAAACTAAACAGTTGAGGGTCGAGACAACAATAAAGACAATATACAATATAACAAGCAGTCATATGTATGGCACAATCACAAATCATTAACCAGAAAAAGAAAATATGTGCCCAATCATGAGATTCCTTGAGGAACAATACAATTTTTAACAACTCACTGAACAAAATATGACAATTTAACCAGCACAAACAGAACTACGCTTCGTGACTAAACACTCTTAGTCTCAGGAAAAATAATACACCAACTAAAAAGTAATGGAAGACCACGACAAATAGGTACCAAGAATTAGATGTCATAAATATCCTAAATGACCATAAACACGCAGCAAATCACATAAAATCAGGATGGCCATCCTATAAACTAATAAATTGTATAAAATGAAAGGCAGCAGTACAAAAAACTAATAAAGCTTTAACAAGTGAAAGATGGCCATCCTAGATGTTCCAAATACTTTCACAAATTATATGACCATTCAAGATTACAAGAAATATGGAATTTTATTTAGATCATCTAGGGCACCATCAGCCAAAAAGACAAATGAATGCTGAAATTGGAAATGACATGGAAAACAAAGAAATCACGAAAAAACAAATATAGCAACCGAAAAGATTTTAAGTATGATAAATAAGTTAATAATATTACATACCCTTGGCCTGGAAAAGCGCTTTGGAGGCTCACGGTTCCTCCTATCAGTGCGGGAGCGGACTCTTACAACTTTGGAGTGAATTGCACATGAAACACAGTACTGCATCTTCACATACAACTTCGGAAGAGTATAAGCTGAAACAAGTAGAAATACATTTACATTTTAAATGATTGCAATAAAAAGACAAAAAAGTAGAAAAGATAAGAGAGCAACAAGCTTAAATTAACTTACAGTCAAAAGCACAAGCCTCTTGCACATCCCTAACAGCAGCTTGTTCCACTATGTTCCTTACAAGAAATCTCTTGATTGATTTATCCTAATTAACCAATCGAAGAGTTGAAAAAAGCATAGTAAGTCTAAACACACGGAGAGAGGAGAGAGAAAATGGCACAGTATGGAACATTGGCGTATCCCAATTTAGTCGAGTAGGCTTTACTTAAAATCCAGAGAGCCCGATGTAGATGTAAACATAAATAATCCGTCTGATTCGGAAAATTCTAAACAAATTAAACAGGTGCTACTCAATCACAGAAATGAAACAAAAACAAAATCAAACAAATCATATACAACAGCAATTGTCCAATAAAATGGATCAAAAAAATTCAAATTTAAAAAACTTCAATTGGGGTTTGATTCTTACGCATAACAGCTCAAAACAATTAAATCTTTAGTCATACAATTTACAGGATTTGCCCACAGAGATGCATACACGGCTATATAACTAGACATGAGAGGAAGATTAATGTACCTTGGGGCAGCACTTTCCGCAATTGGAGCAGCGAATGAACTTGACATGGCCACGACCGTGCTTATTGCGGCCACCATTCCTACGCTTGAAAGTCTGTGAATGACACGAACATGGAAACAGAAGTGTTCAGATTCGATAACCAGGGTTTCAGTAATTAGATTGAAGAAGAAATCGATTGAAATCTGTATCAACTTTTCTCTCAAACTCTTTACCATTTTGTAGGTTTTTGCTCCTCAGAAACGGCTCTCTCTTCTGCTGCAGCTGCTCTTCGACAGGCAAGGCTCTCTAGGGTTTAGTTTGGGAGGAGAAATGGGGTATATATTTCAAAGTGTTATTAGTGGGCCGAATTTCAGATGGGCTGAAATCCAAATAAAGTGGCCCACAAAAGCCCATTAAAATTAGAAAACGAAGGACATGTTTAAATGTGACATCTGAAATTTAGATTTTTAACAGGCTCCATGTGAATTTAGAAGGTTAAAATAATCATGTCAGGTTGTAACAAAAAAAAAAAAAATATATCATCTCAGTTTGTTCCTTGTAATAAATAATAATACAAAAAATAAATTATAGGTTTTATAAAAATTCTTGTAAAGACAAAAATACTTGCAAACACCTAAGTTAATCATAATTACATAAGAGTGATTGGACTATAGGTTTTGCTTAATTAATCATATAAAATATTGTTTTTCTACGTTTTGGTTGCTTAATTATGTCAAACCATAAATGCGTAAACGACCCAAAAGGCAAAAAGATGTACAATAATTGAACGGGGTTTCACTAATTTAAAAAACAATTCAAAAAGGTGTTCGAGTGAAGTAATATTAAAATTCACTTTATATGGTTTGAGTTAGTCCAGTTAAAATAATGAGAGCTAGAGATTTTGGTTTCAAGTTTAAATTTGATAAAGATGAGCCTGAGCATTTGCAAGGATTCATATTTCACACTCATGTTGAGGATTCAAATCCCACCGTCCATCCTCATGTAATATATGGAATTCTTAAAAGTATCAAAAAAAAATTTATAAAAATTAATGTTATTTTAAATAAAATTGGGTTTTTCCTTCCCTGGCGTATGGAAGGGCTCGTGCAGCCAATCCTTGGGACAATAGAATGTGATATGAAATAATATGGTAATGAAATAAATTTTATATTAGTTGGCAAATCATTTATGTATAAAATTCGTTCATTATTTTGTTCATATTAAAAATTTACATGTAATTATAATTTTATCCTCCTACGTGGAGTTTATTCATTTCATCAAAATCAAAATGTTTTACACAATTTATCGCTTTTTATCCTTATACTTTCCTCATAATTTTTCAATTACTCTTTTCCACCTATATTTTTCTTTTAATCATCCATTTTATTCTCATAGAATTTAATTTCATCAAATCAAATGCACCATTAAAATAAGCAAAAAATTGTCAGAGCAGAGAACTTAATCACGTATCAGTTATCACAATCAAGAGTGAATTTATTATATACAGCTTTTTTAAAATAAATAAAATGATAAACTAAACATGCTCAAATAATATAAAATACTTGGAATTGATTTAAGGGTGTAGAAGAACATGACTGAAGCTGGAAATAAGTATTTTGTGATTCATTTACTTTAACCACGTGGCTCCCAGTTTGATTGATTAATGGGAGTTTGATTAATTAAGACTCCAACGTAAGTTCAGTTTTTTTACACTCTTGAACTTCAAGACAAGAGAAAAAAAAAAAAATTCTCGTCTCTTCATTTCTTTTCTTCTTATTATAAATTCCAAGAGAAGGCCTTAAGATTATAAGAAAGAAGAGAAAAAACTACAAAATTTATGGATGAAGCATCTATATTTAGTCAAATAAATCTCTTTTCTTTTTTTGAAATATCAGAATACCATATATTCAGTGTAGCAGGGAATCAATTTTCAATAAAACAGCCATAATAGTCAAATCATACTTCATTGTTTGTTTGTTACACGCCCAAAGAAATACTTGAGTCCATAATGTCACAAATTCTTAGGTGAAAACTGCTGAAATGGTGATAAAACAGCAGTTCAGAATTACAGGTTTATTAAAACTTATATGTTGACATTTTCTGCAGATGTCGGATAATGATTAATCATTTCCACTTCTTAAATCCATGATGCTTTCCATGCTTGAACTTGCCATGTCCATGTCCATGTCCATGGCTATAGTAGCCACCGTGCGTACCATAACCGCTGTGAGCGTAGCCGCCATGACCGTGTGGCATATGCTGAGCACCATACGCTGCTGCAGCACCAGCAATCATTCCTACTACGCCAGATCCATGCCCTGAAACACCCAAAGTTTAGAAAACAACATCAACCAATTATAATAACTATCTCGAATTTCAAATGATCCTACAAAGTTGCATGGAGCAAAAAGTTGATCGTCCCGTTTGTTTTAGTTAAAATTCTAGAGATTCTACATTCTGTAATAATGTATTTAAAATTTAAGTCGAAACAAACATGGTCACATTCTTACAAGGAGATAAACTTTTCTATCAAGAACTAATGCAACAATTTATACAGGATTAAGATTGGAAAAAAGTATGGCAACATCACCAATTCCAAATTCATATAAAAGATATAATACAATGTTGAAGAATATATATATTTTACACAAATTAATCAAGATAAAAGTGAACCGATACCAGTACTGTATAATTAAGATTCTATATATACCTGACTGGTGCATGTAGCCTTGTGGGTATCCAGATGGTCCATAGGCTGGTGGAGGACATCCAGCAGCTGGTGGATAATATGAACTAGGAGGGCAACCTCCATAGCCATAGGCTGGATAATGTTGTCCATCATGATGATGATGATGATGATGTCCACCACCCATTTTCCTTCACAGCAGCAAGAATATATTGATATGACCTGCCACAGACTGAAATGCGAATTTATAGGAGAAACTCAGACGCGTAATGAATCATCTTTACATATTCAATAATATCTGAACCGGAGAATTAGTTATGATTTTTGGTATGAAAAGAATATATGCATATTGACATATTCCTGTTCCTGGTAGCTTCATAGTTAAGCTTTGTGAAATGGGTTGGACGCATGGACTTGCTCATAGTTTTGATAGGAATAGAATAAAGCGGACGTCTTATTAATGTATTACCGTGTATGGAAGTGTAACATATATAGGCTTTTGATGAGAAATGGCCGGATATTCTGCTTCTTTGGAAAGGGACTGTTCCAATATGAACTCAACACAAAGCCATAAAGTTAGTTTTCAGGTTGTCTTTTCTCTGTTCTCTTCTCAACCATTACCGATACTTTTACGCGTGTAATCAAAGGACGGTTGTAATAAATTTGAACTAAAAGAAAAGGCCAAGTCATTCTTTCTTTCTTACAGACTGTTTGGATTGGGATTGAAGGAATAAAATGAGCGGAACAACAAATTTGATGGACAAGTAATTTTATTTTGTATCTAAATTCATGGAACAAGTGAAAAGGAGGAAAAATGATTCTTTTTTTTTTTTCCAATGTAATTCTCCATTCAATTCCTCCTCATCTCTGTTTACTATATTACTTTTCACTAAATTCTTTCTATTTTTTTTCAAATCTATTTTTCCTCTCATTTCATTACTCCAATCCAAAAGCAACCCCCAATTAACTTCGCACCACTTTGAACCAAGTGCTCCGGATGACACCCTTGGTGAACCCACTGAACATATCATTCATCATATAGAAATACTGAATAAATCAATTGGGGAATCGAGAAACAATTAATGGTTATGTTTGAAGTTCAAATCCAGTATCTCATGAACTGCAAATGCATGCAGTTAATGGTCTACTGGTTGAATGGAATATAAAACGGCCAAAGAGGTTTTTCATAACTGCATTAAGTTATCGTAAGCAGCGGTATATATATATATATATATATATATATCCATGGCTACCGTTAGCTATGAGAATTTTCGTAGCTAACACATTTATAATCATTGATCGAATGATCTAAGGATTCAGATCAAACAATTAAAAAATATATATAGTCTTCCCGCCAGTAACATTAACAGAAGACTTTTAACTTATATATAACTTAGTTACGAAAGTTTTAATTACGAAAATTTTTATATTTTGTACAGAGAAAGGGCCTTTCCGCCAGTTTCATTAACTAGTTAGGATCATACAGTACTATCGTACTCTTCTATTTCTCTCTAAATCAGATTGTACTTTTTATTGGAAAAAACACTACGAAAATGAAAACTTGTTTTTTCTACCCTTTGGTTTAGTAATTTGTTGTATATTAGTTGAGATTCATGATAGATGGCTTGTTTTTCTGCATCATTGTCTTCTCGTATACTTGTAAGAGACGATAAGAATCAAAATGGAAGAAACTTGCGGTGAAAGAACACAAGGAAAAAGAAAAACACATGAACATTTTTGTCTTCCGCCAGTTCCTTTCTCTATATAAAAGTTTTCGTATTCAAAATTTTAAAGATCATCCGATCAATTGTTATAAATGTGTTCGCAGGTTGAAATGATCCGAAATTAATAGTGGCTACAACCACAGTTCAGAACACGAGGAAAAAGAAGGCCTTGTAATCAGTAACAGACATTTCATCTTTGTCTGTTAAAGCAGCTTTACTAGAGAATTATGATCAGAAATTGGAACAGTACCACAGCTAGAAATTAATTCCGGTCAGCGCCCATCACATAACATTAAACTTTGCTAGTACATCGGTGAAGTCAGATCAATTGTCGTCGAATGGCTTACACTTTTTATATGCTTCGTATTTTGTTAGCATTTACTCGGACATTATATGTTCCGCAGAGATAATGCAAGAAAACAACTTTGTTGCTCAAACTGTAAAAAGTTTAGGATGTGAGAACTTTCCTTTCTACAATTCTGATCATGAGAAAGCAGGATAAAAGATTTAAAATATTTAGTGTAAACAGCCTGATCTGTAGTATACAGAAATTTTCAACTTTTCAAGCATGTCATAAGAACCAATATATATACTATAGCAAACATAGTTAAACAGTGGGCATCAACTACTATAGTTAAACAGTGGGCATCAACTACTCTTAAAAAACAGCTGAAAGCACATTGGCCCGGAAATAAAGAACCAGCAACAAACGAGGCTGGCATCATATACTCTTAAAAAACTTTTATTACAACCAAACTCCACAGCAGAGAGCCTTCAGGCAAAATCACTTCCACTTCTTGTATCCATGCTTCTTGTGCTTTCCATGCTTTCCGTGCTTAAACTTGCCATGACCATGTTTACCATGCTTGAACTTTCCGTGGCCATGCCCTCCAAGGCCAGGCATACCCATAGCACCATGTGCATAACCGCCATGCCCACCACCATGACCCTGAGTCATTTGATGGACGCCATAAGCTGCTGCAGCTGCCGCTGCACCTCCAGCGAGCATCCCAGTTACTCCATGTCCTGAATGCCCTGAAAGTAAAATTTACACAGGGCCTACAGATCAGCAACATAAACAAATACCAACTTCTGCTCCAATACTTCTCTCTCACTCTCACACACAGGTTCAAGTTCCAAAAATAACTGCACTAACGAATACTTACTACACTAATAAACTGGAGTGCTTTACCCAAAACATGGAAAGAAACTTCCCAAATAAACAGAAACTATTGTGGTTCATATGGAAATTATAGATTCATGTTGAGATGAGATGTTTCTTGCAGAGAAATAATGAGATTCATATGGAAATAAAATGTTGGATCATGTTGAAACGATGCCTGCTACATTGAATACCAGACTTCTCACAAGCGCTGTTATATGCATTTCAATTTGCACAAGGCCATTAGCTGCTTGTAAAGGGATCCATTATCAATCACATTTATCATATGTGCAAATTCAAATAGGCCTCATCACAAGGAAGAAAAAGATATTGACATGCCTAACAGAGTTAGAAATTTTTTAATGCAGCCTTCAGAGTCTGAAACTTGACTACATTTGGAATGCCTTAACCTAAACTATTAAAATTGAATAAATATGTTTTTATAAATTTAAAAGAAGAATGATCTATTCAAATTTAAAATACAATTGTATGAAGTCAGTTTTGTCATATCAACTTTAAGACATGTTCAAGAAAGCACATAGGAATTATAAGCCTATCTGCATTTTACTTGTGTTGAGTAGAGCGCGTAGCACTTCGTCTCTTTAAGAGTTACAAGAGTAACAAACAGACAAGTGAAATGAATGTTAAGCTTAATTTAAAATTTGTTTGAAGTTCAATTCTTATGACTACAACTTTGTCAGAAGATATTTTAAGCCCTGCATGGTTTAATCAAATTCTCTTACTGCTCATATTCCTCGTACTTTCACTAGAATTACTGAGAGCAATGTAAAAGAGACACAGAAAGAGTTCAAACCAATGATAGAAATATGTTCCCACCACAATACAGTAAGAAAGCAATGAGTCATATCGATATACCTGATTGGTGTGGGGCTGATGAACCGGGATGCTGTCCTGCAGGAGGATACCCAGCTGGAGGGTAACCTTGTGGGGGGTACCCAGATGGAGGATAGCCTTGTGGAGGATATCCTCCATGCTGTGGTGGATAGCCTTGAGGAGGATATCCTCCAGGTGCAGGTGGGTAACCTTGGGGAGGATAACCTCCATGTGCAGGTGGGTATTGTCCTGGAGGATAATGACCACCACCAATAAGATTTGAAAACAACCCTTTATCATCATATTCTTTGTCTTTGCCACCCCCCATTTTACTTCACAGAAGTAATGTCAACTAACGATGAACTTTGAACCTGTTTGAGAAAATGAAATTCATTGAGTGACAACAGAGCATTGGATAAAACTACACACTTTATCCCAGAAAACTATTACATAGCAGTACATTATATAGATAGGATGGTGCAAATGCTTGAGAATACCAGAAGTGCAGAAGCTTGCATATAATGGAGTAGCATTTAAAGTTCACTGAGCTAATTCCACTAAAAATAGATTACATTCCTTCAAAGATGTATATGTCATTGGCTGTTATGACATGTAGTAGAGGCACATGCAAAAATAATTTGCAGAGTATAAATAACACAAAACTAAATTAGGTGTTGAAAACCACAGAACAGTAATGGATATCTTAAGTTGAAATACATACTAGATAAAGATTATGATTTATAATCAGTCCCATCGTAATTGCATCAAGAAACTAAAATGGAATCACAAATTTGATTGATTGTTATCTCCACATTTTCAATCAGTTACAATTTTCAAGTAAATCAAAACAAAAACAAGAAACAACTTAAATGAAGAATACTTTAAAAATCATTACCGCAATTTTCATTCACAGAAAACCCAAGAAAAAGGAGATGTTACTTTATCTATTTAAGGATGACACTCAACAGAACTACTAAATAATAAACTCTCTAAAACCCAAAATCATATCTTTCAAAGTTTACCCAAAATATTCAAATGGCCATTCAACAGCAGTACGGCACAACCACATCTAACACCCTCTCGAGTAAAACCCCATAGACGTGTCATTCCAAATTCTTGACCATTCAAGATTTTTCAAGACAAAAGAAATAAGTTTGATAAAACATAAAATCAATTAAGCAAATATACTTAATCGGAAAAAAAGTAAATGAGCTAAGCTCACTTCTTTAATCATAGGCGCTTGAGCTATGGATCTGTCTCCAAAATATATCAACCAAAATCCTGGATTAAAAAGGCATGAAAAAAACCAAAAAATGTGAAACTTTTAGATTTTTTTGAGCTCTTATGACCATGTAACAGAATCAATGTGTTTTAAAGCTTCGGACTTCTTTAATTTTACAATTGTTATAGAAACTTGCTGTACAACACCAAAAAAAAAATAATTAAAAATTAAATACCCCTTTATTTGTGGATTCATATATAACACGAATGGGTGAAATTGCAAAGTGAGCTATAAATCATCCCGCTTAATCCCTACTTAATCCGTTCCAACAGATAACATCTAGATCGATGTATCACATTCACGAATTGAAACATGGAATAAAAAACAAACAGATCGAAATCCATGATTGGCTTAACATGCATGTTCCTCATCATCATTAACGATCTTAATCGTTAACATACATATAAACGAACGCATCAACACCGTACTTAATGGTAGAAAGAAGAAGAGAAACTTACAAATGATCCAGGAGAGACCAGAGAAATTCGTCAAACGCGAAATTGTAAAATAGAGAACGAAAGGATGAGGAAGCGATCGATAGACAATTTATATACAGCGGATATTGTGCTTTTAGATAATAATACTCCTTAAAAGGAAGGATATGGTAAAGTATTCATTAAAGTAGTCAAAAACTAATACACTGTATCAATTTCTTTTGCGCGTTTATGACGCGTGTGACTCTTTATCTGGTATATGCGTATTTGTCCGTCTCACCCATTCCGTAATTGACACCTGAATTTTTTTACTAAGAGTTTTGAAATTTTAAGATTGTTATGTGATCATCCAAAATGAGAATAAGACAGGAAATATAATTTTAAAAATAATTAGATCATTTATGTACTGGGTCCAATTTGTTACAAATCGAGTATCGTTATATTGTCTTAAAAAATAATGAAGTATTATTCATTTTTTTCTTAATTAATTTGACCGAAACTATGTAGATGACAGTTACCACACACAAAAAATGAAGAATGTGGTGTAACTTCAATTGAGCTATTCTTCTTTCGTTTTTAACTAATTTATGTATTTAGATTTGTAATTAAATATATATACTTACACTTATATAATTAAAAAGGTTGTATTTTATAGTAATTATTCACTATTCTAAAAAAAGAGTCATTTTTATTATAAGGTTGTATTTTATAGTAAATTATTTATTTCGTTCCAGAAAAAAGAGTCACATTTAATATTTTTACAGGTATTAATATTAAATGTTTGATTTGGTTATAATTGTTTTGTTTGAATAAATTAGTTTAGTTAATAATTTATATTATATTTAGTTAACATTAATTAATTGTGGTAAATTATGTTATTATTTGTAATTACCATTTTCATCATAGTCATCTTAATCACATAAATTTAATTGATAGTTAATTTTGATTATATTACGATTAATTTAACTATAATATTGTACTTTATAAAAAATATTTTATTTATAAATTCAGATTTGTGTAATTTTATTAGCGCACGTAACATTACAACAAGTGTTGCACTCTGTTTATGAGTTTTTTCAACTAAAAAGGAAGAAAACTTAAATTTTATGTTCATTTCTTGTGTTTTTAAGTATATAAAAGAAAAAAATTGAATAGAAAATTTGGCCACTTTTATATTCCAAATTTTATTTTCATCAGTGACAAGATTTGAATACAAAATTTATTAACGGCACTTTACATGTTATAAAATTAATGCCGACATGTATATATAACCACACTAAAAACTAATAGTAAAGATTTCCTTTACTAAATTAAAAAATAACACAAAACAAAACTTATAAATTTTCTTTCTATTTAAAAGTTTTCTATTAATTTCTTTTAAATCCAAAACTCATGAACATACTGTGCTTTATTTAGAAAATAAATAAATAATAATAATACAAGGGCGTTACCGCATTACGAAAACCGTGTTAAGAAATGGATGGAGTATTTTGTGAAGTGGTGGTTTTCATTAACTGAATCGGGAAGACGGAGCTTGGGAAAATAGGGCAGTCAGGATTCAGTGGCAATGGCCGAACACAATCAGCAGCATATCAAAGAAGAAGAACACTTCGATGTTCTTACTAAATCCGGTCAAAAAACTGGATTCACCAAGCCCAGGCAAGTCTTTTATTTCTCTCTCTTTTTCATTATTTATTTTTATAATTTAGTTTATTGATGTCTTTCTCAACTATGAAATTGCATGTTGTTTCGTTGAATCAAAGACTTCAATTAGGCAATGCTCGGACTTTTTGAACATTAAACTCATATCGGTCACTTCCCCATTAACGAGTGCATCACTCCACTATCTGATTCATGCTTTTTGCGGTTGTAGAATTGGTGCATCTTTATGCACTTGTTCGCCACTAAGATGGGTCGAATAATTTGATTTGTTATTATTATTATTTTTTGTTTTAATCTCTCAGATTCTTAATTTGAATTTTAAGTGGTACCGAAAAGAACGAAATTATGTGAATGCTTTTTGATGCTCACTTGATTGGATGGAAATCTTGCTTTTTTCTAGCTTAAAGTGTTTATGTACAAAATTAAGGATATAATTTCCTTTCACGCACATGGCGAAAGATTCATAGCAACAGTATGCTATGTAGTTTCCTCAGCAAATAGAGCTATAATCTTTCGTTTCAAAAATAGAGGGCCATGATGCAATTTAATATGATTTAAATGATCTCCACAAGAACTTACTGCGGAGGCTGGACTGAAGCCACCTAACAGACCACATGGCTTTTTCAGAAAGCCTGTTTCCCTTCTAGGGTTGCTTCTTTTCCCTCTTAGGGTTTTAGACTTTTTTCCATTAATGCTAGGTGAGAGTCAAACCTGAAATCTGTTGGAAGTTTCAGTTAGTAGTGTGGGTGCCATTGCATCATTACGTTTAGATATTTCATTAAAAGCATTGAATCTATCTTCCTCTGCCAGCCTCCATTCGTTACAAAATATCTCGGAAATAAACTTGTTCGTCTTCTCTATGTTTCTTTAACTCCCATCTTCTAAAATTCACTTATTTCTTAAAATATATACATATACATATACATATACATATACATATATATATATATATATATATATATATATATATATATATATGTAGAAAGCTTTCACATATACCGCCGATTTACTGAGTTTTTATTTGCTATCATTTTTATGTAGCAGTGGGTTGCCCAGGATTCGAACCTGGAACTAGTCAGATGGAGTAGATAAGTTCCTTGTTAATATAGGCAAAACCCCTCCCATGCTCTTTAAGCTTTTGGACTTCACAGCCTTCTTGTTCCCTAAACTGATAAACCCTAGCTCTGATCATCTACCAAGCTCTCTGTTTGTCATGTCTCTATTGGTTTATATGACCTTCCGTCTATATTGAATTTCCACCTATGGGTAACAGCAATAACACAGTGGCCCTTAAGATTTTGAAGCCATGTTGATTTTGACCCACATTTTTACGAGCATGCCTAATAAACCAAAAGGACCTTCAGTGGAGCATGATAGCTTTTGGAGAAATAAATCAATATTTAACAGGTAATAGGGATCAATGCTGCCACTTTATGGTATGTTGTATTGCTTTGAAAAAGAAATGTATTGAAGTATCTCATACTTAAAAAAACATGTGTTTGATTTATTTGACTTTGTAATATCTCTCTGTTAACTGATTAAAATGTTATGGAGCATGAGTACACATTGAACCTTTTCAAGTAATTTGTTTTTATGGGAAAATCTCCTTGGCTGTCAAGTAAAATGCATATAGAATTATGGCTGTAATAATATGTGAATGTAGGGCCTTCGCACTAGTTGCTAGTAATATTGAACCTCAAAGTTATGTTGTTGGAAAATTTCAGATATTGTTGTCGTCTTGTATTTTCTTAGCATTGAATCCTCTGCCTCTTGTTATAGAGGAGCTGTTCATCGAGATGGAGATTACCATCGAGCTGTTCATGTTTGGATATTTGCTGAAAGCACGCAGGAGTTACTTCTCCAACAACGTGCTGACTGTAAGGATTCATGGCCTGGGTTATGGGATATTTCTAGTGCAGGTCATATATCTGCAGGAGACTCATCTCTTATTACAGCCAGGTACCTTTAACTACCCAACCTTATGGATGCAATTTCTCTAGAAAGATAGTTTAGCAACTATTCTAATAGTTGTTTTGTCGATCTAGGTAGAGGTTGGGGTGCAATTGCCTAAACATTTTCCTAGGTGGTCTTATTATTTATATATATGGCATTTTATTGCATATATATGTATTTATCTGCGTATACGTACACACACACACTCATATACAGATGTATATGTACATATGTGTGTGTGTTTATATATATATATATATATAGAGAGAGAGAGAGAGAGAGAGAGAGAGCATTTGTTTTGTAGAGGGTTTGCAGGACCATGAGATATAAGACTTGCGCAAGCCCTAAGAAAGTAAACCATGGGAAATTTTATTTTTTTGGCTCAACTAAGAAGTGGCTGCCAGAAGATAAATGGATATCTTTGACCCTCAATAATGAGTGACAATGACCCTGAAAGAAATGGAAATGTTTATGGTTAAGAAAGAAAACCAAGTAGAATGTATTGGTAGCATTTACTTATAGATAGGATTGGAAGAATTCCATCAGAAACTGCCTTACTTTAACCTTTTGAAGTGAACGGAACACTTCTGAGATCAAATTATACCATTTACTTAAAGATATAGGTGAAAAGATCATAATCACGAGAAACTACATCATGTATACTATCTTCTTCACATGTCACAAGTTCGCAAATGTTTATTCTTTCTTATTGTTTCCATAAAATTGGTCAATTTGACTAAATACGTCAATCTAGGCAGAAATCTCGGTACCAGAGGGATTATGTTGTTTTAGTGGGTAATTGTAAAGTTATACTGCTTGTTTATAATGTTTCTTAAATGTATATACGGGTTATTGTACCCTTTCAGGAGGGAGCTTCATGAAGAGCTTGGGGTTCTCCTCCCAGAGGATGCATTTGAACTGATATTCATTTATCTTCAAGAGTGGTGGGTAGATCAAATCGTTCATGCTTAAATATACTACAGAGACAATTTGTTTGCGGTCCTTCAAATCCATGATTTCTTTTCCTACAAGTCTTTATATAGTCTTTCCCGATGTGTTTCCCCCTCATTGAATTAGTTTACATTCACTAAATGATTATTATTGGAATTATGTATCTGATCACAAAAGGAATTCTATGGTTTTCAATTTCAGTGGTTGTGCCTTTTGCATGTGTTTATGCTTGAAATTGGTCGCTTAGCATTTTGGATTTCGGAATTCGTCTATTTTTGTTGAGAATGAACTATAATTGGCTTTGATTTTCTTGTAGTGTTATAAATGGTGGGATGTTCATTAATAATGAATACAATGACGTATATCTGGTAACAACTTTAGCACCAATTCCGTTAGAGGCATTTACTCTTCAGGTGAGCTGATCAAAATTTATCAATACTCTACACTTAAACCTGCGTGATCTTTTGTTCAAGATTAACTTTTTTACTTGAAATGTCAAGCAACATCCTGTATGGCGTGGCTGGGTCTGTTATCAAGTTACTATTAGAATACTTTTAGTTTCAAATTGTGTGTTGCTGAATGAGTATCAGTAATCTAGTCATTTTCATCCTTAAAAATGTATCATGGATCTCTACATTTTATGGTTGCTCTGAGATATGTTTGATTCCATGAGCAAGATATAGAAATATAGAATAGTTATTAAGAAATCTTTGTCTGCCTTAGTTGGTGTTGCCTCGTAGTTGTGAGTGTGAACTATGTTTAGGTGTCCCCTCTTTCTTTTCTCTCTTTATTTGTATAGTTTGTGTTTGACATGGTGCTAAAATGGCTTGTGCCGTTCTCTACCATAGAATTCGGCCTTCGGGTCAACCCGGTTCAAGGCCTTGCTAGATGTAATGTCAGTGACAAAGTTAATGTTGTATCTTTATGCCGTTATATATGAATATATGGAGTAGTGGCATGTGAATACTACAATTTCCTTTTTTGTGTTTTGCACCTTTTCCCTGGCATTATTTTTTCGACTCTTCTATATCACGTTAAGTATAATTCTAATTTCTTTCCTCCTAAGAGATACCTGGGAACTAAATCTGTTTGTGTGTGTTATGCTGGAGTTCTTTTGTTAGATGTATACATGCTTATTTCCATAGGAATCTGAAAGTGTTTTTGACTTTTGTAGGAATCAGAAGTCTCAGCTGTTAAATATATCTCCTACGAGGAGTACAGAAGCTTACTTGCCCATGAAGATCCTCAGTGTGTCCCTTACGATGTAACTGGTGAATATGGTCAACTCTTTGACATAATAGCTAAAAGGTATGCCCTATAGGAACATTCCCATTGTAATTTCTGAATTTATTCATTTTTTCTCACGAAGGATTGCTTGACATGGTTGTAGGAAGGAAAGAATAATGCAATCCTCACTTGGATTCTGTCTTGTGCAATCTAATTTCCTTTCTTTGTTCAACCTTTTGTGATCGTACTGTTGATCAACATATATTTTGTTGATAGACATTCACATTCTCTCTCTTTTCTTTTTGCTAGTTTGGCACATAATTGAAGCTCTTACACCCCACACATTTGCAAGGTTTGAACGACTAACCTCTTGTTTGGAGAGGAATAGTCAAACCATTGGACCACACTCACATACCCAATAGCCGTTCACCTTCCCCTTTCTTCATCTGCATAATATGCTGTAATCTCCAAAGTTGGGCAGAAATTACCAATTAAAAATAAAGATAGATAAATAAAATAGTGTCCAGATTGTGAACTAAATAAAATAGTGTCCAGATTGTGAACAACTTAAAGAACAAGTCTTTCTCATTTATAAACGGTAGTATTTTTTTCATTTGTTTAATGAGGTTATCCTTCTGGTATTTGGCAGGGTGTTGTTTAACAAAAATCATATTTTCCTCTTCTAATTAGAATTCAAAGAAGCAAATAACTTGTTGTATGCATTGTAATGTGAACATTATGAGAAACAACCAACATGGTCATTTGTGGAATTTTCTTGACACCACAAAATTGAGCTACTTTTATTTCTTTTTTAAAATCTTTGCGTGGATCCTTAAATTTACTCCCAGTATTTGGTTGGAGTTTAGCTAATATGTGATTTCAATAGGTACAAAGGAAACGCGGAAGCACGCAGTTTGGATCTTCAAAAGAAGCTCTGCCGCTATGCTCCTATCTCTCTGAATGCCGAGGTCATAGCCTTTTGGTGTGCTTAACTTTTTCTCTATCGTTGATTCTAATATTCTATATTGCTGCAGTTATGCTGCGGTCAGTATATGTATCTCTTACTCGCTTGTCAACTGTACATTTTTAAACCTTATGAATTTGTTCTTTTTTAGAAAATACATATACAGTATTTTGTTATTTGAAGATGAGTGTTACTTTCTTTATTGTTCTCATTCTGTCAAGTGTGTCTAATATTACGCTTATTATATTGGTACTCTTTTTTCATACAGTTAACAGGCCTTGCTGATACAGACAAAAAAGCTCTGGAGTTCATCATAAAAGCTGCCAGAATAATGGATGACATTTTCCACCTGCAGGTTGTGTTTCTTAGCGCTTTGCTAATCTATATACACTCAACGTCCATAGGCACCAAATAACAAGTGGAGGTTCAAGAGCTGATTTCAACCAGAAAAATAGATACTTTGTTTCGTGTCATTATTGAGCTATAATATCTCATAATGCTGAGACATTGAAAAATCACACTTCCTCCTATCTAAAATTATCACAGCATAACACGGGCAACATCCCTTAGGTACCAAATTACAAAATACAACGTGCAGAGGATCAAAAGCTGATTGGAACCAGATAATACGTGATGTTGTAGTGCATCAACAAATTACTCTAACCGATATTAGCAGGATGACTTGGAGTTGTGGTTGGGACCTCCATATAATTTTTTGACCTAAATATTCGACCCGTGTCTGTGTTTTACACCATTTCTGGAAACCATAACCAATGTTTATCAGATCCTTCTCATTGCTTCCAACTCCTCTGGGTGGGTTGTTAGGAGGATACCGAAAGGAATATCTGTAGTTTACAATGGTCATAATTAGATTTACTAATCTTAAATAATGCTCCGTTTGACCCTTATTGTCAACAGAGGAAATATAGCCTGGGACAGAAGGATGTTGTCTGCCAATTTTAGTAAGAATGTAGAAAGTAGATCAATTTCTTGTTTTGGCTTGGTAGTAAGTTCTGATGTCTTGGATTCGCAATAACCATGAATATGAAAATTGGAAGTGTTATTGGATTGTTCTTTCAAAAAGTGAAGGGATACGATTTGTTCTCTACTATCATATCCCCTCTTTTCTCAATCCTTTTCCCCGGCTATTTTTGAGCTCCTAAGCTAGGGACTTATGAAATTCATTTTTTTGTTCAGTTTATTTTCAATTATCATTTACTTTTACCATGTTCTCCAATCAGGTATGGTACAGCAATCCATCTTTAAGAGATTGGTTAAATGAGCACGCTGAAATTTCTCACTTGGACAAGTTAAAATGGAGATATTATTCGATAAACAAAACTCCATGGTATGGCTTTCTTTATGTAGTTGTCCCTCTGTCCTCAAATGGTTGTCTTTAGTACACCAAAAAGTGTCCCTGAGAGGATGTCTAGAAATGCAAAAGGTGTTCTCAAAAATCAAAAGTGATGTTATCTTTCTTTTTACACCCTCTTCTTTCTTCTCCTTAACTTGCATGATGGGGCGTAATTAAGACTTTTTGAGGAAAGAGGTAATACCATTCAAGATTGATTTCATTTTTTCTTTGATTTATGAGGAAATGATCATCTCCCTAAGAGTCTGCTATATCTGACAATTGAATTAGTGGTCTAGTGATTTCCTGCTTGCATTTTTGTTGGATGTGTTCAGATCTCGAGAACATTGAATTTTATACTGTTGAAGGCTTTGAAGCAGAAGCCATTAGTACATTTCATATAATCTTGCATAAATTGTATGTATGGTAAAAATCTTCTAGCAGGGTAATTCACATTAGATGATAAGATTATGCTTGAGGATGGCATTTGATAATGGTGTGCTACAGCTTACTGAAGAGAGTAATAGACAGTTTCTTATAAATTTATATTTTGATAAGGTAATCATTTGATAGCTTAGGTAGATCATAATGGTGACACAGTTGGCAGGCCAACATGATATGGTGGAATTTCAACTTTGTCATGTCAGTATGTAACTATGTGAATTTCATCATCTTGTAATAATGATTGAAGTATCAGGAAAGATTATTTCTCTCCCGATCTACAGGATATCTTAAAAAGGAAAGATTTTTGCAAGTTTTAGCGAGATTTGCTGAGTTTGACCTGGATGAGATTTACTCATTTCCTTGATGCTTAATACTTCCTCCAATACAAAGTATACGATCATAGTAGTTAGGTTTTTTATGTTGAAGCTAGTATGAAAACCCGTGGGATTGTGGGAAGCATGGGTTCTGATAAATTTAATCTTTGTGATATTTAAACAATATTTGTAATTAATATCATATTAATCCAATTAACTAATTAATGTTGAATTTTGTTTAATTAGTGTACACTTATTTTATTCTATTCTTTCTCTCTTCACCACTTTCCTGTTTTTCCTCTCCTTGCTTTTTAACAATTTCTCTATTAAATCATTTTAACGTAATTTTTATAATAAAACCTGTGCAAAGAAATTAAGATAAAAATTATGTATATTGACCTACTTCAGTTAAAGAAAATATATACTTATATTAGGTTTTTGTTCGTTATTTTCTAAAATATAGGATAATCCAAATAACTTCCTTCCTTGTGTGTGTACACACACACAACAGAAGTCATGAAGGCACATGGGGGGAACCCAAAATTAGAGCCACTGCATGAGCATATGGAGATTTCATTTTTGTGACATTAATCCCATAAGTCATGTTATGTTTACCCTGTGCACAATTTAGGAAGCATCTGAGTGCTACATGTCATTGGCAGGTCCTGCCTAGATGAAAATGAGGCATTTTTGACAACTGCAGACTCGGCTGTTAGGTTGCTTCCTGAAGCTTTACAACAAGTCACGGGTTGGAAGGGTCTTGAATATAGATCTGCCTTCCCAATGCTCAAACCACCCGGGGCAAACTTCTACCCATCAGATATGGATAAAATGGTACAGGACAGGAATTTCAATGCTTAAGAGACCCTCTTTTTCATTTCATTCCATCAAGGATCATTAGTTTGTTTTAATTCCAACACTGAGGCTTAATGAGTTTCTTTTGAAATAGGAATTTGAATTATGGAAGGACAGCCTTGTGGTTGATCAGAAGCAAGAAGCAACAGGATTCTTTAATGTTATTAAAAGGCACAGCGAATTGAATTTGGGTGCGTCTGAATCCAGTGATTCAGCAATAAACTCTACTTCTCCTCGTGATCTTTATGTTGTCCCTTACTCTCAAGAGTATAAACCTTTCCTTGTAAAGGCTGCTGAATTACTCCATAAAGCAGGGGATATGACCAGCTCACCTAGGTATAGTCCATATCAAATTCCTTTTTACAGGTTACTTGGTCTTTTCAGTTTATTTTCTTCTAACAGAGTCCTTGTGTAGTTTGAAGAGGCTGCTACATAGCAAGGCTGATGCTTTCCTTACAAATGACTATTATGAGTCAGATATAGCATGGATGGAATTGGTAAGCGTAGTGTCTGAAATCGATCTCATCACTTTATGGTGTTATCTGGTAAATCTGTTGCTGATTTTGCAGAGTTATGTGTTCTGGTGAAGCTGCTCATGTCTGATTATATAGTATATGCATGATCATATCTTTGTGTGGTTGTACACGTGGATGCATCAATGATGTTAGTTATTTTCTTTCAAGTCTGAGAGTGCTGAGTTTTCTGCCCTTGCTACCTTGTTGATGCCATGCACCACTAACCACTTCTGTGCTTGCACACCTGCCTGACCCATGCGTGGGGCTCAATATATCCCAGTAGGGTTGTAAATGAAGGGGCTGCTTATTTGTCCAACTATACTCATTTAAGGCTTTAAACTTGACTCGAATACATTAAATGTGTCGATTCTGAACATTAGTTGTTGTCGTTAAGGGTTTAAAGCTGGCTTGGCTTGACTAGGCTTGAATTTGAAAGCTCAAGTAAGCTTGCCTAATTAATAGTGTTTAACTTGTGTCCCACTTGAGTCAACTACTTAAATGAGACGATCCTGGAGACAAATTTCTATTAGTTATCTAAACTTTGCCCCAACTTAATCTGACAGCCTTGACTCTACTTGTTACAGTGCTATATCAAACACTTGGATACCACATAATCAATGTGATGGAGAGTTCTCCAAAAGTCCCACTATGTCCAAAAGTTGTGCTTGTGGCCACCTGCCTGTGGCCCTAGTTGGTCTTGTCTAGCACACTGTTTCTATAGTAGCACAAGTGAAATTTGAAGCTGCTAGAACTAGACCATTCAGGCTTCTTGTGGAGGCACAGTGAGAAACCTCTTGAATTTGTCCAAAAAGATGTGTCAACAGTCCCGCAATCGAGTAGTTCAATATCACGGGCACTGCTCTCCCAGAAGTTGATAACACCACAACTTACCTTGTCACACCTTGACATTTCACTGCTAATGCTTGACATGGCACTGTTCTCCAAAATGATGTCTTCTCGACATCCAAGTCAATTGTGGCCTAACCCCAAGTCTTCATCTTTCAGGTTGTTTATTTCATATGTTCCCGGATGGCATGCCACGTGTGTAGAGCATGAAGTAGGAAAATAATGATAAATTTTAAAAGGTTATGTTCCATCAGATTATGCTCCTAATTTTTTCCACGTTGACTCGGCATTTATTGCTACGGAAAATTTCCTGGAATTTAATTTCAGCATTTAATGCCCGTAGGATATAGGCAGACCCCCACAAGAGAAAGTTCTCTAGCAGCATAATGAAGCACTGATAATTTGTTATCAAAAAAGAACCCAACACTGCCTATTAAGGATGTGATAGAGAGACCAAAGAGAAATACTAAGATATCTGATTAGTTATAGCCCTCATAGCCCTCGTGAATTGTCTAACACCCTAGCTTAGTTTTTTTAATCTTGGGGACGCATATACTTTTAAGTGATCTGGTGCAAAGATCTGCTTTTGTGTTATATTACCAGATTTTCAACAATTTCCTTTGATCTTCTCCTCAGGACTCTAAGCTGGACATAACTATTGGTCCATATGAGACTTATGAAGACACACTTTTTGGATACAAGGTAAATGATGTGTGTGTGTGTGCACATTTGCGTGCATATGTTTCTGTGTATTTATGAATTTTGCCCTTATGTTTCGTATGCTGATAGAAAAATTTTAAAGTAGCAAATTTGCTCAAATTTAGGGAGATTCTGGGCTTCTGGCTGCTGGCCTGTGTCTACATATCATAGGTTTCTGAATATATCAGCTTTATTGATGCTCCTCATATCTTTTTGGTAGTTCTTGATGTTTATTTCTGATTCAGGAAAATAAAATTCCTCATTCGATCTCAATGCACATGCATTTTTCAAGGTCTAGTGATTTTAAATTCTGACATGCTAAATTTTGTTTATTCTGTTCTATATGCATAAATGTTCAAACTGTATAATAAATGCCATTAACCATAGGCTTTTGTGTCCTTGAACAGAGGAAATAATGAAAACATTACTTAAGAAAGAGATATAGAACAGTATGATAATTATTTTCTCCTTGTTTTCTTTTGAGCGCAAAATATGAGAAACTATCACAGGAGCTAAGGGGCATACTAAGATCAAAGCAAAGTACAAACCAAAGACAACATGTCAACTGAAAAGAAAATCAACATAAACAGGGGAAGGCAGGAACCCAGACCTCCAATAAACAACAGAAGACTGAACAATATTGAAATTGTTGTCAATGGGTGGAATATAACCTAGCCAACTGTTTTACCAGAAACAACATGAAACTGAACTTTATGCTAATGCTTTTGAATTCACATCGTAGAATAGGGAGTGTTTTTCCCATCTGTTCTTGAACTAATTTTATACTGGAGTTGAGTTTCATTGAAATCAACCGTATAGAATACTTTTCATATATAAACTGTGAGTTCATAAACTAATAGACCTAATAAGTTGTTGCATCAGATCCTGAACTTGTGCTTCAGAAATTGATGAGTGAAGACACTATCAGAAATACAATGAGTGATATAAGCCACATGTGTTATGTTTCCGACAGCATCACATTAAATTATTACATTCTTGTTGTTAACTGGTATTGTCTTTAGATTATATGTGAAAATCATCATACAGTTTTTCTGTAGGCAACATTTGAGGCATTCATTGGAGTTCGTGATGACGTAGCAACTGCCCAAGTCAAGCTCTTTGGTGACCATTTGCAGGTGCTTTGGTTAATCACCCAATTCAGTTTTCCTTGTTTACTTGCTTCGTTTCAGATGTACCTTCTTTCCTCTTTTTTTTTTTTTTTTTTTTCTTTTGGTGGAGTAACTGTTTTGTTTTAGATTTTGGAGAAGAATCTTCCACTGGACAATGTGTACAAGTCTGAAGATGTAATTTCTGCTCCTATTCGTGTTGTCCAACTTGTATATAATGCAGGGGTGAGTCCTTCAGAAATATGAATAACTATAGTTTATATTGCTCCTCTTTCCTGTCAAAAATTTGTGTCATCTGTTTATGCAATGGAATGTTACTGGACATATTCGGATTAGGATTGAAATTACTTTGAACTTACAACTTTTGCCAGGATGTGAAAGGACCGCAAACTGTGGCATTTAATCTTCCAAATGACGAGCGTATAGTAAAAGATCGTGGAACATCAATGGTCATGCTTAAGAATGTTTCAGAGGCCAAGTAATAGTACTTTGAAGAGCTTGTTATGATAAAAATATTTACTTTGCTCTCTGTATAAGTTTTAGTAATATGTTTGGATATGTTCTGATATGTCAAAACTTACTTTTGCCAACCAGGTTCAAGCTAATTCTTCAGCCTATAGCTGATGCATGCATTATAAAGGAGCAACAGGATTATGTGGACTTTGATTCTTTTTTTACTCACACAATTTGCCATGAATGTTGCCATGGTATTGGACCACATAGCATAACACTTCCAAATGGTCAGAAGTCTACAGTGAGATTGGTAAGTTAGATTACATGTGAAAATTGATTCTGTTTTATGATACAATTACTTGGTCTTTGTTTTTCTGGATGTTTTTAACCTACTGTGGCTGTTCTTATCATATACCAAGTTGGAACTTGTTTTATGTCTTTCTCTAGGAGAGCAGTTTATTAGCATTGAAGTATGCTTCTGCTTATCTGTCATATTATGCGCATAAATATCAGAAAACAACTATTTAAATATTTGGTTACTAAATTATTATGTGTGCTGAGGTGAGAATGCATGTCAGTGTCATTGCATATACACATGATTTAAGCCTTTCGAGGATTCAATGATGTTTCTTCATTCAGTAGAATTCATAGGGGATTCTTCTGTTTCAATAATGATGAGTACTTATTAATATTGAATAATTCTTGCAGTTTTTAGTCTATGTGAAAAATCTGCTCGTGCACAATAATCCAACAAGAAGTGTGATAAGTTGAAAAGATATAATGTGCAACATACTGAAAATAATAGAAACAATGCTACACACAATAAGAAATTTTACATGATCTAGCGAAACTTGTGTTTGAAAATAAACTTCGCAAGACTTCAATAACTTATAGTTCATTAATGTTTGGATGACTGTGCTTTTGTGTTTTTATCACACCTATTCCCGAACTCCCATGTACACATATTTTACCGTACCCAATCCCTAAATCCCATGTACGCTTTCATTTATCTTTTTAAGCTAGTCTACTTTCCACTTTTTTGGCGACAAAAGAAACTGAAAAAGTTGCCTATTTGTATTCTGTGTTGGTTACACAAGTGTGGTGGAAATTGGTGGAAATTTCTTATCTTATTATATAATTATATCTGCATGTACTGTTCGTAATTTTCCATTATCACTGAAACGGAAATATTAGTGGGCACATACCAAAAAAAATATTGATGGAGAATAGAGACAAGGTCTCTTAATTATCATATTCGGTTATGGATTGAATCGACCTACATGATAGGAAACAATTACTTTTTTATGTCCATTCCACATTCTTGGTGCCAAACGTACCTTTTTTTTGTGGTGGTGGGCGGAGGGTTTGCTTATCATGCCCTTAATGTCTTCACAATTCAAATTCTCAAATTCATTATATGCCAAATATTCTGCATCATTAAGTATGTCTTAGTACAATTGTCACTTCCGATGATATTGCTCTTTTTTTTCCTTCTATTTGACTCAGGAACTGCAAGAACTCCACTCAGCTCTTGAGGAAGCTAAAGCTGATATTGTTGGTCTTTGGGCCTTAAAATTTCTAATTGACAAGGTACATAAAATTTTAATTAATTAAATATTACTGCCTACGGTGCATCATATTGTATTATCAACTGTCTGCTTTTCATATTATGAACTTTTTTGTCTCATATTACAATCTAGGCTTGTATCCTTCATCAAAAAATGGAATTTGGAGTACTACTATATTGAACATCAGTTATGATACAAGCCTTGCTATCAACTCTAATTTTAACCAGCAACTATTGCTCAATATACCTCTATTCCATTAAGCTTAATCAATAAGCAAAAGGAGTGTAGCAGTGCCTTGTAAAGAAAGTTCAATCCACCTACAAAGACAAGCATAAGCAACTAAAGAACATCATTGTGAAGTGATAAACTTGACAAAGTCCTTGAAGCATAAAGCAACTCAGTTACTATTATTCCAGTTGATAAATTCGGTTATCTATTATGAGTGGTGTTTGGCTCATTAGCCTAAAAAACCAAGTACTTGAAGTCCATACTTTGCTTATGAAGTAGAACAAAAAATATAAAGAACCATTTGTGGTGCACACTGGCGATGCCACAAACTTTTTTTTTTTATAGGTAATCATTACATATTAAATCATCTGTATTGAAAATATAAAGAAAAAAAATTCATCAATATAATATATGCTCATTTGACAAAGACAGAAAAATTCCCCCCTCCTATGAATTTGACTAAATATATTTGATAACCGACATTTGTGTCATTAAGTTTACTTGTTTGGGATGGCCAGGATGTACTTCCAAGAAGTCTGCTCAAGTCTATGTATATTTCTTTCCTTGCGGGATGCTTCAGATCTGTACGTTTTGGGTTAGAGGAAGCTCACGGGTATCCCATCTAATCATTCTATTATCTTATCTTGTTATATGGTTTTCATCTAAGTAATCTTGCGGTTTACTATTTTTTCAGTAAAGGACAAGCACTGCAGTTTAACTGGTTATTTGAAAAGGGTGCTTTTATTTTGCGTCATAATGAAACTTTCTCTGTTAACTTTGATAAGGTATTGTTCCTTTGTCCTCCTATACTTTTGACTTTCTTTTGTGAACTAAAACAGTTAATGCACAACTTTATTTTTATTGGAAGGTGGAGGGTGCAGTTGAGAGCTTGAGCAGGGAAATACTTACAATACAGGCACGGGGAGATAAATGTGCTGCAAATGAGCTTCTCCAGAAATATTGTGAACTGACACAACCTTTACAGCTTGCTTTGGCAAAGCTGGAAAAGGTTCAGGTCTGAACTACAAATCATGATGTTCGCAGTAGCATTATTTTATATATAATCATTAATTCAAATTTATCTTAAAATGTGTGTGATCGGGTTGTTGGAGCAGCAAAATGTCTTCTTTCTGTAGAACTAGGAAAATAGTGATCTCCAGTGGTACTTGTAAAGGAGGTAAGGGAGATCGGGAGAGAAAAGGTGTGTGATCGAGTTGCTGAAGCAGCAGCATGGCTTTACCCTGCAGATTCAGGGAAAATAGTGATCTCCAATGGTATTTGGTATCAGGAAAATAGTGATCTCAGTGATACTTGGAGTGGACCAGGTAGGTATTGGAAGGGAAGGGGGGGGGGGGGGGGGGGGGGGGGGGGTTAGAATGTACAGTTTTGTATATGATATGGGACAGAATATTGATCTGCTATATAATTTCTTGGATGTGGTTGGCTCATGTAGAGAATTGCTGTCGGTTTAACCATTTTGCTAACAAGAGTGGGGTTGACGAGACGATGAGAAGGAAACAGTAGAACTTATATAATGTGCTCTTGTACGATTGGAGAGAATAATAAACTGCTATTTTGACTGATTCAACAAAATTTATGTAACAGAGCATATCTTGTTGCACTATTATATTATCTCTCTGTTTTCAGAATTATATGGAAATTGGACTTAACAGGTCATTGAAGTTACTAATCATTGCAGTATACGGAACATACAGATTCTGATCTGTTTGTTGATTATGTCTTTTAGGTTCCTGTAGACATTGTTCCTGAATTCCCCATTGTTGACCAAATATTGCGGCCCAGCCATCTGGAATAGAGTTTGTCATGAAATGTTCAACAAAGGACGTACCTTTATTATCGGAAAAAACAAAGGATGACCACTTGGTTTATCAATTGCGGCTGCTCTTTGCTGGTGAAGGTAGTAGTCCGCAAAAACAGTGGCCAACTGATCTCAAACAGTAGATAACTGATTAGTGTATCTTGTCTCTGTAATTGTATTAAACTAAGAAGTATGCCCCGAAATTTTTGCATAATGTTGAAAGTTCTAATGTTGGTTGGAAGTGCAAAACTCAAGTATTTCATCAGGCCAAGTCGAGTACTCGATGTTCTTCATCGTCCCACTGTTTGTGATTTGAGGTAAGAAAAAGAGGTTGTAGGCAGAAATTTCGAGAGAATGTTTAGATCTGAGAGAGAATCATGCTGTAAAAGTTTAGAGCTCGATTCAATTAGACAGCGGGAGAGAGACCAGATACCTTCAGTTTATTCTATCAAGATTCAGGAGTGTTGGTATTTCGCTGGAGATGAGACGATATTATATCTTGGAAATGGAAAGTATACGAGTTTGTTTTGTCTTCTTTCTTTGGTAACTGGAAAGTTTGTATAGTGGCTTTACTGCAATATTTCGTTTGTATATTAGACCTTGCTGTTGTCATTTACTGTGGGGACTCCGGAAACTGGAAAGCTTTAGTATGGAAATGTAAATAAATAAATACAGTAACAAAATAAAATAAAAAAATATGTAATACTGCTTTTTTTAATAAAATAATATTCAGTACAAGCTATCAAATAAATAAATAAACTCCAATGTTTTTTTTTCTTTTTCGCATAGTGAATATAGTACTGCTTGAATATTCTTAAATATGATTATGGATGCACTACTCTTCATATCTGAGTGGGACACAGAGACCTCAACTTTTATGAGATACTGTTCCATACTTTTGGTATATGTACTGTCAATTGATAGAATAGTAGCATCTCGTCGGCCCCTTCCCCAGCCTCTAGCCCAATAGAAATCCTTGACAACTGTCCTACTTGCCCAGAAACCTCCATTCCATTCCAGGTCTCCTCCACGCTTTCTTATTATTCTTTTTATTTTTTGCTAAGGTATCCTCCACGCTTTCACTCACTAAGCACAGGCAACTTACCCCATTGGCCACTGTTGACATTTCTGTGCAGTCTTGTAACATCGATCAAAAAATTTGTTAATTATGCACTTGTAAGCAATATTATGCGATTTGAATCCCCTCGCAACCATGATTTTCCCGAAGGAAAAAAAATTCAACATGTATCCAACTTCATAAATTGTTGATTGAGATGTAACAAATGAAACCCCAGGAAGCCAAGCGTTAGTTTGTATCTTGGACTTCACCGGACCAAAAAACGATTGAAGGCTACAAGTAATATGAAGACAGACAAAAATCCGGATGCTAGTTGACACAAATTACCATATTGGACAAGATACTACTTTCAGAAATGTTGAGGGGACAAAAGGTAAGGGTGTCATCACGAAGGCATGATCTCTTTGCTTAATCTCCAAGTATGAGAGAAACTATACAACACGTAATTTCATTCTGACAAAGACTCAGAACGCTGACGATGATGATGTCTACGACGATGTTTACCTCTATGCTTCCTATCGGAGTCTGAAATATCGGATGAACTTAAATGGCATCGTCTACTTCTGCTTCTATATTGCCTATCAATACCAGAATCGTCCGATGAGCTTGATTCATCATATTTTTGCTTCTTTTTCTTGTCTTTTTTCTTCCTTTCCTTTTTCTTTGATTTCCTTCCTCGATCATCATCATCAGAAGACTTTTCTTCTTGATCCCTCAACTCAGTGATATAGGATGGTGATGACCGCCTTTTGTGCTTTCTCTTGCTACTGGACTTCTTTTTCGGCTTGCTCGAGGTGAAGTTGGTCAGCAATTCAGGTAAATTTTGTTCACTCAGGAAACCTAGACATCAACTGGAATTAGAAAAACAAGTATATACCAACATTAAGTTAATCTGTGCAATATACCAAGAGAGTAGAATTTACCTCCATATTCATCAAATATATCCTCAGCAACTATCTGCTGGTTTGGATCATCTGGTTTGTACCCTCCACGTGGAGGACTCATTCCTGGCTTTTGCTTTAGTTCCCACTTCAAGGGCTGCAAGACAAATAAACACGCATAAGATGGAAGAGTTGAAATATTAATGCACAGGCTTTTATCTCAGAAGGGAAATCTTATACTGCACTAGGATGTTGATAATGCTTCTAATTTCAATAAAGAAGCAAAATTAACAAATATGACTATAATTTTTAATTTCACATGTTGATAGGAATTTTAAGTGTATCACATTTCCTTATAAGTTATGAATATAACTATAATTCTACATGCACAACTATGCCTAAGCTCTAAACAATAATTTGCTAAAATAATGTGGGGTTCTAGTACTCAACTACACAGACCAGAATCTGTCTCTATAACCAATGCGGAAAAATAAAAGCGGCTTTCCTCCAGCTCCAACATATTCTCTGTCCATTAAGGGATAATACAAACAATCATTGTGCCCTCATCTCCAACAACCAAGTTGAAGGCAGAAAGAAAGAATATATTTAGTACGCTAAATATAGTTTCCCCCCCTCATAAGAGTACTATGTTTGAAATAAGCATGTACAAATATTCAATTCACTATGTTTATAAAAGTCTTTGCTCACTCTGATCCTGTGAAACATCAGTAGGCATGGGCAATGATTGGGGTCTAGGCCAGTCTCAAAAAGACAGATTCTAGTTTAAACACAATCCTATTCATATAGTAAGGTATGGAACTGGTCCTTACAATATTCAACAGAGCCAAGTTTTTCTTTTGATAGAAAACGGACACCAGTGACTGTAGGAAAAGATCAGGCATAGAATTAAATCATTGAATTATGTTTCTTAGAATTTATTATTAAATAATGACTAATTTCAACTTCTCAACTAATCAATTATGTCTAATACTAACTTCATAACTTATAATTATTCACTTTACATTAACTAGTTATACAGGCTTTGATTTTTTACTGCTGTTGACCAGTCCTTTTAGGCTTTTATCATGCGATTTAAGGTTTCATCTTCTGGCTTGGGAAGAACAGATCCCAAAGAAACCATGGGACTGAGCTAAGAAAGACTAGTTCTGAGGCTAGGCTGGCCTTTTGAACTTATTTCAGAGCCTGTGTCCTGTGAACGGTTCTTTGCAGACCTGAAACTAGTCCCCAAGCAGTCTGAGCTTTCTCGATCCTTAACCAACAACAGGGGCAAAAGGCAATTCAGATTTCCAGTACCTCTCGTTCTACATTAATCTATTTTATAATGTGAGACTTGCAAACTTTAAGAAAACAAAAAATAAAAAAATGAAGTAATAGGAAATTTTGGATTTCAAAATTTATTTGTAGTTTATGTAAAACAATTATGCATCATGCAATTAGTTTATCTAGTAACGATCCTAATAATACTTTGTGAATGGCCGAGTTAACATAAGTTACTAACTGAAAGCTTTTCTTCAATTACATGTGTATTGCTTGATCATGTCCATGGACCAGCGAGAAACTACAAAAACTATAGGACATTAGGTTCTTTTCTTTTATCCTTATATTCTTCGAACTTGTATCAAGACTCCTAGACCTGTTGTATTAGACAAGAGGGTGGATATCCTTCTTGACACACTTTTTTCATCTACAGTGCCTTGTGATTTTCTCAAAAACATGGTAATGCCATCTCTCAAACAAAGCACATAATCTCAACAATGAACTAGATTGCCCCTATACAAAATTTCTCAATCTAACAAGAGAAGCCAACATCACCTCAGCAGGATCAGTGTGATCCAAGATAACTGTTAAGGGGTCATCTCTTTTCAGCCGGCTCTCTTCATTAGGCATTATAGCATCCTTCAGTGGACACTCTCTATCACCACTTTGATGGCCATAGTTCCCACACCTCAAACATTTTACATTACGTATTTCAACTCCAAATGGTTTTGCCCTAGCAGCAATTCCTGTCTCCAACCTGGTAAAACAATTAAAGTAAGTCCATTGCCTGCTAATCTACAAAATTGAGTAAGTTTCAAAATTAATGATACAGTACATACATTCATATAATGAGGCAGGCAATTTATGTTCTTTGAAAATGTTCCTTAGACACTAGATGCAATGAACTAAAGATAATTGTTTGCTGTTTAAGCAAATGAAAAGTCAAGCTTTCTTACACGAGACAACATGAAATTCCTAACAAGCATTCTCACAACATGGGCAGCAGATTTTAGTCTAAAATTGTCTGACGTAAATCAGACATACCTTGGGGCATTCTTGAGGACCTCAAATTGTTCTTCAGTTGGTAAAGTACGGCCATAAATGTCTTTTACCCTTGGCTTCCTTTTTTCTTCGCCTGCGGGCATAGAGTTAGGGGGCCTACAAAAGAAGTATGTCATCTTTGAATTCTTTGTCTTTTTAAATTCAAAACCCAACGAAAATGAGGTAAGCAATTGAACAATCACAAATCTTGATTACTTAAATATAGTATATAGTATATAAGGACTATAAGCTCTTACATTGCAGCATTGGCATTTGATGATGGATCTTGAGAAGTGTTGTTCTGCTCCTGCTTTTTCATATCCTCTGCAACTTCAGCAGCTTTAGCGCTCTCTGCATTATACCCTGGTGGACGGACGTACATGAAGCTGACAGCTTTCATCATCTCCATCTAAAGAGGGTGACACTTCAATCAAGTCAAAATAATGACACAAAGAAATTTACATGTATTGATGCAAACACCAATCCTAGATGAAGCTAACAGCTAGTTGATGTCCATGTGAGTCTACATTGTTACAATGCAATTTCAATTCACAAAATAAAGATAAGTAAATGCACTACTAATCAAAACTAAAATCGCAGGCAACACAATCACCTTTTCCTTTTCTTTCTTCGAGACAAGAGCTGTCTGACGGAAAAATTCCTGCTCTTGAGCATACTGCAAGAACCCACAACAACAAACAAATAAACACACAAAACAGGGATTTGGGCATTCAAATTCATACCCGAAATAGGAGGAATAAAAGTTTGTCTTCCGATTGAACAGATAGGGGAAAAGCAAAATCAAGGAGAATAGTTGAAAAACCCCAATTACCTCGCGGGCGACTTCTTCGGAGCGACGGTCGCGTTGGGCGTGGGTTTGCTCGGCGATCCACTTGCGGCGCTGGTTAGGGTAAGAAAGAGGGTGCCATGGCTTCTGATTTAGGAAGGAGTGAGACCAAGCCGTGCCGGCTTTCGTCTTGTAATCGACTTCACCATCTTTGTCTGAGAATCTCTTGCTAAGCTTTGGCCCTTTACCTTCTTCTTCGTCCATATCTGGTTTCTGATTTTACTTTTTCCACTCGGTTTATTAGATGATGATGATCTTAATTTTAAGTCCCCTTTCGACAACTTTTAAATTTTCTTTGGCCTCATTTTTCACGCGAATTTGTAAAAAATTAAAACTTGGATTTAATTATATAAGGCCGTGATATTACAGTGTGGTACGAATAGAAGGTATATAATCATAATTAAATTGTTTACAATCGGGTCGATTATAGGCATTATACTCTGACGGTTACGTTTAAATATTTTGCCTATCGATCTTAACAAAATTAAAATATCTATTTATTTCTTATAAATTCACTCCAAAAAATAGGTGATATACATTCTTAATAATATACATAGTTAATTGATTACAAGAACATAAGCAACAAGTTATCATTTACAATTCACATGATATGGTTTGTACTAATCAATAATTGCGAAAATATGATACAATTTTCTACGATTTAATCTTTTAGTTTTTATTGAGTTTAGTTTGAATCAATCATGGTTTCCACGATGTGTGTATTTTCATTTTGTCCAAGATACAGTTGCTAAATTGTGACAAATTATTTACTCTTGTTTAAGTATCTTTAAAAAAAAAAGAAGAAGGTAAATAGTGCACTAAGAAAGGAAATATATACAATGGCGGAGGGGCATCCCCCAGGGCCAAAAGGCTTAGAGAAAACAAGACTTAAAATGATAAAACAAGACTTAAAAAGGCATCCCAGGTCTGCGAAACAAGAGGAGAAAACAAGTAAAATGGCTTAGAGAGCCCGAATTCTCAAATTAGGAGGCTTAAAAGCTAATCTATTAAACTTGGTAGAGGTACTAAGTTTAGCCTAAATGATTATGAAGATAACATGACTCAACAAGTCATAAGGCTTTGCAACCTTATCATGAAATCTCTTATATATTCTTAAAATTATGAAATTTTAAATTTTGATTATATAAATGATATTGTCAAAATTTAAAATTTCATAATTTTAAGCTGAAACAATCGGATATATACTAAGTGATAGTTGCTAGAGATAAGGACAAAACTTTTGAGACAATTCTTGGACCTCTGAATGTCACTGATGATCTAATAACCTAATCCCAATCAGTGGAGGCAAGAGTGAGATGCCATTTTCCCATAATATGATACAGAACCATAGAAGAATAAGGGCACGAGAAAAAAAAACTGTGATCAAGGGTTTCTTCTTCATCTCCACAGAGAAGATAGGTAATATCTATTGGTGTGGGGGGTGGGGGTTGGGTGGGTGTAAACCAGACTGCAAAACTATTGATTGTTTATCTAAATCTGCTGCTGATGTATCTTATGTCTTTGTGTTGTTTTATTTTATCAACCTAGTGGCTAGTGTGTGTATCCACAGTTTTTTGTGACTATTCTATAAAACACAATGGAGAACGAAGTTACCGTGTGAATCAAGCTGATTACAAATTTGTTTTTGTGCATATATGCATGTGAAATTACCAAAATAAAGAGAAAAAAATAAAAATAAAATCCGAGTAGCATTGGTTGAAGTTCCCCTTTCTGTGAAAAGGTTAAAGGACTGATTATTTTATCATTGTAGTTACATACTAGTATATTTTAAGAACATAAAAGAGACATATTTTCTATTTTTTTCGTGGATTAGTCGAATTCAGATCAGAATACTGATTCATTCTGATATGACAAGCTAATGCGAGATGATGCAGTGAAGGTGATTCTCGAGAAAAATGTGTTACAGTAGTAATATGAGCATTTTAATTTCATCGCGTGCAAATTGTCTGGACACGATAACTATTTGGAAAAGACACATTGTTCCCACTTCCCCAACTCCCACTCCGAGAGTTTATGCAGCAATAGGAGCTTTGAAAGGGAAGTATCAGATGCTGTAGAAGAAAGATAATGCTTGGTCCGCCCTGTCTATTATTACCTTTTTTAGATGCTAATGACTGGTGCATATATTGCATGCTTCAATAGGTAACTGTACAATTCCTGATATGGCTGGATGTCATCGCTTCACACTACTAAAATGATATTATACAATAAGAAATTGGAAAAGTCATTGCTTAATGATTTGATGTGAGTTAAGAATATAATCATGCAAGTTGGCATTGTTAAATGGTGACTTATTTATATATATATAAATATATATTTGCACCCTTGTGAGTTTCAAACACAAAGAACTTGGAAACAAGAACAAACAGGAAGACTCACTTACATAATCTGTGATCATCTGAAATTGTACTGCTAACCACATGGATTGCCTTAACCAGTGGAAGCAGGTTGTTGCAATGGTGGGCACAACTTTTTCTCTGGCTGTTGTCAACATACTTCTTAAGAAGGTCCTCAATCAAGGAATGAACTTTTTACTAATTATATTATACAGGCAAATACTCTCCGCGATTTTCTTGAGCCCCCTTGCCTATTTCTGGGAAAGGTACAAGCGACTTGTGTTTAATTGGTCATAAACTTGGTCAATGTAACTGTTTTCTAGATAGTCCTTTTCTCATTTCCTTCTCTGGCATTCTGACATGTCCGATATCACAAAACCATGTATCGATGAACAGAACAAAACAGAAAAAATAACCAAAGTACTTTGTAAAAGAATTAATAATTCATTACCGTTATGTAATGAAACGACTGCAACTAATAATCAGTGATATATGTTTCAGGAAAAGCAGGCCGAAGCTTACAGTTTCCATCTTATGTCACCAGTTTCTTAGTGCTCTAATCGGGTTAGTCTGTTCAACGACATATTTCTTCTATCATGTCCATGTTAATTAGTACCAAGTTGCTGCTGCATATGTTAACATCAGCTGTCATAAAATCCGCGAAATGATGTTGTTTTTCTTGCTTAATAGGGTAACACTCACTCAATATCTCTTCCTCCTCGGGCTTAAGTTTACATCAGCAACATTTACATGTGCTTTTATCAACATGGTGCCTGTGAATACCTTCATTATGGCATTGCCATTTGGGTTAGTTGGATGAAATTAATGATTAGAAGTTCTTTTATACAACTAAACCAAAACATGTTACACAAGTATTTTCCTTTCAGTGTAACACTTCCAAGCATTTTTTTGACAATATGGGCATAAAATTTTCGGACTATTTGTTTATTTGAGTATTAATTTCTCGGGCCTCTGCTACGTACAGGATGGAGAAAGTGAAGATGAAAAACAAGAGTGGGAAAGCGAAGTTATTTGGAGCATTAGTTTGCGTTGGTGGCGCGTTATTATTGACACTTTACAGAGGAATTCCATTGAGGAACCTGCAGCAAACACCTATAGAAGTTGAGAAAACAAACACAAAGAGGTGGGGAACAGGTACACTACTTTTAGCTGGAGGCAGCATTATGTGGTCTTCATGGTTCCTTATACAAGCTAAAATTGGGAAGATATATCCATGTCAATACTCTACCACTGCCATAGTTTCCTTCTTCAGTGCTATCCAGTCAGCCCTTTTGTGTATGATCACTCAAAGCAATATGTCTGCATGGATTATTAGTGGAAAATTGGAGATTCTAAGTGTCCTCTATTCTGTAAGTATTCATATTATTCATCTATTCCACAAGTAAAGATACATATTTGACGGTTTTCAAAGATAATTTTTATAAAATTTCAAATGCGCCCTCAATATTGATTATGAATCTAGTAAGTATAATGTTAGAAAATAATACCGAGTACTTTATATATAAATGTCAAGTTTAACAATTCATAACAATTTATTATTAAATGTGTTTCTAATTTTGGAACTCTGTTTTTTAAAATGCGAGAATATAAACAATACGGAGTATATCTTTTCAAGATTATTGATTAGTTAATTAACAATTCTATATGTTCCTAATAGAATTTAAACCACTACTCTGAAGAATAATGCTTAGTAAAGAAGCTTTTATATAATATAGTTTGAGTTAAAGGTGAGGTTGAGGTTGATGTTGATGTTGAATGTGGAATTAATATATATTACAGGGAACAGTAGGATCGGGACTGTGCTACGTGGTGATGACGTGGTGTGTGAAAGAAAGGGGCCCGGTGTTCACCTCAGCCTTCAGCCCCTTCATACAAGTATTCGTTGCTGCATTCGATATTACCTTCCTACGTGAACAAATTCACCTCGGAAGGTATCAAAAATTAATACTCCGTCCTATCGAATATGCAGCTAGGACGCTGTTATACTAGGGGAACAAATTCACAGTATAACAGCGTCATAGCTGCATATACATATACATACACACACACACACACACATATATATATATGTATATATATATATAAGCTTTTAAATTCGAAAAATATATATATATATAGATAATGCCGCTATTAACTAATTAAGGGGTTACATTTTAAACAAATTTACATGGCATGGCAGTGTTCTGGGATCTGTTCTAGTGATAATTGGCATGTACATTCTTCTGTGGGGTAAAATAATCGAAGCTAATGAGACTTGTTCTGCAACAAAGCTTACTGGTCCTGCTGCTCCAAGTTCAACAATGGAAAGTGGTGACAAAGATCTTCAAGTTTCGCACACTTTGCCGGTGACTCAATCGAGGTAGTCCCAGCTTGCTAATGCTAGCTTGTGGGTCCAGATTAACACCAACTGTTTCTCGTATAGCAGAGACTACAATATCAACGGTCCATACTACATATTCTGTAATAAGAACTCTTCTATTGCTATATACTCCGTGTATAATATAGTTGGGAAAGAAGACGGTACTACTAGTTATGTAGTTATGTTCTCTTTCCTACACTTGTAACTGTTCACAGAAAGATCAATTTTATTTTTGAGTAAATTAAAGTTATTTGCTAAAACGTATTCTCTCCGTCTCAATTCATCTTTTCACAATTATTTAAAAAAAAGTGTTTTAATCAAAATATCTATATTATCCTTTAAAATGGGTGATAGAGAATAAATTTATTTGAAATGCGTAAAAAATAAAGTGATGTGATAATATAAACTAGATATTAGAATGGTAATTTGAACAAATAAGATGATTGATTTTTTCATTAAAGGTAATGCTACAAATGAATTGTGACGGAGGAGAATACATTTATTTTCGGAGATATCTGTTTCCATCGCTCCAATTGTAATCCCTCAATCTAGAAAACTAACACATCGATTCTTACAATTTGGTACGATGAGGTGAAAATGTTGTTCCTCCAGTCCAATTTCACCCAAATTTGCAACTAGTGAAAGTGAAGATGGGATATGTGTATGAATATTCTGCAAATTTGGTTTAATAGATTAAGAATTTGATAAAATTATCCTCGTAAAAAATACGTGTTATAAATTGGAGGAGCTATGTAATGTGTCAATAATTCAAATTTGAATAATGACATTGCAAATAGAGGACATGTAATTAAAAGGGGACATACACATGTATCATACAATATATACACGTGCTTAAAAAATTTCAAACTAGTAATGATGGTATCATTTGGTGAGTGTTGATTAAGCATTTTAGTTGTATATAGATTGATGTGTGGATTATTTATTACTACTACCACTTGAATACTTGAGGTGAGTGAAAGGTAACAGTAACCACAACTACTTGTGGATAATGGAGAGCAAGGCAAGGAGATTGGATAGGAGATAGAGGGGGATGAACATTCAGGTTAATTCCCCGACTAACTAAAAAAATAAAATAAAATAAATAAAGATTTTGGATAATAAGGTTTACAAGAAGGAAATAAATAAAGATTTTGGATAATAAGGTTTACAAGAAGAAGTACTCCGTACTAAAAAGTTATGTACAATTAAAATTTAATAATAAATTTTAATTGTACATAAAATGAATGTGGTCATTCGTATGCTGTGTGGAGTCGGGATGTGACAAATACATGAAACTTTCACGATATATAGACAGTGGTGATCTCTTGTGCGCAATAAATTTGTACAACACTATATTTCCAATTCTCTATGTACCTATGTACATGTATTAGTGAGGTGCTACTTATGTATCAGTGAGGTGCTATGTACAATATTATAAAGATATTATACGGATTTAAACGATAAAAGAAAGATTTATCACTTAAATTTTTAAGATATTATACAAGATTAGTCGAAATTAAGCGAATAATGAACGGTCTTAACCGTTAAACGCTACACCGTGCGAGAGAATCACTAGCATTTAAAACAACGGCGTTTTCCCCCCTTTCTAATGTTAGTGTAGTGTTTGATAGTTCAAAACTGAAATTATCTTAATTCTTATTTCTTAATTCCATTACTGAGAGTTTTTGTTCTAACTTTTATTTGACATCACCTCTATTTTAGTTTATATTATCTTTTGTATTGTTTCAGAAAACAACCATATCAACTCAAAATTTTAAATTTGGAGGTGGTGGTAAAATTGAACTCAATCAGTTACAATTGTCTTTTTATTTATTATATTATATTTTAAAATTACCAAGTGTTTCTTTAGATTTTAAAATATTTATAAGAATAATTATATAAAAAGCTTTGTAATATAAAAGGCTAAATATGAAAATGTCAATTGAAATATCAGAATTAATTTATTGGGCGGCTTTCGTTAATGTTATGTATGATCTCACATGTTTAAGTTGGGCCACGCCACATCTTTTTGGAGTATTGGTGCATAATTAAACGAGACGTTCTATCGATGACCAGATTAATGTTTTACATAATTAATCAATATAATTACGTAACATTAATATAGTAAAATTGTAGAATTACATAAATTAGGTGTTTCCAGATCAATAAAATCTTCTTGTCAAGTATTTTTCTATTTTTAGAAAGTCCATTGATACACATACAGCGCTGATATCTTTATACTCTCTCTCTCTCTGTCTCTCTCTCATACCATAAATGGCATAAGGGAGTAGGGGGCATATGAGGGTCAACCCACACAACAAGCCTAAGACCCAATAAACTACCTGGCCCAAGGGCCCAACACAAGTAAGCACTATTTTTCTACTCATATGAATCAATGGGGTTCACTGGTTCATTTTATAACAACGTTAAATAAGTTATTTCAGCAATCGATCTTAATTATAGAGCAATAGAATTAATATTTTAAGTTTACATCATGACGCATGTCTTAAATATGGATCTCATAAATATAGAAAAATAAAAATTTGCACAAGAAAAATTAAGTAATTACTGAAATGATTCTTGTTTTTTCATCCTCTCGGATGAACAAGTGAATCTCAACTAAATCCTAAGCTTTTAATTATACGATGGTGTTCCTCAAAATTTTAATTATCTTATATTATATAAAAGATCTAGAGTTTTATTTTTATGGGTGAATTTGCCTCACATGGCGAGAAAAATTAAATTAACATAATTATATTGTGGACCTAGAAACAAGGTGAAAAAATTAGATGACTAAAAAAGCCATGAGCATGACGAAATTTTAGAAAATTTTTATTACAGTAAAAAGTTATCTCTCTTATCTTCTAAATTATAAAAAACAATGATAACTACTAACATATGTATCTTGAATTTATCAACCATCTTTATTTAATATAATTTAAAAGTTTATATCTGGTATGAAATTCAATAATAATATTTATAATAATACTATATATTACATAAAAAATTTGCACACACATATATGTGGGGCACGTATAATAATGATATATATGTATACACGCACACACGTATATTATCTATTAAAAAAAGATTAAAATAAAACATATATTACAGCATATTAATCCCTCCTTTAAGCTCTTGCCATTATTATAGCAAAAATGGGGTAGCTATAACTAACATAACTAACATGCATGAGTTACTCCACAAATATCGACTCAAATCATGAAAGCTTTGGGGTGGTGGTAATTCCTACATTTCTTATGTGGTTCCAAATGTCCATGTCGTCGATATTATATATTTGGAGGATTTACTTCTATCTATATCTATATATACCTGTCCACAAACATATAAAACACAAATACGGATTACCATTATGTGTAAGACATGAAAACATAACATCCACGATCCTATTACGTTGTTAAGTACAAAATTGAATTAATTTTGGTTTATTTTGATTAAAAACTTTTTTTAAGTTATAAGTAGTGTCATTATTTAAAATACACGTACTCATAACAATTACGGTAACTAATAAAATTTCAACCCTAAATTTTTTACTTTTTTAAAAAAATTGTTCATATGACCGTACACATATGAGGCATATTTTGATTAAAAATTTAACTTATAAAGAAAAGCATAAATTTATTATCATAAGTTGTATTTGTGATATCAAAAGAAAAGTAACTCAAAGATAACGAGAATAGTTAATAATTAATTATGTATAATGATTTTTTTTAATAATCAAAATGATCTTCTACTTTGATCAGAAAGTGAGTATTAATACCGACTTTGTTATAACTTACATTTTTGTCAAAATTCTATTTTGGTGTTGAGAATTTTAACAAGTTAATTTCATTCATTGAATTATAAAATTTTACAACCTTATCCTCAAGTGAGTAAGCTAAATAAACTTTTCTTTCTCCCTCCAGTAGAGGAATAATAAGGGATGAGATTACATTCACTAAATAATAAGACATCTGCTGCTATAAATTTTAAAAGTTTTGTGTGTTGTATATATATATATATATATGGCATTCATTAATAATAATTATATATGCAAGTTTTTAAATATTTGTAACACGAGATGTATCTAAAAAAAGTAGGAAAACTGCTCCAGGATAATAAATAGGGTAAATAGCATTATATCACATGTAATTTGTCCCAATTTGTTTAAAAATCACCAACTAATTATATGTGATTTCAAATGTTTAGCAGATGTTTGAAAATCACCAACTAACTATATGTGATTTCAAATGTTTAGCAGATTATTAGTTATTTGTCTCTAGTTTTTTTACAATATTTTTAACGAAAGACATGTGATGATCTACTAATTTTTTAAAATTATGTGTGATTATTTGATAATTTTTAAATAACAAATTATGTAATACAAATTAAGTCAAATCACAATAACACAATACAATTTACCCTAATAAATATCAAGATAGATATCAAGATGGTTGCCATCCGTCCGTCACAAATTCATCCAAAAACGAAATAAAGGTTACTAAAATACAAGGGGTTGCAACAGTCTCATCTTGGTATCAACTGTCTTTTGTACATCTAAATTCTTTTAATTGATTTAAAATATGAAAGTTAAATAAATAACTTAATAAAATCCATCACCTTTTTCTAAAACTATATCATCCGTTTATATATTAAGAATTATATTTATATAAATATCATTTTATAATTAATATTTATGTAAAATTACGTCCAACCTTTCGCTGAACTTTATTTTATTCCCTATTAAGGTTTCGTTCATCTTTTTCGATATTTATTTTGGAACAAGTGATGGAAGCTTTATCGTTCTCGTTCCTTTCCCCAACCAGTATTCTCTCTCCTTCAAAGCCACCACTACCGCAGTCACGCTTCCCTCACTTCACCATTTTCTCCGTCAGAATTGAGGAAAAACCACCACAAACCACCACCACCACCACCAAAAATGACACCTCCTCAAACCAACCAAATTATAAGCAGCAAGCTCACAAATCCACAATCACAAGAACAACACCACCACCACCAACACCGAGTAGACCCGCATCTTCCTCATCTCTTCCGTCAACAATTTTCAACGCCTTGGATAACATTGTAAACGCCTTCATCGATCCACCTACCAAACCATCCGTCGACCCAAAACATGTCCTCTCCGACAACTTCGCACCCGTCGACGAGCTCCCGCCGACCGAATGCCAACTCATCCACGGCTCCCTCCCACCGTGTCTCGACGGCGCGTACATCCGCAATGGCCCAAACCCACAATTCCTCCCTCGTGGGCCCTACCACCTATTCGACGGCGACGGCATGCTCCACTCCATCAAAATCTCCCAAGGACGCGCCACCCTCTGCAGCCGCTACGTCAAAACTTATAAATACACCGTCGAACAAGACGCCGGCTCTCCCGTCATCCCAAACGTCTTCTCCGGCTTCAACGGCATAACCGCCGCCGCAACCCGCGGTGCAGTCACCGCAGCCAGAGTTCTCGCCGGACAATACAACCCCATCAACGGAATCGGCCTCGCCAACACTAGCTTAGCTTTTTTCGGCAACCGTCTTTTTGCCCTCGGCGAGTCCGATCTCCCTTATTCCATCAGAATTACATCCGACGGAGACATCGTCACTCTCGGTCGAGACGATTTTGACTCAAAACTACAGATGAGCATGACAGCGCATCCAAAAATAGATCCTAAAACAGGAGAGACGTTCGCCTTCAGATACGGTCCAGTTCCTCCATTTCTGACATATTTTCGATTTGATAACGCCGGAAATAAATTTCCCGACATACCCATCTTTTCAATGACGAGCCCATCCTTTTTGCATGACTTTGCAATCACAAATAACTTTGCAATTTTCACTGAAATTCAACTGGGGATGACTCCGGCAGAAATGATCGTCGGCGGTGGATCTCCGGTAGGAGTAAACCCCTCGAAAGTGCCGAGAATAGGGATTATAAGGAGGTACGCTAAGGACGAGTCGGAGATGCGGTGGTTTGAAGTGCCGGGGTTTAACATAATGCATGCTATAAATGCTTGGGAGGAAGACGGCGGAGATACGGTGGTGATGGTGGCGCCGAACTTGATGTCGGTGGAGCATACGATGGAGAGAATGGATCTGGTACACGCAATGGTGGAGAAGGTGAGGATTGATCTGAAGAGTGGGATGGTATCCAGACAACCCATATCTACCAGAAATTTGGACTTCGCTGTCATCAATCCGGCATTCCTTGGAAAAAAGAACAAGTGAGTATTTTCTTAATAAGTACTCCTATTTTTAATCTGTTTTGCACTAAACATCAACAAAGTCAAATTCAAGTCAATCATATTATAATCGATAAAAAATATGATACTAAATATTAATACTATAAGATTCATAACTTTACAGTTTGTGGTACCTAAGCGATAGGAAAAGAATTAATCAGAGTACGTTTGATAGGATTTTTGACATTAGAAAGTTTTTTTGGGGAAATTAGTTTGTGACATATATATATATATATATATATATATATATATATATATATTTGTATACTTTTGCTTGTTTGTGTAATTTATTAATGTCCGTGATATTATTATTTAAAATATTTGTGAACTGAACATGACGAGTAAGATAAAAGATCAAACTTAAATAAATTTAACCAACTAGATCAATTTTTATTATAATATATATGTGTATTAGTATATGATAAACAATGAGATCTCTTCGATTACGTACAGAGTAATTAACAGACCAACTACAATAATAAGGGGTGTTAGTCTAAATCATTACATAATACATTTTCTGATTCAGTCCTTTCAAGTTGTTTTTTAATAAATAGGGTTTTAATACAATATGCACAATGATTACAATGATATATTATTACACAATTTATCCAACTAAACACTCTTATCCTCGAAATGAAAATAAAAATATCTTTCAAAAAGTAGTTGTCCATGTCCTAGTAGAACGCAGCCATATAAAAATCTGGATAATGTAATGCATTTCTGGTTTTACTAGCATATTCATGTGTGCTCTCCAATTTTTTACAAATAAATATTTTATTAGTATAATAAGAAGAAGAATAATAATAACAATTATCATTATTATTATTATAAGTTAATACAGAAAATGAGATATAACCCGTGCTTATTTGTAAATTATTTATGAATTAGACTAATTAAAATTATATCGTTTCAATTAAAAAAGAATAAAAAAATACAAAAGACAATTAAAACGAATCGTTTTAATTGGTCTAATTCTCAAATAAATATGAATTATATATCAATATTTATAATGATAATAATAATAATATCAGAAGTACTGGTAATAATAATCTTAATGATGATTGATAAAAGCTTTCCTTTCAATCGATATCTCTGCGTCCACGCCATTGGACAATGGTATTATCCAAATAAACTTGAAATTAAGTCAATGATACCAGACATTATCCAGTCCAGTCTATTGTCTACGAAAATTTATTCTTTATCCATGTGTGTGTGTATATATATATATATTAGATTGTACGGGTTTTTTCTTTCTCCTTTTTTGATTTAATTTTCACTGTCCTTTTTGAGTTGATAGATAGAATGGACAGAATACAAACATAACTTTCGTGTGCATGTAAATATGTAATATTGTCTAGTTATTTCCGTCATTAGGTCTATTCAATCATGTACTCTCTTCTTCCTCGATCCTTCTAGAATTGTAAAATTTCTCAAATTCAATTTGTAAAATAACTTCACTAAACTAAAATCTAATAATAGTAAACAAATTTATTATCTGAAAAATATATATTTAATTTATAATATTAACATTTGCACATATAAAATTCGGTAATGTTTTAATCAAATTGAAATGTTATCAATAATGTAATAAATAAATAAATAAAAATTCAACTTTAACTATAAATTAATAAAATAATAATGTGATATACATTGCAGGTACACCTATGCCGGAGTGGGAGACCCAATGCCAAAGATCGCCGGAGTGGTTAAACTAGACGTGTCGGTGTCGGAGGGAGACCGCCGGGACTGCATTGTGGCCAGCCGAATGTACGGCCCGAGGTGCTTCGGAGGGGAGCCGTTTTTCGTGGCAAGGGAGCCGGAAAATCCGGAGGCCGACGAGGATGACGGCTACGTATTGTCATATGTTCATGACGAGAACACCGGAGAATCGAAATTTCTGGTAATGGATGCGAAATCACCCAATCTTGATGTAGTGGCTGCCGTGAAGCTGCCTCGCCGGGTACCATATGGTTTCCATGGACTTTTTGTCAAGGAAAGTGACCTCAACAAACTATAATTAATTATGCACAGCTATATATATAGCCCTCCCTCCCACACCCCGCACATACACAAATATATAGGATAAGTATATATATACACTACAAATTATAGAAGATGGTTCTGTTCTGGTCATTTATACTGTAACTGCGTGAGGTTGGTGTGTGACCTCCGATATAGAAACCATTAATTCATCTACTACGTAGTAAACACAATTTCCAACATATATGTTAGAGTACAAAAGTTCAATATATATATTCTTAACTAAATTCTTAACTATTAAGCTTTTTTCTTAACTAAATTCTTATATATATATATATAAACCCTATTAAATGGGACGGAGGGAGGGAGTACTATGTATCAGTCTAGTGCATATTATATGTTATTTATACATATTTTTTTTACAAGTAGTTATTATATAAATTAAATGTGATAAACCGGTTAAAGTTCTTTTAATTGTGATTTGAAGTCATAAATTAGAGTTTATTTAACCGTAAAAACTATATTATTTACATATTATTAATAAGAAGATAAAGGTGAATTATTATCTCCTCCTCACTAGACCCTTGGACAACCTCAATAGGGCGCAATGAATTTATCTATCTCAATATCATTCGTATTTAGTTTAAAAAAGTTGGGTGTCCCAAGTATATCCCAATAAATAAACATTCACGTTCAAAAGCACAAAGGAGCTCAAAATTGTTATATTTCTCACGCAAGTATCAGATTCCCCATGGACTCCCAACGTTCGGCTTTGGAATATCGCCCCAACTACTCAACTCAGATGCGACCGGAGACTTTAAATTCACTCCTCCTAAATTGCTTCAAGGAAAAGTTAAATTTAAATTAGTCCATCTGCTCTGCTCCAAATATTGCATTTATCGCTTTTATTTTTTATAATAAAGATATTTAATTTTGTCAGTTTATATATAAAGCTAAGCTAGTTATCTCATAACGGTCAATAAATTATGAATTTCAAACAGCTATACCAGTAGTAAAATTTATCATTTAATAAATTTAAAGAAATTTCGTCAATATCTAAATTTTAAAACGAGTTTAATTAACCTTAAAGATTTGAAATATACTTTATATGATATTTTGGAAATACGGATGATATGCATATATATGTTGCTAGCTAGTTGTTGATCAGCCAGTGGACATTATGCAACGGATAGAAAAGATATTTGGGGAAATGAAAGCGAAAGTCATTTCCGCGGATCACAACCACAACGTACTGATGGTTTCATTCTGTAGCTTTCTGCCACAAGGTTCAGTACATATAGGAAAAAGGCAAATGGGTGCTAGTTTTTACTTTTTCGTGAGTTAATATAAACAGGACATATTAAATAAATAAATTGAAATAAACCCTAGTATATGTTCAATTTTATAAATAGTTATGTCGTTAGTTGGAGAAATTTTAGACAGAGACAAGTTTGCTGGAATAAAAATAAATATAGTTTTAATGAATGTTTTTAATGATAGTATCTCTTCTTGACTCTTTTTAAAACGTATATATAAAGAAAGATGTGTGGTTCTGGCTTTCTCATATATTATATAATAATACAATTTTATAACCTATATATGAATTTTGATGTTGATATTGACACCGATAAGTGTACCGTAAATAATGTTGAGAGGACAAACTTTTCTAAAAATATATCCATTTATTTGAAGACGACGGATTAACCGGAGAGTGAATTTAGAATAATTTGAAATCATTCCCCGAAAATGGCAAGGTGCGTTAGAATGCGGAACAATATTATTTATAGTATTTATTTTTCCTAAGATTTTTATTATTCGCCACACGCGTCGAACGTAGTTAGAAAGGGGACCAAAAGGACCACTCACATATCCACAAATATATATTTAGACATAGACATGGGATTAGGTAGTTGAAGCTGGCTAGATTAAAAAATTATTGGGATCGAGTTTGAGTTTGATTATTTTAAATTTAGAATATACATGCTTAAACTCAGCACAAATAGGTTTATGAGTGTCGGGTCTAAATTAGATCAAATTCAAATTAACAAAAAATATATACAAAATAGTAATTTTTAATTCAAAACATTAAGTTTTATATAAATTACTTCTTAAGAAATATTTAACAATTCATTATCAAGTAATTAAGAATTTACATAATAATTAAAAATTATGTTTCAAGATTTATATATATATATATATATATAGATACAAATGAACACACACATAATAATTTATTTCGGTCAAATTTGTATCGGACTGAGTCATTTCTTGACCAAACTCGACTCAAATTTTAATTTGAGTTTAGCTCACCACACAATGTGACATGAGTTGCTTTGTGTTAACGCTATATGATGAATTGATTATGCCTGACATTATTTAGAAAATGACTTATTTCTTAAATCAGTAATTTCTAGATGTTTAATATTATAAATTTAATGGGCCTAATTATGAATATTTTTATTGTAAGATGATGTATATACAGCCAGTATTATTATCTCGTCATTTTATTATCATCAAATTATCAATACTAAATATTTTGTATGCTTAAATTAACTTCAAAAAATTTAGATACTAATCATAGAACTCGAGACCAACTGAGGTGATTTTATATTAATCCTCTATAATATATATTTGAAAAATGATATGGAAGCCGAAAAAAAATTGTCAACGAGAAATTGTGATAGACATGACACCAGACTCTCTTATTTTGAAGTAATGCAGCTCATATTTTATAAGTCAATTATCAAAAAATAATCAAATTAATTTTTTTTAAACTTACGTATCATTATTCTACACACCCATAAAAGCTAAGTATGCATTAAAAGATAAAACTTGTGACATGACCTCATTTTTTAGAAGAGTTAGTCGATGACAATTATAAACGGAGCACCCAATACATCGATATGAGATAACTTATGCGAGATATTTTATATGCAATACTTAGACAAATTAATTAATGGAAATGTAAGTTAGACAAATTAATTAATGAAAAAAATTGCATAAAATACTTAATAAATACAACTAATTCAACTTTGCATAAAACGCTTACAGAAAACTGTGTAGGAGAAGCACCTCATTTACCATAAAATTAAGGGTTTACAAACAAACCAGAAGGAATAAAGACCACGAAAAAGATTCTTCATAATTATTGTAACTCATAAACTCATAGCCCCACTTGTTAAAAATCCTCAAGATAGAGAGAGAAGGTTTTCGGTCTTTAAATGCAATGTCGATGACTTTTGTACGAACTTTGTATATTCTGTGCCATACGATTCACATAATTGATATACACAATTTTAAGTTACAATAGATTTTTGCTTCTTTTAAAAACATGTAATGTGCGTAATGATAATCAAGCATTGGTTGGCATTGGTTCAATTTTTTCCTCATTACGCCCGTGATCTATTTTTTCTTGTTGGACTTTTAACAGAAATAATAAAACTACTCCCTCGTTTTTAATACAATGACAAAAGTTCGCTGTTTAAATTTAATGGTTAATTAAGACTGAGATCTATCGTTTGATCTTACATTCAATTCTCACCTACTCTCCCTAATTTGTAAAATATAATTAAATATTGAAATTACTGGGATATTGAAATTGGAGATATACAATTAATGATAATTCTTCTTCGAGTGAAAAGAAACTTGAAATTGTCACAATCAATATCATCTCCGCCCCTTCGAATAAGTCTTTTAAACTACTTTTTGTTGTCCTACCATACAAGTCATTTACACATTTTAAAGAGAATTTAATGATTTATATCCTAAAATATCCTCAATTAAATATAATGAAAGTAAATCATTTAATAGAGAAAGAAGAAATATTTATTTTTATACATTGAAAAAATATAAAGTTATTTTTTATGTTTTTTATAAAGTTAATACAGTAATTAATGAGTTTTTAATATGTGTGAGTTGTCAAAAATTGATTATTTGATGGGACAGGAGTAATTCCTAGTAACCATTCCTTTCAATAATTTAAGTCAAGCAAATCTATAATTAGTACTTTATGAGTTCCAAGAAGTTACCATACACAGTATACTCATATCAACTAAGTTTTTAAGATGATTTTTTTAATCACATGGATCGAAACACTTTATTTGGAAATAACAGAATATAGCCTTAATAACGTCCGAGTTCGGAATCATTTTTTTAAAAAATCTCATTCAGTTTTTATGTTACTCGATCATTTGTTTACTATGACCCAATTAAACACCATATTGATATAAAAACGAAAATATCGGAACTTTGTGAGGTACAGCTAAATTTTTCTCACCGACTGTATCCACCAACTAAAAGTAGGTAAGTTATGAACGCCAAAGTTGGGACCATGGGACGAACCCCATATGTATACATAATCAAGAGTTGACATAAAAAGTTCCAGTGAAGGGTTTAGAACACAAAAAAGTTGCCGCAGTCAAAAAGACTATCAATTGATATTAATATCCTCACTGTAGCTCATTGTATATTATTGTTACATAATTTTAGTATGTGTTAATCCATTATCTTCGGTATTGAACCGGAAGATCCAGAGAAAATGTGCCCCAACTGGTAAGGAATCTTACCAAGAGATGACTCCCTGGAAATGAGAGGCTCTGATGCCCGAGAAACATGAGTAACTCCTGTAAGTGTCTGTTTTTCCCGAAAGGACACCCAAGTGACCAAATAAAGCCCAGCTATAATTGAAAATCCTCCTAAAATGCTGGTTTAACATGGAAAACAGACGGCATTAAGTTCCAAACATTTAAACTTATATATTAAAATTACAACCGCGAAAATATATCAAAACCAAGGTAAGTCATGGCTATAACCACGAGGAACGAGTTGGAAATGTGATAGAATTCAGGGCAAACCTTCCCAGATAAATAGGGCTTCCAAGGAAGATCCTTGAAAGGAAAGCAGATGCAGCAGGTTGAAGTGGAAAATATAGAGCTACTAAAGCGGGTCCCATGATCTTATTGCACCATGTCAAGAGTCCATAATTGAGGGCAGATGCAATAATTCCCTGAGACAAGAAAAATTACTCTACTCAGATATATTCATAATTCTTTTGTTTTGGGAACTAGAAATTATCTAAATTAATTCTTTTGTTTTGGGAACTAGAAATTATCTAGATTTAATTCTTTTGTTTTGGGAACTAGAAATTATCTAGATTAATTTTCATAGTCAGTGATTAGAAAGGGACAAGATTTATATTTCACATGCAAGACACTCAAGTGCTCAACATGGACGGATGGACAGGAGTCAAAAAGGGGCTAAAGTGACTAACTGATGTAATGATGCCAAAAGGCCACATGCCATAAAACCTATGAAAATCAGTCATTGACCAAGTTTTGAGTGGCTAAATTACTTCAATTTGGAGACCAAATACGTTGATCCAAGATTTGCAGTATATTCCCATTAAGGAAATAATAAATAATAAAATAAATATGTCAGAGGGAATATTGGGTTGGGAAACTCCAAGACAATATTCTAGTTCTACTAGTAAAACAATTTAGGCAGGGCACATGCAGCATGTCGTACAACAGAACATCAGACAGCCAGACTGCAGTCAAAAAATAAAATAAGTTTGAAAGGAAATATAAAAATAAAGAACTTACAGCATAGCATACTGCAAAAACCTCTGATCTTGTCAAACTCCAGTCTGTTGAAAGGTTGGTACTAAAGAGTGCCGTCACTATCATAAATAGAACACCAAACGAGTACGCATACGCTGTTACAGATATACTTGCAGGATACTTTGCTAGTAGAGGAGCCTGAAAAAAATTTCCAGGAGTAAAATTATGATCAATATCAGCTATAGTAATGAAACTACATATAGAAGAACTGCATAATAGCCAAGAATAATCAGGCTGACAGGCACACCCTATATACCACTCATGTGTGATGAATGTTACATGAGTCAAATCATCAAGGTTATAACTGTTATGAAAACTGAAATTTAGCCAGTTCACAACTAACGGATCAATTCAATCAGCGTCCATGTTGTTGCAGCTGATTTGGATTTGCTTTACTTAGCTGTACACTATTTATTAAATGATTTCAGACCTTTACTCTGTATAGCCCTAGACTCCTAAGTTCGATTTAATATTTTATTGTATGCTTTATATTATAGCTTTGTTCTTATTTATGTTAGGAAAGTTGAATTTGGTTTTTATATCAAGACCACGACTCATTATTACAGTAATATGTAGTCACAATTTATTATTGATTTTGAAAATTATCCTCCCTCTGACTTTGCATAACTGTTAACAAGAATATTCACTTTACACTAATCTTCAGAATATTCATGAAGTGTGTAGAAGTGATAAACAGAATGACTAACCATACGGACAATCTAGACCACTGCATGTTATTAAAAAGTGATTGTTAAAAATAATCGTAGACATCCCACAAAATTAACTGCTGCAACTGAGCTGTCACCAATTTCTTCTTACGTTGTGTGGGTCGTAGAAAGTAGTGAATTTACTTTACGCTTTTGTTCAATTATTTTAGAAATTAGCCAAAACATTGTCCCTTCTATGTAACATCACGTATAATTAATACACCATATGGGTGACAAAAAATCCTTAAATCACTTTAATAGTTAATTATAAATTGGAAACTGAATGACGTATGGCAATTGATCTATAAAGTGTAACAGCCGAATTGATCTGGCATTGAGGCTTAAAATATTTTTTACAACTAGCCAGAACATTATAAATTAATACTGATGCAACATGAACACATTTTAGCAGGAAAAAGCCCATCAAAAATGAACTCAGAAGGTGTACATGTACCTGAACGGCTAGATAAGCTGCCATGCACATACAATTCCCTATTAGGCATAAGACACCAAGGTGCCAAGTATCCAGTCCAAGGTTGAAAATACTATAAAGTAACCATCCGGCTGGCTCTGGTTGGCCCTTAGCACTTATTTCACTTTCTGTTGTTAAATCCATTACCTTGTAACCAAAAACAGCAGGGCCACGGAACATAACCATTAAAATTGCACCAAAAACACAAACAAGTGTACCTCCAACCTTCACCTGACCTTCAATTTTTAGCAAAATCACTGTTTCTGTACTGCATGGATGACAATAACATAAGACATATAATAACAAGCAACTATACACCTGCCATAATGTACATATACATTTAGCATACGCACCACCACATTAGAAGATACAGTAAAGGGTAAAATGCATTGCACCACCTATAGTTTAGGTGGATTTACATTCCACCATCTTGGCTTCAACAACCCCTAATGCACCACCTCAGGTTTCACTTAATAAGCACACTTCATTTTAGTACCAACAGATTTAAACGGATGCTATCCGATGAGTGACGTGATAAAATATCACATTATTATCCATAACATGCATCCAAAAGAAAACAGAATGTGAAAATGTGTTTCTTCATCTCTGTTCTTCCCATCAGCCCATATCTGATCATCTTTCTCCATCTCCCCCCATTCTCTGGTCACAGTTTGCCCCACTGACCAACCCCAACTGTTGTGGCATCAGAGCCACCAACATCCACACCGACCACAATCCAAAATTAAGGAAGCCATAATGGTCGGAGGTCTGATTTGAGTGATTGGTTGGCTGTCACATTCTCCGTCACTCCTCTCTACTCCTCTACTTTGAATTTGACCTCAAATCCAACCATTCCTAGCATCACCTAGGTATCACCTCACCCACCTGGTGTGCCATTGAACAAAAACCAAGCCACAGCATTATCTCTCTTCGTCTTTCAACCAAAAATCAATCCTAATCACCAGTCACGGCCACTTTTATCACCATTCACACAACCACCTTTGAAACATCCCAGATCTCCGACCGTACACCTAAAAATTTCAAATAACTGTAGAATGGTAGAGAGAATGAATAGTTTAATTTCACATTTCTGAGTGTATGTTCAATTTCTTTGACAAAATCCATTTTTTTAATCTATTTTTTAATATTCACTGTTGTAGGGTCTGGATCGCATTAGCTTTCTTTTATGTTTAATCCAGAGGCTGCTCGTGTTGGTTTAACAGTTTTGGGTGCACAGATTTAAATTCAAGGTTTCAATTGTGGACTTTTGAAGTGGCAGAAGATAGGTGATAGATGCCTAATTGGTGCATTGCATTTTATCCTATATTATAGAACATTAATAAATAAATGGTTGTAGAAAATATAGGATTTAACTGACCCCATAATTACAGCTAATATAAATGTAAAGACAGGAATTGCAGGTTGTATGGCCGCAGCATAAGTTGGATTTGTGTAGCCAAGACCAATCAGAAACAAAAGCTGGTTCGAAAATATCCTATACAATAGGAAGAGATTAAAAGCAAAACATGAAAGGTGACTGAAAACTGTACGTTGTTTTGATAAAATCGTCTGATACAAATTAAAGCTAAATGAGAAAATTATTAGTGAAACTTACCCAGAAAAACCGAGAAAGAAGAATGACATGAGGAAGCGTCTAGTCATAGGTGGTCTGATTCTTCTACAAACAGGAAAGTGAAAACACTTCAAATTATACTTGATCCAATCTTATAGTAGAAAACAAAACAAACAAAAAACAAAGAAATGATAAGGTTCATATTTAGATTATTCTAGCAGACAGTACAGTGTCAACACACATTATAGTTTCGTTGTTTTTTCCATATATTTTCCAAGTCAAATCACTCTACACACTGCTAAGGCATAAGAGATTATGGATCAAGCGAGAGCTACACTTGTTTGCAGGTTTAGAGCATCAGACTAATTATTAGCTCTACTTGAAAATTTGTACGTTTGTATGATCTCTCATCTGGATTGTTAGACCTATTTAAAAATAGTACCCTATGTGGGAGACTAGTAGAGGGGATAGAGGTGCTGGGTTCTCAAAAGTCCTGTGTTTTCTAGTAAATATTTGTGCACAAATTTGATAATAATGTTGTTCAAAAACATTATCAGTTGCACTTCTCTTTTTAATGAAAAATTATGTCTACACAATATATACAAATAACTTGATCTTTGTCTCCCTAATTCTTTTTTGAGTTTTGAGGTATGTGAAAGTTAAGTAGTAATATAAAATTAGGTACATAAATACATTCCTCACATAAAAATGTATTATAAGTATCCTGAATATTAAGTTATGAAATAGTTTTTGTAATAATTAGCTTGAACCTCAAGTTACTAATTTTGGTTTCATTTATGACATAAAATTGGTTTAGAGTTATCTTTGTTCATACATGATAACTAATCCTTTAACAATCAGTCTGGCACCTAAATAATAGGTCTACCAATTGAATAAGACTATTTGATCCATACGAAGTTGTGAGCCCATCTGAAATATCAATTCTTTTTAGTAAACAAGAAAGAATGGTGTCATTGACAAACTAAAGGTAAGAAGCCTTAACTTCAAAAAAAACAAATGAAATAAAATAAAGGGGTACGAATCCCTCATTGCCTCTCTCCTATAGTATCAAATGCCAAACAACCACAGCCACTGTCTGCGTTTTACTAATCCTTCAACTTAAAACAATCATCAAACTAGTTGAGAGAAAAGAGGCGCATCACACACTCACCTTGAATAGGTTGTGCCTAATGTCCTTAATTATATTCCTCAACCTATTTTACCCAGCATGTTTCAATGTGTTTACTTCTCTTATTTACATATATCAGTTACCACTTTCCCAATGTAAAATTCGAAACTTTTATTCCATTCCTATGCTGCTAATTTATTTTCACTCCGATTTCCAAACAAAACCCCAGACCACACAGCATTATCAGTAAGTTTTCTGGTAATCCTTGCAGGAATACATGCCATATGAAATTTCATTGAATAGGAGACTAGAACATTTCGCCCAAGAAAATCTGGCTCCACCCTCTATTCAGTACATTAAACATAGTTAATAAAACCCAATTTATTCAAAATCCAAATATTCACTCGGCAATTACAAATTAACCCTGAAATTCTTTAAACCCAGTAATGGGCAAACAGACAACCACCCATTATACAACATATACTAAGTATACAACACACACAAATACATGCAATTACAGACATATACCAATACATTATATACACATGTGTGTAGATAGAGAGAGAATGATACTGACTTTTCACGAACATAGGCAACAGGAGCGAGGATAGAGATAGCAATGACATCCCGAAATAAACAAAAAACGAGCTGATTAATTCCAACATTGAGAGCTACTTTTGTAATTACATGATATCCACCATTAAGGAGTTGAACCAACGCCATTGCCGCATGAGCTTTCCAAACCTCTCCTCCTCCTCCTCCTGCAACTCCATTGATAGGCCCAGCTACAGCCATCAATATTCAAATTTGCTTCTTCTTCTTCTTCAATTTATGTTAGTAATCAGTTAATAGTGAAAATAGAGGAAATTGATGAACCTGCGACTGAATCGCGTGTCAATTGCAGAAAGAAGACGGCAAGGTTTATCTTTGGTTTTAAGTCAACTAATAAGCTTCAATAAACTCATTAAACCTACCGATCTTCAAAGTATTGTTTGTTGCTTGCAGTTTACACGTTGCTTTCGTGACTTGCCCTCATTATGAGGTACCGCATGCTTTATCACGATTCCAAACAACGCCTTCCTCATTTACCTATCTTGGCGTAATTTATTATGTCGTTAGTAAATTTAAAATTATTATTCAAAATATTTATGAAACTAATGATTAACTTGTATTCATTTTCAATTACAATACACATGTATATACATATATACACCTACTAATTTTATATATACCAATTCAATATTTAGTTAAAAGAATTAAATTGTACAAATTAAAATAGCATTAAAAAAAATAGATACATAAAATTTCTCATATTTTTGTGGTATGCAACATAATTTTTATAACCATAAAAAATTAGTACATTTTCAAGATCTAAAATATATTAATTTTAAAATAATATAAAAACTATTTAAATGAATTTGAAAAAATTTAAAAAATTCATGTTTTGTATTATTTTGATATTTTTTTAATACAAACAATTAAAATTTTCTCAAATATTTTAAAAATCAAACAAAAACAGACAAAAGAAATGAGGAAATAGATAGAGGAAACTCGTGGGTTAGGTTGGTCCAATTCAGGTGGGTTTGGCCGTTTGGGGTGGACTGTTACATCATCATCCAACAATATATGGGTATATTCAACCGCGCCCGTAGAACCCGAACAGCATTATCCGCCAGTAATCCAATCCAATGCAACTATTTGCCACATTTAACATTATGTAACTATAAATTATAAATCAAATATTTAGAAATTATAAACAAAATAAAATCAAACAAGTTACTGCTTTTTAACGCATTAAAAGTGTCACAAGATGCTAAACACACCAAAATTGCCATACATGACAACAGATTAATCGCAAAATATGTATTTCTTTGATTTTATAGTAAGTCACGTTTTAGAGTTTATTTTTTTAATAATAATTAACATTTTACATATTTTTATAAATTTATTATTTATACTTTTTAAATTGTCCAAGGTGAATTAGTGGAGTAATAAAAATAATTATTAGTTCTCATTTTTTTTTATTTGTATCACACACTCATCCTTTCTGCATATCTCTCTCATTTTTTATGTTTTTAACGAAGGGTAAAAATATTAAAATAAAATTTTTTTGTTAGGTTACAATAGAAAATACTGGGGGAGAGAAGGAGGGTTAAATAGGATTTTCAAAATTCAAGAATTCACTTTAAAACCTCTTTCTTGTTTAATTTGAGAAAAGTTAGTTAGAATATTGAAGGTAGCGGAATAAAAAAATCCACTTATAAAGATTTTAAGACAAATAAGATAAAAAATATAAGCAATGTAATAAAAATATGCAAGAGATGCGATAGTATCTCTTGCATATTTGTATAGTGCTTTAATAACGATTACATCCATTCTTATTTTCTTCTTACTTAAGAAAATGCATTTACTATAAAAGTTCATACATAATTTAGTTATACAAGAACATTTAGTCTACTGTTACAATCGGTCACTTAAACCTTAAATCACATAGATTTTTGAACAAGTCACTTAAACTTCTCTAAAAATATATAAAATTTTGTTTCCTGCCTTTCAAATAAGACTGTTTGTTGAGTATATAGCCAACTGTTTGTTCAAACTTGTGAGTTTAATTGTCTTACCGAAAGTTTTAGGATGTCAAATATCAAAGCGTTCTCTTGGTTATTCACTAATGTTCTCTCTTATCATAAATGAAATTTATGACAAGTATTTATAACTTCTATAAAATATGACAATTGCTAATTTGAAAAGGAGTTATTAGAGATTTGTACTTGTTAGTCGTTTGTTTTGTCTTGTAATGATCTTCAAGCAGTAGTATAAAAATTTGGTCATCGAATGATATTTGTGGATCAACTGATATTTGACCATCAACGGATATTTGTGCATCAACTGATATTTAGCCATCGGCGGATAATTGTCAAGTAGCTGATATTTGGCCGTCAACATATAATTATCTATCAGCGTATAATTAAGTCGAGTCTGATACATCCTTTGTTGATGAAATCTAACTGACAATCAACCTTGCATGAACTAATTTTACTTATAACTACTTTTCTTAAAATCTTTATAACAAGTATGATTTTATTCTAAATTTTTTTTACAACATTTTAAGCAAAAATTATATTACATTATTCATTTGTGTATCATCAATTTCAAATAAAATGTTAAGTATAAATACTTCAAATAGTGCATGTACACAAGTGTTGACTTAACAAATTTAAATATAAAATTTTACTTTTTCAGCGTATGTGCAAATAACTAAAAGTGTGAGAAACCAAAAATTGTAATAAAATGTAATTCGATTAGATTCGTTTTATAATGAAATTTTTCATTGCGTTCAACGATCGATAAATTTTATATTTAAGTTTAAGTTTACATGCATTACACGCAAATCGACGCGCACACGTCCACTAACGACAAAATTATAACGAGCAATGTTATAAAGATTTTGAGACGTTAATCATAAAAAATAATCGTATGAGTACATTATTTTTACCTCGTCGGGGCAAGAAAACTTTTTGGCTTATGCATTAAACCAATGCATAACCATTAAATCCAATTAGTGGCTAAACAAATCAAATTTAACACTAATTAAATTCAAATTTTCAGCTTATCCCAAAATGGCAAAAATAAGGAAATTTATTTTACCTAAGTAATTTTTTTTAAAAACTAATCTAATGGTCAAAAATAAATTTAGGGTTATATAAATATACCATTATAGAAAACTCTAGTCTCCACTTCTGATATTTTTCTCCAGCAAATATTTTTCAAATTTCAGATTTTGCATTTAAGAAAAATCATTGAACTTTTGAATTTTTGTCCATTAAAGATTTGAAGAGGTACCCCACTACTCTCTTATGTTTGCATTTATGAAAAATTATTGAACTTTTGGATTTTTGTCCATTAAAGCTTTGAAGAGGTACCCATTGCTCTCTTATGTTTGCATTTATTGTCTTTTCTGTTTATACCATTGTGTAGATTATTTTTTTTTAGTATCATTTTCATATATGACACATGTTTATAGCATTTATATATTGTGAGTTATTAATTTTTAAAGTTTATTCAAAAAAAATAAAAATTCAAGAACAAATTTTAAAAACTCAAGAACCCTAAGTTTTTCGAGTTAAGATTCCGACGTGATGCATGCATGTTTGTCCAAATGGATTAAACCAATGCATTCCTGTTGTTGTTAGCTTCGTTTTCCCTCAAATAATTTCAAAAATGAGCTGGTATTGCACGTTTTCAAGTTCGATAGAAGCTTCGGAAAAACCCGAAGTAGATTTCTTCATTTTCCTTGCAATTCTGTTGTTGAAATTAGAAATAGATTGCTTGTATGAGTTTCTGGTTGCTTAATATTTCATTTTCATACTTGTTTTGTTGAAAACGGTGAGGGAATGAGGCTTTGAAGCTCGGCCGCGAGCTTTGCCGCCGTTAATGGCGAGCTCACCGGCGGCGAGTTTCAAACACACTTCTACGGGTGTTTTCCAGCGACGACATGAAAGTTAGGGGGTATTCTCCTATGGAGAATGTCACGGCGTTGTCCTCACCTCCGATCCGTGTGTGTGCGTGTGTAAATCTGGCCGTGACAGTAGCCGCTGCTGCTAAACCTTAACTGCTGCTGAGGAAGACGACGGGTTGGGTCGAACCAACCCGGTTCCGACCAGTGACTCGATTTGACCTTGTTCGACCCCCTATTGACTCGTTGACCTTACCCACAGTTGACTAGTCCAACCCAATCCATCTTATTTTATTTTTGGCCCAATTCAAATTTAAATTAAAATACCTTTATCTATAAATTATTAAATAAATGACTTTTGAATAATTATTTTGTCATGCAAATAAACTTTTACATGATTAAAATTTTTATGTTTTTTTTTAAAATAAAATTGATTTATGATGTTAGAGTCTCTTAATTATCACGATTAAGTGACAAGTCATTAATTCATAAATGATTATTATTTAATTAAAAAATTAAATAATAATTAAAAAATAAACTCTAAAATTTATTAAATGATAAATAAATCATTTAACTTAAAAGTAATTAAGAAATAAATTACTTCAATGATGGATAATTATTATTTAATTAAAGCCATTAAATAATAATTTAAGAGTAAATGTTTAATAATTGATAAAATATCTATAAATCTTTTATGATTAAGAAATGATTATTGTTTAATTAAAATAATTAAACAATAATTAAGGAACAAAGTTGAATAAATATTAAATGTTTAATAAAACTGATTAATTAATGTTAATTAATTAATCTAAGGCCTCTAATAATTAAATTTAAATTATCGAGGGCCGATGAACAACATTTTATCAACTCCACAAATCTTTTGGAATCCGATTCGGTTCCAACTGAATTTTAATTCAACGAATGACGACTTAATTAGTCAATCACGGACTTGAGAATTCCTCGAACACTTCGCATGTACATTCTGATGTGTAATTAAGTTGAGATTTCTCATGTTATCACAGGTACATGTTTTACAGAATTTATCCTACGCGAGTGTTAAATCTAAAATCTCACTAAGGACTCAAGACAAATATATATTCACTCTACTTTCTTTCAATTAATGCATATGATCATTCTTTCAATATATGTAATGTATCCAAGATATTATTATGTTGATATTCATGATTTAAATTCTTCAAAAATAAGTAATGTATGATCCTTTGATCCGATGTACGTGAAAAATGTTGTACTTAAAACGAGTATTCTTGGGTGACTGTTAGCCATTTAAATTCGCTAACACGCCAATGTAAATCCTATACGGATGTAGAAAGCTTATTCTTCACCTTATACTTGTAAAGTATATCCGTGTGGGTAAATAAAGGCTAGTGGGATGCATCTGTCTGGCATCCTGAGCCTAAGATTTATAGGGAACGGGAACCGAGACATCGGTAACTGGACCCTCGTAAACAAAAGGTTTCTGCATCGACTACGTATGTCATTATGATGAAGTCAAACGGTGGTCAGGTTGGCTAACTGATATACTGTTTGATACGAAGTTCCTAATGACACGTGCGCTAAACGGACATGGTTATAAGGCGCATGGTTTTAAGTAAAGGGTCAGATCTCTCGTTATCACTTGGGGACCCAAGGATCTATTTTTTTTTTCATCAACCTCATAAACACTTAAACTCAATAAATTATCCCTTTTCAAGTCCACCAATACTTGTTTATATACTTGTGAATGTAAATCGCTCATGGTACTATTATCTAATATTTTTCAGGTTATGATGAGTAGGCCGAGCCATCGGATAAAGGCAAAGCGTGAATGGCTTGATGAACGCTTCCTGATCGCCCTCTTATGGATGACATTCATGGATAGAGTGAAGAATGAGACATTTATAGAAATGTCTAGATTGTAAGGCCTCTTTGGGCCCTCATAGACTTCCGTTGTCAGATATTCATTTATTTTAGATATTGTAATAGAGATTCATAATTATTTTTCTTAATTTGATGATTATGCATGCTTGAATGTTATTTTTTTTTTTTTGTCAAATTTTGACGGTGTCTAAAATCCAATATGTGATTTTTGGGGTTGTCGCAAAAAGGGTAAATGAATTACATCACATGTGATTTTGACTCAATTTGCATTGCACAACTTGTGATTTAGAAACTCCTAGATAACAACAAGTGATTTAAAAAAAATTGGCAGATTGCCACTTAAACTTTTAGCACTACAGGTGATAATTCAATAAGATTTTAAAATTTCAGATAACTATTTAGAAATTATCAAACCACATATCCTATAATATAAATTAGATCAAACTACAAGTACGTCTTATCCTATTTAAAATGTCGTTCATTATAAAATAAAGGGAGCTAACAAATATTATGACTATTGGATCACTCAAAATTCTATTTTGAAGATTCATACAATTTATTGATGATAATTCCTAGTTACGATGCTTATGATTAAGTTGTTAACCTGTTGAGTTTGGGCATTAGTTACAGCTCATACTTGAACCAAGAGGTTGAAGGTTCAACTTCCTCATCCCATATAATAGTAGTGTAGTTTTTAATAGTATAAAAAAAAAAAGTTAACTTGTTACGATGTGTAATACGTAGTACTACTCTATATACACACAAGAACAATCATGTAGCTACATCAGCAATTTCATCACAACAAAATTGAAATCAAATGATCAAAATATATACCCAATATCTAATTTTAAAAGATGAAAGTTGAAAAATTACATAACTAAACTTATTAACGTGGTTGAAAATTATAATTATGAGAGGATGTATATTAGAAAAATGTATATATATATATATATATATATATATATATATAAACTCTTCCTATGCAATTAAAACTTAACTAAATTCAAAATTGGTTGAAAATTTCTTATTACATAAAGTTCTTCAGAGTTCAAAATAACAAAGCCCAAACCCAAAGTTAAAAATAAAAAGAAGCAAAAAGATGAGAGGTAATTTTTTTTTCCCCATCACTCGTCTTCTCACAATATTTGTAAAACACGCGGATATTTGTGGAATTTTAGTCAACTTCATTTCATTGCTTGGTGTTGGCGAGGCCTTTCTGGTCCGCGGGTTGTATGAACCGCGCTCCAATGATTAGCTGAAGAGGGTTTAGGGTTTTAGCAGGGTTCTTCACTTCTTCGGGTAAGGTTGAAGATTAAGTATGCATAATTGTACGGCAACTACTAGTTCATCAAATCTGCTGCTACTCATTCCTCCAAGAACAACTACAATGACAACATTATCATCACCTCAACAACCTGCCAACTTCGATTATGTTAACAAATCCCTTTTCATGATTTCTAAAGCGAAACCTACAATCCCTCAGTCAAATCTCCTTCACAAACGCCATTTTACACCTTCAGCTGTTCCATCATCAGTTGCTTGTAGTAATTATGACGATGACGAAGGAGAAGATGAAGAAGCTGCAGCAGTTGAAGCGGTCTCACAAATTATTTATCAGTTCGGTGGGCGCAGCATTTTGAAGGAAGAATCTTATGAAATGGCCTTGAATTCTCCCAATTACACGCGAATGTTGGTGGATTCTGTTCGCGAATTGAATGAATTGGAAATCGGTATCAGCAATTCGGATAGCAAAGAAGAACAAAAGTCCTTCAGAGAAAAGGTTTATGAGATGGGGATACAGAAAGGGGATATGGGCATTGTTCCATTCTTGGAAAGCGTGGTCGGTCTCTCTATTCCATTTGCTATGCATCTCTCTCGTTCTTGTATCTCTTCTCAACAGATGCTTCCACAACTCATTGTTGAGGTAAGACATATATATTCTTGATTTCTTTATTACAATCCAGTTGTTGCTAATGGTAGCTGTAAAGTTCTTTTTGTTTTTATATAAATGATTATGTTTCTTATGTTATAAGAGTGTTTGTTTCTTATTTTGTTAGATATTTCCGAACATTGTAGGTTAAGTTTGTGAAGGAAGTGTTATATTCTGACACTGGTGATGGTGATGAAGGCCATATTGGGGAAATTGCTCGCCGGATGATGAGGTGCTTGTCAATTCCAGTTGATGATGATGCTCTTCAACAAACATTATCTTTCTATGAAAAGGTCAATATTTGTTTGAAATTTTAACTACCCTAATTCTATTGTCTAGTCTAGTTTAGTTATTGAGCTCATTTTGATTGCAACTAGTATCTTACCAGATCTTTAAGTAACATGCATTTGTTTCCTTCTTTGTTTGCTCATATAAAGATTGAAATTGGTGCTATAGATTCAAGCAAGACGTGGAGGTCTGAATATGTTGGGATCAGGAGATGCATCTTTTTCTTTCCTTATCCAATCATTTCCGCGTCTTCTTTTGCTACCATTGGAATCTCGTGTAATGCCAGTGGTTAAATTTCTTGGAGACATTGGAGTCCCTAAAAGCCGCTTGAGATATATTCTTCTTTTATATCCACCCATTTTGTTCTATGATATTGAAAAGGACATCAAGCCTGCTTTTGCCAAGGTATGTTTAAATCCTTCCTTGGGTTCTGATTTGTAATGTTACAAACACGTAGGTACCTATCGTTTGTACATGCTTACATATCTTATCTTAGGTTGGTGCTGAAAATAAAGATTGGGGTAGGATTTTGCTGAAGTATCCTTGGATTCTTTCTACAAGCATTCAGAAAAACTATGGGGAAATTCTTTCTTTGGTTGATACGAAGAAGGTGCTAAAACTTCTTGTTTTTAGACTAGATCATTTTCTCTCATATTTTTCCCAAGAAGGTATGCATGCTTTGTTACTTACTCATGGCATATGCATGTATGCGAAATATGTGTCATTACATTTCATTACAGGTTCCAAAAGTTAGTGTTGACCGTGCTATCAAAAGTTGGCCATATCTTCTGGGTTGCTCAATTGACAAGTTGAAGTTGATGGTAAATGAGATTTCTGAAATGGGTATTAGTAACAAGAAGTTGGGACAAGTCATTGCTAAGAGTCCTCAGCTACTACTGCAGAAACCTTTGCAATTTCAACAGGTTAATTATTCTCTCCACTGCTGAAAATAATTATCTTAGTTTATGGCATACATGCATATGCACTCTCTGTATTTTATCATTGGTGTGGAAGTGATTGAGGTAATAGATGTGTGCCTTTATGCAGAGAAGATTGTTTTCCCATTTTGACATTTCATGAGATCATGCATCTAAACTTGGTACACGATCTGCTACAGTGACCACATTGTTGCATTTTGAGTTATATTTTGAAAGAGAAGAAATTCCAAAAGTTATACAGTTCTTAAAGGCTCTATTTTTTGATTGTTTGTAGCTAATACTTCTACTGTTTTTTAGTAGAGATTAAAATAAAAAATTAGGGGGTGTTCGTTCTCTCTCTCCCTTCAAATTAAAATTATTATGAGTGTTCTTTTCCTGCTTATTTATTAACTTAACTTTAATTCAAAATCTAAAAAGTAACAAATACTTACTTTTTGGATTTTAGCTAAAACTTAAAATAGAATTTTGTCTTTAAGTACTTTTTTCAACCAAACACGTTTTGACTTATGATTTTAATACATTTTAATTATAAGCAACAAGTTAGATTTTGAATTTAATTCATAAGAGAAAACTAGAAAACGAACAAGCCCTTAGTCTAGTTGATTGTGGTCGAGCTTTAAATGTCCGTAAAAACTCATATGGTACTCAGCTCAAGCACCGGTAGCGTTCTGATATACTTGAGGCAAGTCAGGAGGGTGAATGTAGTCAGACTTAGTCCTTTTTCTGTTTAAATAATAAATATTGTATAACTAGCAATTACTACTGGGATCAAGTTGAGGACCATAAAAAGGTAAACAAAAGGTGGAAATTGTATTACTAAATCTTGTAAACATGAGCAATTACCTATGTAAGCGTATACTTGGATTTGCTTGGTGCACGGATCTTGTGCGGAGCATGCATAATTACAAAAATTGTACGATACACAATTCAAAAATCTACCATTTTTTGAGACATCTGCCATATTCCAAAATCTTTAGAGATCTGTACATATGATTTAGTACAAATGAATCAATCGTACGAATTGTGTAATATGAAGATGTACACTTTTATTATTTTTATATTTATATCGATGTTGTGTATAATTTTTATTGTTACTTTATTAGCATTATCTTTTGATTCCACGGTATTAGTGTATGATAACCACAACTTTGATGAATAATCCTATGGTCAAGTTGTTGAGAAAGTTGAAGATTTTCTGCTGCAACAAGCATCACTATGTTGAAGCATAGTGAAACAACCGAGACTTAAGGAAGTTTGTCTTCTTATCGACTTGTTTAATGGTGTTAGAAACTTGATTCAGAGTGTCACCAAATTCTTCAGGTGGTGTTTTTCCTGAAAGAATTAGGGGTTGATGATGAATTTGTTGCGAGGACACTTGGACGGTGTCCTGAAATCTTTGCTTCGGACATTGAGACAACTCTGAAGAAGAAGCTTGAGTTCGTGCTTAGTATTGGTGTCTCGAAGGGGCATCTTCCCCGTGTCATCAGAAAATACCCAGAGCTTTTTGTATGCGACATTGACAAAGCTTTACTTCCACGGTAATGATCTTACTTTTGAGCTAATAATTTTTGAAATGTTAAAAGTTGAACACCCGATGGCTGTTTAAAATTCAACAATCTATATCTGTAGTTCAGAAAAATTATGTACATAGATAAGATGGCCATATAGCCTGTCTCAGAGGACAACACTTGCCATCTCATTCAGCCTGTTTATTTTATTAGTAGTCTCTTATGCAACAGAAATAACAATTTTTTGTGACTTTATTTGGTTTTGTTATTGCAGAATAAATTATTTGATAAAGATTGGGCTGTCAAAGAGGGATATCGCCTTCATGGTGGGTCGATTCTCCCCTATACTAGGCTACAGCATTAAAGAGGTTTTGGAACCCAAGTCAGAATTTTTAATGAACACAATGGAAAGACCTTTGAGGGATGTTGTTGACTATCCGAGGTATTTCAGCTACTCGTTAGAGAAGAAAATAAAACCCAGATTTTGGGAGTTGAAAAGTAGGAATTTAGAATGTAGTTTGCAAGATATGTTACACAAGAATGATGAGGAATTTGCAGCTGATTTTATGAGTGTTGAAAGAATGCTTGGTCCTCCATGATATTGTTATGTGATTTTGGCCCCTTGTTGATTCTTTTGATCCAAGGCAACTCACTCAAAACAGACTTAGGGCCTGGACGCCTGATCCTGTTCGTGATCAACTTTTGCTTTTAAGTTAAAATTGAACTTTTGGATTTAAGTTGAAAAGTTATCCATAGTTGCTTTTGGAAAATGACTGAAACTCAAATTTTAAGTTGAAAAAGTAGTTCCCAAACTTTTGTGCAGTAGTACATTTTAATTAAAATCTAAAAGTTGAAAACAAAAAAAAGTTGATCCGAGCGGGCGCTTACTTTTTCAAAACCTTGCATCTATAAAAACTAAATAATTTTCATTAAAGCTTATGTTTTAAGGGAACAAACATCATACAAATAAGTGATTAATGAAATAAAAATGATTTAAGTTATGCACTTCTTTCTGGCAAGAGCAAGAGAAGATAATAGTACTAGTTCTTTTTTATTGCAAACGTCAAGAATCCATAACACAATTTTTCATGAGACAAACCACTATGTTTAGCTTTATTTATTAAAAAAAACAACTCATCTGCCAAGTCTTGTTGCTTATCCGCTTTTCACAGGACTCATGGTTAGCAATTTTTTACAACAAAAAACATAATCGTAGGGAGAATAGTCGCAACATTTTTCATCGCCATTTTTTGAGAAAGCGTCGAGACGTTGCTGTAGCTACTGATATTGTGACGGATATTACTAAAATAAGCACAATAAACTTAAGAGCATCCAGAACCATCAAATAGATTCCAATTATTTTTGTCACAACTCCAATCAACTTATATATATATATGTGTGTGTGTGTGTGCGTGGTTGCGTAAATGCTGGTCTAGTTTTGCTATTAATTTGTTTTAACTTACTCAATTCTGTAACATATGATACACTTTATTATTGGAACCGTTATATGTACTGTAATTAACAAGCGGGAGAGAACTGTTACAATAGTGCTACACCCCCATATAGCATGTGTAATTTATTTTTTTGTTCAATTCTTTAATGTATATTGTGCTGTTTATGTATTTCTGTATTAAGGGGCTTTGCAACTACATTACATTCATGATCAATTTAATTTATTTTAGGTTAATGTTTGGTGAAGTTAATGTAATCTTGATTACTGTTAAATAGATGGAAAGGGGAATAACTTGACGAAATTGTGAATTTTAGTTTACGCCTCATGCTTGTGAATTTGTTAATAAACAAATAATTAATAATAATAAAAGAAAGAAAATTGGACCACTTTCTTCGCTCTCTTGTGCTTTTTTTTCTATTTCCATTATGATTCTCAAAATTCGACCAGTATGAATATAATTAACATAAAAAATGGAGTAAACAATTTTATGTTTTCACTTTTAAACAATATATATATATATATAAGAGTCGATCCATAATTAACGTTAGTTGTGAAGTTTTTCGTAGTTAACATATTTATAACCGTTGATTGGATAAACTAACGCTGGAGATCAAACTTAAAAAAAATAAATAAAAATCCCTTTTGGCCCCTTCCGCCAGTCTCACCGACAGAAATGGTGATTTTTTTTTTAAAGTTTGATCTCTAGCGTTGGATTATCCGATCGACGGTTATAAATATATTAACTACAAAAGACTCCACAATTAACGTTAACTATGAATCGGCCCATATATGCATATATATATATATATATTAGTTATAGTTTGTTGGTATTTTTTTTTCTGTAACGGTGATAATTAGTTTTTTTTTTCTTTTTTTGGTAACACGTAATTTGTTGTTGTTCTTTTTTTTTTCTTTCAAAAATCTCTTATTTTATTGAAAGATAACAGGCAAAAGTGGGTACCTAGAAGGCCATTTTCCGTCTTTAACTTGGTAGAATCCAGTGCGGAAGACCACAGGTAATGGCTGTTATACCATCACCACATTGCATCTCAATCTCCCTTCGCACTAGGCTTTCCGCTAGTCGGTCTAGGGTTTCGCTTCCAGTCCGTCGCAGCACTTGCCGCAGATCAACTCCGATGGAATCCTCCGACGCCGTTCAGGTCGCCGGAAACACCAAGGATGTCTCGAAAGATTTGTTGATTCAGTACGTAGTCCTCAGGCGAGACCTGATCGAGACATGGCCTTTGGGAAGCGTCGTTACGCAGGGATGCCATGCCTCTGTCGCCGCCATCTGGTCCCACAAGGATGATGAACACACAATTGAATACTGTAGTCCCGCCAACATCAATTTTATGCACAAGGCAAGTTCACTCTTTTACCGCATTTTCTGCCACGTTTTGGTCTAATTGTAGACCCAATATCTTAGTTTATAGTAATTGATGTGCCTTTTTGGTTTCCTTAGTAAGTAATTCATTAGGCGCATTTGATTTGTTTTGTGAGTCTTGATGATTTGAATTGAAGTGAAACAAAAATGAAACAGATATAAGAAAATTTTAAAGATTTGGCTGTTAGTTCTGTTCGAGTAGACGAATGATGCTCTATTAGCTGGTTTAAATTAGTGCTGAGAGCAGATTTATATGTAACATTTTTTTTGCGGCATTTTTGGCATAAGCTCGTTATAAGTTATATATAAGAAAGTGTATGCTGTATATTTGCAACCATGTAGGAGGAACAAGAAATTGTTTTTCTATCTTCTTTTCTTGTTATTCATATATGTAATGGTCTCCTTCAGTTCTTTCCTTGTCTTTAATTCTTTTTAATTGATCCTTTCCAACATATGACATGATGAAAACACATATATATAAGATTCCATCATGAGGCCTTTAAGGTGTGGTTTGCCATGCAAGCCTGAGATACAAGGCACATTTTAAGTCACTTTGCTCACTAATTGTCCACGGTATATAAGATGGCTTGTTCATCAAAGCTTTCCTGTTACTTAGGAAGTTATGTTGGAGAAATGAAATGTGTCATTGATGCGCTAGTATATTCTTACTAATTATTTTGTTATATGTCATGTTTAGTGTGTGTATATATTTCTATAAAGTGTTTTTATTGAATAATACTTTTAGAATAGGAAAGAAATTAAGATTTCTTGATGATGCAGGTTACTCTTGAAGTAAAAGGAGAGTCCCAGATAAGGGACTTGTCAGAGAAGCTCACTGCTGGTGGCATTGCTCATAAGCTGTGGATCGAACAACCCGAGAACATTCCCTCGTGTCTTGCCACAAAACCCTACCCAAAAACTATTGTGTCATCATTTTTCAAAAAGTTAAGACTCTGTAAGTGATGTAATTCTGAAATGCAGTTTGCATGAAGTTTAACTGTTTCTGCAACTTGCATGAAGTTTAACGGTTTCAGCAGCGCAAATTCTAGAACTTTTTTTTGTCGCCAATAAATATCTAAGGTTAAGGTTGCAGCGCAAATTCTAGAACTTTATTTTGTCGCCAATAAATATCTAAGGTTAAGGTTATTGCTCAGTGATGAGTAGCTGGTACTTTTGAGCTAAATGGAATTACTGTGTATTCTGATGTCTTCTTTACTAATTATGTTCGTTGCAAATGCAAAGATGTGTGCGCCTGTTTATACCTTTATTTTGCAATTATTTCAGTACTTCATTTCACATGATTTTTCTTGCTTCCTTGCATGGGCAATCATACCTTTATATTGTAACTGTCTCAGCTTTGTCACAAGGAGTTTGTTACAGCAATGACATGAGAATTGTAGCTGCTAATTTCGGATGTTAGCGTAAAACTATTAAGTTCTTTATGTCTATTTCTGAATAACAGGCTCTAGTAGCTACATTTGTCTTGGATTTAGAAGTCAGGAACTTGTAAAAGCTAGGAAAAAATTGACAACATTATGATCTACAACATGACTCACGTCAACACAAACACATCTGCACATGTAATCCCTAGGATTTGGATCATTGCTTCATTTTAGATTTTAACTTTTCTTAATGGACAACATGTATAGTTTCTCTATGGTCATGCTATTTGGCTGTCTAATTGTATATTTTATGGTTTACAATAAGTCACTTTACTCTATTGCTTATAGGTGAAAGTTGGAAATATGTACTTTTCTCGTTTATTAGTAGCTAATTATCTACATAAACAAAGTATGCATGATACTTTCACTTGAACGAGGCAATTGGAACAAAGAATTTTGAACTTACAGGACCATAAATGAGCAGAGTCTATATCATGTAAATGT
>CM025780.1:38373046-38402048 GCA_014636745.2 Centella asiatica | reverse complement strand
AAAAAGTTGTTGCCGGGTGATACAAAGACCAACCTACCCCTCAATATCACAACAAAGGACAAGTAAAAAGGTTATACGTTAAAACATAAGCAGAGCAGCGCTTAATTGATCTTGCTCCAATTTAGTAGCAAGACAGGAGTTCAAGTTCAGTCAAGCAGTCGCAGGGAATATTGTGTAAACTTCAAACTCCAACAGTACTGAGAATATGCAGCATATTTCTTTTGATTAAGTGGCTGATAGCGTAACCAAAAAAATAATAAAAAATATAACCTCGTTTTGCCATTGTCGACTGAGGCCTTAGCAAGAACAGGCAACCATAATCTCATTGTGGGTTAACTCATGCGATAAGAGCATTCCTTTTGAATTTTGAGGTCAAAGGATTAAATATTATCAGATGAGAATTATAAGAATTGAGTTAGAATTATGAGAAATTTCGCCGATAAAAAAAAATCTCAATAAATAGTAGAATGATCTCCGCACAGTTAAATGGAAAATCAAAGGATCAAAATTACAAGTCATTTTCCCATAAAACAAAAGTATCTTTCAACTGAATAAAAAGATAACCAAAAATAAAATATCAACAAAAAAGTCGTCATTTTAAGTCTAGTAATGAAAAACATGCAAAAAGTAGCCAACTAAAACTAGCAATTATAGCAATAATTTCAAAATAATCACACATATGACATTAAATAAAAATAATTAGGAATAAAAATATTATTTGCATTCACTAGATAGCTTTAAATCAGTTTAAACATAATCTAAAGCTTTTAACAAATTTTAAACTCGACGATCGTTGTCCAAGTTCTGAAAGGTGATAACAACAAATTTCATAAAATCCCCGACTAAAAGGCTTTAAGATTTGTATCAAGCAGTAAAATGTCGCAACCAAAGTAATCTCAAATTCTTATACCGAAAGAAACATGAAACATGATGTAATTTGAATATATACTAAAGTGTAAAACTCATTCTACATAGGAGTCGAGAAGTAAGATGGAAGTCCTGTTCAACAACCTCAAATGCAATCATTAAAAATCTAACCATTTTGTGTAGTATAAACAAGTACTTGGGGAGATAATTCCATCAGGTGTGCACACACTTATTCGGGGACAAACACCACATGGAATTGAAGCCATCGCCCCAACTTTCAAAGCCTGTCCAAGACCTCCCCCAGGTACACATCTATAACAAACTTCTCCTATAGGAATATCATGATATTCCGCCAAACCGGTGCTCTTCACCTCTAAAATCTCATTGTCCAAAACTGCAGATCTTAGTATCTCTGCAATTTGCTGACTGCTGACCTCCACCTTTGCGATCTTATTCTTTTTGAAGAACTCATAAACTTGTTCTGCAGTAGCAACCTTCAGCTTACCTAACATCTTTATGCATAACTCTTTAAGGATACCAATGAACTCTTTGTCAAGCTTCCCATCGACATACCAAGCCCCACCTGTGAGCTCCTTGGATGGTTCAAACTCTGCAGCCATATAGTGCTTTCCTCCTTTGAATTTGATATTAGGAACCTCCTTTATCATATGTTTAGCAATAAGTGTCTTGATCGATTTATTGGTTACAGTGAAATGTAGCTTTGTTTCTCGCCTGATGTCTTCAATCGAGATACCCATATCCTCTTTAGCTTTTATTACATTGAGAATTGCACGATCAGCATCTCCAAGCACCTGCATCACCGAACTCGACCCTCCTCTTTTTCTCTTAAGGGCCAAACTATCTTGTAATCGACTCATTTTTAATCCTACTGAAACCAAATGAATAACAAATGGAGATCAAGTATAGAACAAAACTTCAATCAAGGAAATGTTTTACAACTCCGTTCCAGGTCTTGGAATTACAATAGAGTACCAAATTTTTAGTAAACTTTAGTTTTACAAAATTCATAATGCTCTTCAACTTCAAATTACAAATGTCAAAGAAATCAAACACATAGCCTCAAAAAGGTTATATACTTGAGCCAAAACATATGTTGCTATTGTAATCAAAGCACATATGAGTGATGGTGCATCCACATTGAATGCATAGATATCTATCAAGAGAAATGAGCAAGGTAAGTTAAGGGGCATCCTAGAGAATCATGGGAAAAATTAATACACCGTAATAAAACTATACTGAGAAAAAAACATTAGAGACTAATAAGAACCGGAGAGTATCTATGCACACAAACAAATCACAAGAGAAACTCACAAATCAATGAAAATTTGACATGTGGACAATTTTATTACTCTTTTTCTTCATTTACTCAATGGAGTACATCAATTTTCTTCACCTTTATATACTTTCGTGACTTTCCATTGTGAGTTTGTTTGTGTGCAAAAATTTATTCTAAGAACTGGGGTAATTATAAAGTAAAGACACAGCCTAACTAACTACTACAACCTGATATTCATTCATATAATATGAATCGTAAACTTTGTACACATGAGCTCATATTAAACATTGGCAAAGACCACACTCGCTAAAACTGCCAGAAAGACATCAGCTTAGTTACAGATTAAACATCAAACAAAATCTCAATCCATAAATAAAGATACCAAATTTAGACTAACAACAAAGGTAGTGATATGAGCATTCAACACAGATGAGAAACTGGTTCGCATAACCAGTTTAGGATGGACACTTACGACAAATACTCGACCCAATTATATGTAAATTGAAATACATTAGCATTAGGCAGAACAATTAATTCAAATACTCATACAAATTAAACTACATATTTCTATTTTTAATTCATACTCAGGAGTCATTCTTTGCAATGCATTACACGATATGGCACTCTGATTTCACCCCCTGGCCCCTACCTTTTTAACGCTACCCGTCGACAGAAGGGCTCTATTTCCTTATAACTTTCTGCCTTTCTATCTTTTTTATTACAATTTAACATCATTTCAATCAACCCCACCAGCATTTTGTTTAAGTAAAACTTCTCAGCATTATCAGTAGCGATAAAAAGTAAATTGCATATAATGGCGTAGTTATTAAAAGTAAATTGCATATAATTTCTCAGCATTTTGTTAAGTAAATTGCATATAGATTTTCTCAAGATTACTTGTAAATTAACTCAAAATTAAAAAAAAAAAAACAATTTAATTTTTTTTGAAGTACAAATCACTTACAAGGAGAAGAGATGCTGATGACGGGATGCCGTTGGTGGTGACTTCAGGCGACGGTCGTACAAAGGGATATGGAGAGCGGCGGTATTGATTGAGATGGTAGTGGATCGAGTGAGGGATGATGGTGACAGTTCGATTGATTGTTGGTGGTGGGTCGAGTGAGTCGTTGCGGCGGCGGTTCGGCTGAGATACGGTGATGATTCGATTGAGTGAGACCGAAGGAGTGAGGGGAAGAAAGAGAAAAAGGAGAGTGGGAATCGATCGTCTGAAGCCCAGAAGATTTTGATTGCGATCTAAATACCACCTTTCCAAATGGATTCAGATTTATTTATTTAAAATATGCCCAGCCCAGAATCTTTGTTGCACCATTCCAATTATAACTTCTTTCTTTCTTTCTTTTTCATTTTTTCTTTTTTTTTTTTGGGTATACAACGGGGCCAGAGTCCAAGAGAAACAAAAATAAACTAGCCAACCACAGCACGGGCAGAACTGCATCTCTAAATTCTGCAACATAGGGAAGATTCGCTTCTCTAATGACAACCTCATTAGCAAGCCAATGAGGTAATCCTTAAAATTTTCAAGGTAATAATTTTAAATTTCTTCTGTTTAGGCTCTCATTGGTAAATGTTTCTTAGGTTAAATTTTGTTGGGTTAAACTTCTAAATTTAATCTAAATTATTTATTATGTAATCTTACTTGAATTAGAAAAGGAAAACAAATATTTTTTTGAATGTGTCATGAATCTTAGAACATCTAAATATCTACTTATATGCTTATTTGAAAGAAAAGAATCTTAAATTTTATTCAAAGTATAATATGTGAATATATCAATTTCTTGAAAAACATATACAAATGAAATAAATTAAACATAATAAAGTTATAGAAAAAATATATATAATTAAAATAGAATTTACTTAAGCTCCAAAACAATTTACGAAAACTGAACAAACCATTTAATTAGTTCGTTCACCATGCCCAAGCGTCGAAGCTAAATGATACGGGGATGTACACGCTGATTTTGCACATAACTGAATAAATGCGAGGAATGCAAAGGTTGATTTCACTCGTCAATAATATAATAATCTAATTTAAGTATCTGCTAGGTGATATATTAAATCATTTTGGAATTAATGTTTCAGCAAATATGTTCATTTTCAATATTAGTCCATGTATTCTATGAATGGGAACTTCATATCATTAGACAATAAGGAACAGTGCAATTTGGGAAATATTAACAAATAACATGGAAACAGAGGTGATCTTTAATTGAACAATTTCTTCTCAAGCTTATCTGCAGACGAGTGCGTACATGAGTTCTCTTGATCCCTGGTAGTAATATTACCAGAAATGGACTACATAAAACTGGAATGGCATCTCGACAATAATGCTCACTACCAGCAAAAATCAGAATTGATTTATTTCACAACAAATATACAAAGATTGGATTATACATTTATACATCAAGATACGTAGATGTTAGCCGCGACCATGTCATATGTAGACAATAAACTTGCACCAAACGAGAGATGTAATGCTCGACAAAAAACTTCAGCAGCAATCAATCAATCCCGTGGTTGCAAGCACATAATAGAGTTTACTTTCTAGTCTGCAGTTCACTTTAGCTAGAGCTGTTATGGGTTTCCCTTTGCTTTGAGGATAGTGACGGATTGCGAATCATGGTTCTCAAGTCCTTTGAGATATCAGCATTTATGCCCTCTTTTTTAGCGCTAGAATTAGCCGCTGCCTGTTCTTTCAGGGCTTCCTTTTCCAGTTTCTTCTTCTCAGCTTCTGCCTGCTGTGCATTCTCATCACGAGCTTTGTTGAACATCTTAGTGAAGACGAACAGAATTTGTGTAACTGCACATAGAGACTCAAGAAAGTAATCAGTTCAAAAGCCATAAATTTTAGAATTTAAAAGAAAGACTCAAATAATGACAGTTTAGAACACGGGTACTATCCTCCAGCAACACTTGCTATTAGCCTATCAAGTAACAGGTTCCCCCTAAGGCCTAAATCCAACATATATGAATCTTGAGTGAGAGGGAGCGAGGGGCAAGAAAGGCAAGACATCAGTTCTATAATGTACGTTAAGAAAGCCAGATCAACTCCAGACTCTTGTTTCTTCAGTCCTAAAATAATTCCCTAAATTATGTCGAAGAGCATCATTGCTTAAACCAGGTTAAACAAGACAAGTATGCAGATATGAAGATATGTCAGTCGTTGCCAGACGAGGACAAAACTTGAGCTTACGGAAGCCAGAGAGTTGGACATGCATAAAAACATAGGAACCTTAGATTGTGATTGTCACATTAGCCACACAGACCGAGGCAAAGGTTTAATACAAACACATACTCCAAAATGTTACAGGATGAAATTCCTTTCCCGGCTTCAACACAATGAAACTGTACGTACTTAATCCCATTGACTATGGTAGTGAGAGAAGGAACTATTAATTTCTAATGAGACAGAAAACGAAATTAAAAAGAATACAAGGCAAGTCAGATCGGACCTTGTTCGAAGGGGCATCGTGCAGGATCTTCCCCAAAATACTGAGACAACGAGTCGGCATTTCTTCCCTGCAAAGAAACTGTGTTATAACTCAAACGAAGAGCAGTAAACTGAATATAGAAGGTAACAATTGAAATATATATAAGATTACAAGGACTCAGAGGTACTCACCACTTCAGAGTACAAGGTAATTAGTGATCTCACTTCAGCTTCAGCAGAATCTAGGAAAGTTTTCAACACCTGAAAGGATAATTTTACAAAATTAGCTTCAAAAGTTAAAATTAGAATGACGGATTTACAGAACCTCATCTCAACTGATAAGAATTCGGATTCACTGACAAGTGACAACTAAGCTATAGTATCAGTGATATCATTCTTAAAAGACATCAACAAAGAAGCATAGTGCAAAAAGAGATTGCATGGATTCTAGAAATAGGTATTAGCGAAAAACAATAATAGAAATCTGTCATTTAATTATTAAGTTCATTTATTTATTCTGCTTCACTATCTGCCATATAGTATGACCTAGCTAGTCAATGACTCAATATATATGGAGAGCAGTAATAATCTAATTTCATGGTTACAACTATTGAAAGAATTTATCTCCTCCAGAATCCAGTTATAACATAAATATGGGCAGTGGCTTTGCCTTTCTCTCATGTTTATTAAGATTGAATTCTGAACATTAGCAAAAGTTTTGATCCCTGATCCTTTTCTTCAACTTTAAAATCTTACTTTTTCTGCCAATTCTTTTCACCCAAGCATTAAACCTGAAATGCGTCTCTATAATCTGGTTTAAATCATTCCTTGTTAGTCATTCTAAGCGTCAAGCATAATGTTATAGACTAAGCTCAAGAATAAGGTGCAATAATAATAAGCATGATCATATTGTTTGAAGGCAGTAGAGTTCTCAAATTAGTAATCTCGTACAGTTGGTAATTATCTCACCTTCTGGAAGCCTGCAGATATAGCCCCATCGCTCTCTGCAGCAGAGAGTTCCAGCTCAACTTTTTCAAGACCTTTACTTACTGCTTGCATTTCTTCAGCCAAATTCTTTAATTGAATCTTAACATATGGGGCAAACGTGGAACAAGAATCAGTCAGTATGAACCAAATGTCACCTACCTGAATATAAGTTACACACAAACACGCAAAGTACTTGTGATGCTTGCTGCAAATGTATTGACATACTTTAGATGCTGCTTCGAGATTACCAAGATCCTTGTCATAATCCAACAACTCTGGCATTTTCTCAGCGAGGAGCTAACAATGCAATGAAGAAGTTGAGCACAGCACACAAGTAAGAAACTCTGGTATAAATTATACAATAGAAACGTGTCCACAGAGCAAGAAGAGAACAATCAAATCATCTGGGAAGAAGGCATGCCATGCATCCTATGTACAAGTTTTTGAAGAATGGCTAAGCATATTTCTTGCACAAAATATTATAATAACCTTCCCATTATGTACTTATTACAAATAACAACATTAGTATTGTATTCGCAAATACACCTTCATGCACCATATAAGTGGTTGTCAATCACCATAAAGCAGTGGTCCAGAAGTATTTCTTTATCATTGTATACAAGGGTATTATACAATATTCCTATGATTGGGATTGCAAAGGGACAAACAAATGTAGACTTCCAAAACCTACAAATTTACGCCAATAACAAGGGCACCTTATACCATATATGTGTAACCCAATTGTAGTGAGACACAAACTTAACTATACTAAAGATGAACAGAAGCTTCGTATCTTGAAATTGATATGATAAACTTACTAAGACATCCTAGATAACTTCTTGGACAAGACAAACTAAAAAATTGTACATACCACATACAAAGTTCTAATGACTACTCAAGTCCCAAAGGACAATTATAAAATGTCATTGTGAAAATGATGTTATGATACTCAGTGATACATTAATCATTTTCACCAAGGAAGAACTCATCAACAATGTATATAAGAAAATGAGACAAGTCATAACTACGATATTTATAACTCTACCTTGCACAGATAATGCATCAACGTCATTTTGTTATTCCTTGCACGAGTATCAGAAAGTTTGAGAAGGCTATCCAGCTTAAATCCTACAGCAGATCCTGTTAACAAAACATATATAAGAATATGTGTAAGCATTACACTGGTAGTTATAACTACTTCCTCAACTGCAACTCCAATAAATAAAAAGTATTACCTCGAGCAGTGCCCTGATTCAGTGCATTTCCCAAAGTGAGAATCGTCTGCATTATCTGGCGCAACTTGATTGATTCTTTCACCTACCGAAAGTAAGTGCATGAATACCAGTATTTTATTTGAAAATCTTAGACAATGTTACCTATAACCCATGACAATATATTTACCTCACTAGCAGCATTTTTAATTGTGAGCAGATTACATTTCAAATCCTTCACCTAAAATATGATAATTCTTAGTTTCTTACAGTATGAAGTGCTACAAGTAACAACTTTGAAAATCATAAAAAAGAAACAAGTAGGAAACTATCTACCTGACTGGAAAAGGTGATTTTGAATGAAAAAACACGCAATTTGGATTCAACACGTGGGACTTTCATCAACTCCATGAAAAACTGAAAAACTCGTTCAACGCAACATTTCTTAGTAACATCTATGAGGATTTGAACTTCCCTTATAACATGCACAAGACATAATAAGAGTTACCTGTTCGCACTTTCCAAGCATTTCCTTGTCTCCTGTGTAGTTCTGGGAAACACAGCACAAGAGCATTTACCACCAAAAAAAGTAAAACATAAAAAACGATAGAAAGGAACAGTAACAACAATAAAAGATAAAGATGGGTGTAAGTGTCACATCATCTGAATGCATTTTCTATCAAATCAAATTAATGATCTCAAGAATATACAGAAACAAAAACCTAAACATTTAAAAGCTCTCATAAGCACACTTCTGCGAAAATTTCAGAGGTTAAGTTGTTATACTACAACATTCCAAACTAATTATTAGGTTAAATTAAGTTTCAACTTCTCAAGTTGTAAAATTCATCCCGTTCAGTTCTATCTGCAACAAATATCTTTATAAACCATGTGCAGAACGGTCATTCAGTACTACCTCAAGGATAGTTGACATTAGCTGTCTTTTGCTTGAACTGACATCAATTTGAGGCAAGAACTATTTATCAACATCAATGCCCCCTTTATCCAGGACAGGTTGGATCAGCAACTGTTGTTTGTGTTAATGCAAGAACATACTAAAGGACTATATGCTATTATTCAGAGTCATATGATCCATTGATCCCAAGCATCTCATTATATGAATATCATGTGAGGGAAGTCATGGAGACTGGAACCTTGGTAAGGTTGTAGTTTAGGTTAGTATACTACAGCCCCATTAGATTTAAGTCACCATAGTTGGTAATTGTGAACTAAGACGATCTGAAAAAGGTATAGAGGTTGCTTCACCAATTAAAACATAATATAGTTACATATATAATTAGATTATTTTGGCATAATCAGACTAATAAGTTATTACAACCTAATTGTAATCTGCTCTAGTTCCATTATATGTCTAAGTAGACCATTTCTCGTTTATCTTTTATACAACTTTTCTGCTTCTATCTTTTTACAGTATCAATTCTTGAATACGAGTATTGTTAATGATCTTATCATTGTCTGAAGGCATTACTCATCTTTAAAGCAACCATGTAATATGAGTTTAGATAAATGATACACAAAATGAAATAAATAAAGGATTTTGATGACAGATGACAACTACAGTAAAATCACATATTGCAATAAAATTGTGCAGCACACACATATAAGAACAAAATGTGGCTCTTGAAGTGTGGAGATAAGTAAAACATCACGGTTTTCTCCTAAATGTCACTCTTGAATTGATTTACTGGTTTTGCCTTCACGTTTGAAATACCTTTAAGCTTGGCTTCTCTGAGTCATTACTATATCCATGAAATAGATTTTATGAACACAATAAGATGCTTACTTGTTGAAAGACCCACTCGGTAAATTATAAATCGTAGATTATTCTCTTATTACTGATGGCCACAGTACATTATCACATTGTAATCAGTCAAATTTACTCCAATCTTTGTTTCTAATGGGAGGGGGGCAATGTCTCTACTTCCTTCAAATTGATATTGTACACTTGCATATAAAAAATTATCTTATCGACATCATCAGGTTGATGCTCGCATTTGAGCCAGCACTGTTTACAAATACCACAAGATCACACTCCTAAAAGCTATCTTAATTTACAGTTTTCTTGTAAGAGACACTTCTAAAAGGACGCTCCGCATTCTAACATGCTTGAGCAAGACGCGCGTGTGTGTGTGTGCATGTTGTGTGTGTGTGTGTGTGGAGAGAGAGAAAGAGTACCTTCAGTGTCTCCATTTCCTCTTTAGTGGGACAGAACTTAATAAGATTTTCAACTTGGTCGATGTCAAGGGCAGAAGAATCCAAAGCAAGAATAGCATTCTGGAAAATGCATGACCACGAGTATTGTAAAATACTTCTATATAAACGTTATCAAGGAATGGAAATTATGATATCAAGTCAGAAAGTAGTAACACTTAGGCAGCAATATAAATTATCAGTTCCTTTTGCAGAGTAAGCAGAAAAATATTGTGCACTTGCTGCCATCTAGCAGATAGTAAAAGTCATAGGCCAGGAAATATATTTTTCCATTCACAAGTTATCCTCCAGGAGATGTTCTGCACAACAAGTGCACCCCTCCACCCCGCCCCCGCCCCTACACCCACACCTACATGCATTAATAGTATCATGTATGGAGGCATATATGAAAAAAATGATGCAGTGCATAATACAAAGTCACACAGAACAACAGTGCCGTTTTTATAGAAAAAAACAAAAAAGTATTCCATGAATGAAAATTCTCAAATCTGAGGTCTCTTCTTCAATTTTTCAGCCTTCTCAAATACTTACAAAGGAAGAAGTAATGAATTGACACAGGAGTCCTCAAAGCGTGACCCAGTTGCATAAAACACAAGAGAATTGCTGAAGAATACTAAACCCTCTAGCAACAAGATTTACATCCATTTTTCACATAAATTTGTTTTTCAAGGTCTTCCAGATTTGAAGTCCCGTATTTAAATAAATTAAAAAAAGAACAAAAAAACACAAACAAATAAAGAAAATATAGCCAACACCTCCAAAAGAAACCACCACCCGAAGAAAACCTTTAGTTACCATAAGAGATATGTATCATGATTCATGAAAGACTACATCCACAATGATGGGCTGAAGAAATTTTATTATAATCATTTTAGGAAAGAATAGCATACAAGAATTAAATGCTTCCAACTAAACATGAAGTTAATAATACATGAAAAGATTTCAAAAGGAAGGTGACATTCTTACAATCATATCTGGTAAAGGGATCTTAATTTTTGTGAGCATAATCTCACAATTATATGCTCTCCGCAAATCAACCTACAGAAACAAAAACAAGAAAGGTAACTACATCGAAATACAAATCTTATTGGTTTACAAGCATCATTTGAGAGAGAGTTAAAATAGAGAATATATAGAAAACAACTACGCATGCAAAGACACCGTAAAATTTCAGGATCCAACAAAAAACTGTTGTTTCCAGATATCAGTATGAGAGTATCACAATTGACCAAAAATTCAAAACAAGTATCTCCGTTGAATGCTCAAAAGAAACACATTTTCACGAGTGCTTGGTGAAATTATTCCTCCATTATCTGAATCATAAAAACAAGTGGGTTGGGAGGACTTCAGTCCCCCTCAACATAAATAAACATTTATAAATCATTCCTATATTTGGATTAAGAAGGGAGGTTCCTGCAGTACTTATTCCCTTTATGCAGAAGGTGAACTTATAAAACCAATTTGTAGCCCTCCATCATGATTTTGAATCATCCAATTTAACAGAAAGGATGAGTAGTTGACAGATTTCTTTGCTTTCAGTTCCATTCTGTATGCTTTTCACTCTTTAGCTCCTACTCCTATACCTTATTCAAGATTTTAATAAAATTTATTTCCTTCATTACAGATCAAAATTACCTAGGGACAGCCGTTAAACTACATATCGAACAAACATCACCTCCTCCAGGCCCCACCCAAAAGAATAAGAAAAAGATTAAACACAAAAAGGAAAAAGAACGACTAAGAAAGATGCATCGTCATCATCATTTCCACTAGCAAATCCAACTGAATCTCAATACTATTGGTGCGATCTCAATACTATAGGTCAAGAATATAATATTATACTCTTTAAGATTAGCTTAGCTGGAAATGTCGAAAAGGACAGAAAATTCAAACAAGATAAATGCAGTAGTATATTCAACTTGCCAATTGCACTTTTTCTGGTTTGTTAATTTTCGATGCTCGTCTACCACCCTTGCCAATGCCATCTGACACAGAAGCTGCTGAGAAGAGACTTTCAAGCTCGGATATATCAATTTCAGGAGCCCTAAAAAGAAGTTTCTTAGGTGGATTCAAAATTTAGAGTAATATATACGTATTTAATATGCACGCACACACACACCCACATGCATAGACATACATACAATCTCACACACACGTGCACACACACACACATATATATACAGAGAGAGAGGCATATGAGATTAAGGTTTGTGATTAGCATCCGTCATCAAGGGTTGATTAAGGTCTGTTCCATAAAACAGAAAGACTAAAATACTCAATTTTTAGTACTATGTTGATAAAGGTATTTGAGACAAATAACTAAAATGTATATATTTAGGAGTTTCATAAAGTTTATTTCAGTAGAAAACTGTATGTCAATTCATCTTGTTTTGTTAATTTTTATCATCTTTGTGATTCTGATTTACAAAGTTACTTTAGAAACAGAGAAAGAAACCGACAAGTTATCGAAGAAATACTCACGTAATGAAGTAAACAACATTAAGTTTAAATTCAATAATCGAAGATTCTGACCAGAAAACAAAACTAGTGACAGGATATGTTTAAAAAACCCAAAAATGATTACGGTGTTGTATATGGTTTTTTACTTCAGTATTCGGAATTCACATACCTCGTCTGGTTTTCCTGTTTTTGGGAGTCTGCCCATAGACTCCCTTGCATTGCCCTTGTAACTTTCACCCAGTGTAATGGCTTTAATGAAGCTCTTTTAGGGGGAATTGAAGAAACTGTAGCATTGCGACCTCTTAATGGTCCCAAAGTTCTTCCCTTTCCAGAAGATAAAGGTGGTGGAGGTGGTGGTGCATCGGAACCCTTGGATCCTGGTGGTGGGGGTGGACCAGGTGCAACACCAGGACCTGGAGGTGGTGGAGGAGCACTGGGAGGTTTTGGCGCTTGAGGACTTGAGGTCATTGGTCCTTGTCGAGGTGGTCCAGGTGGAGGTGGAGGCGGCAATGGCCTTGTTGCTGCACTTGTTTTATTAACAAAAGGAGGTGGAGGAGGTGGCGTTGGCATATTTGGACCAGTGACAGTAGATAGTGGAGGTAGAGGAGGTGGAGGTGGGGGTGCAGATACTGTTGTCCGTGAAGATGATTGGTTAGATAAGGAGGGAAGAGTTGGATGTGGAGGAGGCGGTGGTGGGGGTGGGGTTGGAGGACTCTTAGAAGAGATTGATGGGGGACGCGGAGGCGGCGGGGGGCCTTTACTTGTAGTTGATATTGAATGTGTTGAAGGTAACCTATTATGCCCACTTATTGCTAAAGGAGGAGGTGGAAGGGGTGTAGGAGGTGGATGAAGGGATGATGATGGAGGAGGCAGAGGAGTACTTCTGTTGGTAACTAAAGGAATTGAGATCTCATTGGAGAGGTATTTGGGAGGAGGGGGAGGAGGGGGAGGAGGAGGAAGAGGAGTACTGCCATTGATAACTAAAGGAATTGAAATCTTGCTGGAGAGGTATTTTGGAGGAGGGGGAGGAGGAGGAGGAGGTGGAGGTGGAGAAGGACCTTTAGCAGAAATTTTTGATGAAACCGAAGGTAGGAGTGAAGGTATTGGAGGTCCTTTGTCAGAACCAGTAGACTGAGATGGGAACTGAGGTGGAGGTGGAGGTGGAGGCGGTGGAGGCGGTGGCAACGGTGCTAGTGAAGGTTTCCTTGTAGAACAAATAGATGGAGTTAACACTGGTGGAGGACCTCCACCAAGGTTAATAGGAGGTGGAGGAGGTGGGGGAGGTTGAGGTCCTCTCCCGAAATTACTAGAAAGAGGCAGTATAGGTGATTGCATAGAATTTGAAAAAGAAGCAGCAAGAGGTGGTGGTGAGACTGGCGATGATTGAGGGCGTGGACATGATAAAGATTTTTCACTTAAAAGACGAGATTCCTCAGTCAGAGATGATGAAATTTCCTCCGACATTTTTAAAACAGCACCCGCACTACATGAATTCTCACTTTCAGGAGGGGAAACTGAATCAACACTGTCTAGCATCGATGTTTTTCTTGAGCCCTCATAAGGTTTAGCATCAGATGCTTCCTCAGAGGCAGAATCTTGTGATGATGGATCATCTTGAAAATTCATCCCCGATGCATTATTAGCCTTTCCCGAGTCCAAAAAATCCAAACTGTCAGCAATGCTAGATGCATTATTTTCTTCCTCAGAGTCCAAAGGAGATGAATATCCACTTAGTCTACTTTTGAGTATTGACAATTCTTTCACGTCATTCAATACAGAGAGCTGTCTAAACAACCATAAAGTAGCATCATCACCACTATCAACCCAATCAGCACCAGTGAAAAGTTCTTGAACTCTGGAAAAAGCTTCCAGGGGCAAACCACCTTTCTCTTCACCATTCAAGATTGAAGTTGGAGCTTTTGGCGGAGAGATGCTATCAATGTCACCAAAAAGAACCTGTTCACAGGAAAGAATCAACTAAAGAAGATGTGCAGGTTGTATTAAATGTTGGATTCTAACATTTAATATGAACTTCTCAAAAATATTCACCTCAGCTCGAAAGCCTTTTGGATACCGTGACTTTGAATCCCAAAGAATGTCCAAGTTCTCACAGTTGAGCATTAGGATGTTGGATCGGATAAAAGCAGTATTAAACATCACTCGAAACATCATAACTTCCCTCTCAGGATCTAAATCTAAATGGACACACTCCAAGACAACATCTCCTTTAACCAAGCACTGAATGTCAATCTTTATCACTTCATTGTCCTTCTGTGTTTCATAAGCACTCCATTGGCACCACTAGTATAAAAATAGAAATTAGCACAAAACTTTAGTGAGGAACTTAACATCTTACCTGGCAATAATGACGAATGCTTCTATTTCTCTTGGGCATGGAGAATAACATTTGGGTTGAAAGCCCACCCTTGCTAAGGAGGTTTCTCCCAAATATACGAACTATTGGCCTGCATCCATTTTGATTATCAAATCTTGGAATAGCACGAAGAATGAGACAATCCAAAGAAATTGCACGTTCAGGGGGAGGCCACTCTGGAGTTATGTTTCTTCTGGATACATATTGTAGATAACGAAGTTGAGAAGGAAAAGGGTTTAGCGGTGACAACAGTTGTAACAAACCTTTGGGAGCCTCTCGATGAACAAGTTCAAGAGTCCTTCTTTCTCCACCATGCAATCTTCTGAATATCAAGAAACTAGCTAGAAGGCATGCCAAAAGTGGCCAGCCCCCTCTCTCACAGTGAAGCAATATAACATTCTGGCGATTACCACTCGAAAGCCAATTCTCACAAACACAAAGGAAATGATGGATTAAAGACAACGGTAAAAGTGGACAACCCTCGTATTGTCGTGGATAGTCCATAACAATAACATCATACTCGCACAAAATTTCTGCAAATTGACTCCGTTTCTCACCTTCTCTGAAATTAAAAGCAAGAAAAGACGACTCTGGGAATTCCTCATGCAACTCGGTAATTATTTCACGCAAATAAAGTTGATATATTTCCTCAGGTAAAACTTCAGTCGAAAAGCAAGAGTCAAAAACTGCAAAATAGGCAAATGGACTTTCAATACGTGCAAATAAAAGTAGTTAAATGATTGTAAAGTGATTCATAATTAAGGGAACAGAATGAAGTTTTATTACCATATACTCTTTCAACAAACTCAAGCAAGCCATCTGGAGGTCTTTTGTAAAAGAATCTACTGAGGAGGGACATATTTGTAGATCAGAATTACTGGCAGGTGTGTTCTTATGAACCAAAACCTGAAGAAATGACATGTCAATCTTCTGCTCCTTGTTAAATTATCGATCAAAAGCCAAACAATTTACCAATTAAATATACTATTTGAAGTTTTTGTTTAGTCCCAAGATATTAAAGTATCAATTCTACATACTGCTTGGTGTAGTTAAGCTGAATAAATGTTGTCCCTTTTTGTCAACTTCATTGGCAAACTAAAAGGGACGTTAAATGATTAGAAATCCAGCATAAACCCATGAAATTTAGAGATTTGAGGATCCACTGCTTAATATTTGAAACCAATACCTTTCAGAACACACGGTAAACACAAGTATATAAAGTAATCTAGCTCTTCAAAGCATAAAAAGAACTCCAAACATATCCCTTTGATGGCAAAGGATCAATATCCCAACATAAGCATTCACCAATTCAAAAAACCCAAATAAAAAATACAGTTGGTAATAAGCTGATGAACAGCGACACATCAAGACCCATGAATCCGAGAAACTTGAGAAGCTAATGACCCACGTGCAAGTGCCATTTCAATTAATTTTCATAATAAACACTGACAGATTTATTATAAAAAAATGAAGAATTAGAAGCTTGTTGAATCAAATGAAACCTGAGCTTAGAGCGGAAGAACCGAGAGAAATCGATGAGTACCAGACTGAATTTGCTTCATAAATTCATTTGATTTTGAGTACGAAGGTGAAGTTCAGCTTTTGGGGGTGTTGAACTTGATTCGCTAAGTTTCTTAATCCGGGAACAGAAGAGATGTTGCTGCAAATTTAGGGAGCCCATTCAATTTGAACTTGGGAACGGAAATACAGAGAGTAATAGTAGCGCTTCACGTGGGCTACGCGTGCGTACTGTCTCTTCCCTAGTTTTGACGAGATAATAAAAACAAAAACTTTTTCTTTTTTTAAAAAAATGTTATTTACTAAAAAGAAGAGAAAATAGAAAACGTATTTACTATAAACGAGGGTGGGTTATCATTACTTGCAATCAGTCAAATTGGTTTACAATTTAATTACAAGTGTTTATTATTTGCTTAAGTTTTTCCAAAATTAAACGCTTTTCACTTTTTTGTTGGTTTAAATATTTTTTAATCACCAAATACATATGGATTATTTTAAATTGCTTATCCATATAATCAATAATCAGAACTAGTAAATAACCATTTTTTAACAATATCAAATGACTTCTTAACCAAAAAAATAATAATAATAATTAAAAGAGAATTTTTAAGTTAAGAGACTGAATTTTCTCAAAGTGGAGATGAGAGGTATATTTAAACTTTATTGTCATGAATTTTTAATTATAGGAATGCAGAAAGGAAGTTAACTTTCCATTGTTATTATTGGATTTCGTTATATTTATGATTGAAGGTAATATCACTTGCAAAATAAAAATTCTTGTTGCCGTAAAAATTAAAAGAAAAAATTTGTTTCGTTTAATTTTGAAGATAGATTTGTCTTTAGGTGATAAATTTTAGAAAAACAAGAGAATTCTAGTTAATGACAGCTGAAACTACTCACAAGTATTGATACTTGGATAGAAAATACAAAATTTCCAGAGTCAGAGCACTTCTATGGAAATGTGATTTTACTACTATCCCAAAGGGCCAAACAATAGAACAAAGGGTGAGTGCGCATCCTAAACTTTTTACAAAAACAGAATTTAGTCTAACGTTTTAATTTAATTATGTCTCAAGTAATTTCATATTTTACTATTTTATCGATAACGATTAAGACATTTCTCCCAAAAACTCTCTTATGGTTTTGTTCTTCCTTTAATACCTAATATTCAAAACCAACCCAGTTACAATTTTGCACTGCCCATTGATCAAAGAAAGACATCAAAAACTAATAACAGAATTCATGAAACATGCATGGGTCAAACAAATATGAGTTCCGCGTAACTTCATTCCAATTGCTAAAGATAATTTAAAACAAACGAACTTCATCTTTGATTTCAGACATTTCAAATCAAATTACAGGGGGTCATCACTTTCAGCTACCAGTCCCAACATCAATAAATTCATTATTTTTTTCCTGATTCCCCATACAAGTAATCATATTTTAGAATGACATCATCTCACAAGATTTCAAGCAGCTGCCTCCAGCAACTGCTTCACCTTGGTGACATAATCACCCATCGCTTCATCCTTGGATTTTGCTGTCACAAATAAGGTATAAGATAAATTAGACTCGGGTTGATACATGTACGCATAATACATCAGATTGAGAAGCATTCTACACAGCCCAAAAGGCTACTGTTCAGGTTGGGCTACAAAAACTGAAAAAGAATTTATAGTAGCATTTTATTATGTCGATTAGAGCCTTACTATTGAAAATGTGACAGGCTACAACTATTTCTTTGACGAAATATAAAAAATTAACTTATAAGACTACGGGAATTCAAAGACTATCTTTTTGGAACATTAAAGTGCAGGCTAACAATAAATATTTTAGCTCAATACCTTCAACAGCCTTCCATGCATCCCACTTTGCCCTGTCCCTCATGTTGAACATACCAGGACGGCCTGTATATTTGATGAGACTTGAAGTAAGATTTCGAAAACTCTAAAACAACAATACGGGACTGCAATTCTATCAAATACTCCCTCCATTTGAAAAAAAGAAGAAGGTACTGTTGTGAAACCTGATTATTTTCAAATGAGCCCCAATATCATTGATAATAGTATAAAATAACACAATGTCTACAAATTTGGCACTCCAATTATTAATCCATCATTACTGCTCAAATAACTACTCAATTTTAGGGATAAAGAAAATGAAAGACAATTATATTCTTAGTATCTGTTGTACTTCCAGATGAAACTGTTAAGAAGCAAGTATATATGAATGAGAAAACACTAACTTGTGTTAACTGGTCCAACAGTGGCTTGCTTGTACAGTCCATACAATATAAGCTTGTTCTCATTGCTAGTACTCTCTGGCAGTGTCTTAGCTTTCTCAGCATGCTCCTCAAATTCCTCCTGCAGAAGCAAATAATTGTGGTCACAATTCACAATATAATCGCTTCTGTTGAATGCATCCTTGCAACTTGTAACTAGATTTTAATTTAACACATGATCATCATTCACAAATCACCCCCACCCCAAGGGAGGAAGGAAAAGAGAAAAAACAATGCATAGGGTAGCAGCTGCCTCTCTTTATTTAACGTAGCTTTGTAATTCCAACAAAGAACTTTACATTGCGCATTTGTTCTTGTTATATCTGACAAATCCTTAAAGAAGATAGTAATGCACTAGAATTTGCAGTCAAATAGACCAAAGCACATCTCCAACTTATTCTCAGACATTACAGGGGATAATATCTGAAAAATAAAGTGTAAAGTTTGATGATAACAGTAAGCACCGGGAGACAAACAATGAAAAGCCTGGAACACACATTTACATGTGAAATCCACTATCAGTAGAAGTGAGAGCATGACATGTGAGTGTGTTTGAAACAGGAACTGACAAGTGCACATGGAATTGGATGAAAAAATCTGAGGGTTGTAAGTCATTAAGTTGAAGACTGAAAGAAAAGAAAATGAATAAATAGATATAGATGTTAAGAATTTCAAAAGTAACTAAAAAATAATATTAATAATAGTAGTTGAAGTGAAAACTTAAATTACAACAAAAATCAAGGGCAGGAGCTCTGGAGAATAAAAATACAAATGATGTGCATTAAATTGAGACTTTGAGATCATCCCTTCAAGTGAGTAGTCTTTCTATGGTCCACAAAAGTACACAGACAGAAATATCTGCATAAAAGCATCCCATACATCCAATATTTATTATGGAAAAGTACCAAAAAGCAGAACCTGGGAGGAAAAACAAGCCTATTTGGATGAATGTAACTGAAACATACTTTCCTCAATCATAAATCAAGATAAAGCTTGAGCAACACAAACATGAGAGGAAAAATACATGGGTGATGAGTGATATTTAACTTGATCAATTAGTTCACAAAAAATAAAATACTACTTAGAAGGAAGCAGACTTGTTTGCATTGATCAAGAACAAAATATATACGTCCAAGCCATACAACCCATTTAAATTTCTCAAAGGGGATGGCCGCAGTACCAATGTAGACGATCTATAGAACTGAAGGAATCAAACAAAAACCCAAAATAGTCCCATCTTCTTACAATTCAGACAGAGATTAAAAGTTAAAAGCTACAAATCAGTACTCAACATATAGATTACTGACGAATACCAAAATTGATCGAATGCAATATAACTGGTGTCATACAGCAAATAGATCTTAGAGAGAAACTAGTGAATGAAGTTGATTAGTGCTTAGTGAATGCAATATAAATGGTGGCATACAGCCAATTTAGATGATCTATATAACTTGAGGAATTAATCAACACCCAAAATAGTCCCATCTTCTTACAATTCAGACAGATCTTATTTTCTGGATCCTGAACAAATCTTCAAATAATAAATACAAATACGAAAAAGACAAATATATCAACAGAAGCTGAAGACCTAAGAAAATATTCCCAAAAAAAAAAAACAGTCGGAGTTTATGAAATAAATTTAGCAAAAGAGAAAAAGGATAAAAAAGCTTCAATACTACCAAACAGACACAACATTCCCAAATATAAACCTCGATCTAACGGAAACATGGAAGCACATCACAAACAAAACAGAGAGTGAATTAAAAGCTACAAATCAGTACTCAACATATAGATTACTGACGTATAAGGAAATTGATCGAATGCAATATAAATGGTGACATACAGCAAATAGATAATGGAGAGAGAAAATAGTGAATGAAGTTGATTTGTGTGATGATTATACCTGCAAACCCATCTTCTCCCTTTCAGTCTGTGAAGAAACGAGGTGAGTCGTAGATAGATCGGTGGATCTGTTATGGTTTGCGCACGTATCGCACAAATACCGTGCGTGGCGGAGTTTTTTATGTGAATAAAATATGGATGGAAAAGGAAAGAAAATAATAGAAATCAAGTCCGTCGCCCGTAATCGTGACTAAATTTTTTACCAAGTATCTACGTGGTTATTGAACTTTAAAAAAAAAAAATTGGTAATTGAACTTTCAAAAATAGAGAATTTCAGATGCGAGTGATTTTGTGTAATAGATATAAAATCTATTTTTAAAATTGTTATATGACAATAATAACTATGTTATGTGGGTTGAAATCTGAAATTTTATATAAATACAAAATCTCTCAAATTTTAAAATTCTTAACTTTAAAATATTTAGTTAAAGCCTTCAAAATGCTATAAGAAAAACAAAGTTGACATATAAATAGATAACACTGTAGCAAACATTCACTTTTTACGGTACACCTCCTTACGCTATTCGCATGTGTTTCCTTAATAAATTCTTTATTTACAAAATTAAATACAACTTTATATATATATATATATATATATATATATAGATTCTTTATTCATTTCATTTACACCATATTTTTTAATATATAGCATAACATAATAAAATAATAATATCTTAAACTTTTATGATTTACATTTGTTAGTTATTTAATTAATAGATAATACATTTTATACATTAATATTTATTATATAAAAATATATAATATTTATTATATATGTATCCCCTATATAAAAGCGTATGTATGTGTGTATTTATATATATATATATATATATATATATATATATATTAGTAATGTTGGATTATAAAATAAGATAAAATAATAATATAATTTTGATGAATATAAATAGTGATATTATAAGTTTAGTGAAACTATTCATAATTATCGAACTAATTTTAAACTAGAGATACAAATATAACTTATTTTTTCTTAATTTTTTATCTAGATTATCTAAATATAAAATACGAAATTAAGTTTAAAGAAACTGATCTGATGCTCTTACTATATATTACATGATCTTTTGAACTCTTAATAACCCTCGCTAAAGTTTACTAATTGAATTATATTTTGAACTTCGTTCTTAAATCTAACTCAAACGACTTGTACTTAAAAAATGAGGAAGCATTAAGTATTATCATGTTAAAAGGCTGAATCTCGTTAATTATCTCTAGCCAAGTAAAGCATGCACGAAAGACGAAAGAGTTAGATGCTTCTTCTATGCTTTAAGTACTATCTTTTTTTTCCAAACATTAACCGATTTAATTTTGAAACATAAAATTATTTGTAGTCTAAAGAATAGTGAAACTATAAAATAAATCACGACCGTTTGAAAATCACTTTGACTTTTAAACTTAAAGTTAAGGTTTAACATTTTAAGTTAGAAAACTTGCTTTCTAAAATTAATTGTAAGTCAGCTTTTAAGTTCATGAAAAATAATAGAAATCTATATTAATACTTTTAATAATAGAAGACTATCTTAATAGATTTTAACTTATGTTGAAAAGTTATTTGGCTTAAATAATTAAAATGAAAAAAACAATTCTATTTTATTAAAAGCTTAAAATCTCATAAATTATTTAAAATTCCTATGAAATATTTAATTTGTGTCATCTACGAATGACAATTTCACCTGAACCGCTAATACTCTTAACTCCAACTTTAATGAGACCCGATTATTTAAATCCTATAGGGTTAGGGTAGGATATGAAATTCACCATCTCACCCTATTTAACTTTGACTCCGACCCATTTATATATAAAATATTTTTTATAATGATTTTAGAAAATTTTATAATAGAATAATATAAAAAAAACAAAGGAAAAAAATAAATTAATTAAATTAAAAAAATAATTTTGGGTAACGGGACGGGGACGAAACGAGTTTGATAGAAATGTTAAAAAGGCAGAATGAGTCGGATTCGGGGAACTATATAATTTTAACGGATAAAATTTGAGAAAAATTCTTTCATCTCGTACCCATCCTGTTGTCATATCAAATATTTAAATGTCTGTTTGAGATTGACTTTTTAATTTTAAGTTAAAAATACACTTCACGTGTTTCTTTTCAATCTTAAAATATGAATATAAGTCATTTTTTAAAAGTAATGAGATGCAGTTTTTTTGACTAAAAATCCAAAAATTAAAATTTAGCGGTGGCTCTTAGAGCCACTTTTCTTTGTCAAAAGTTGAGTAAAGAAAAGTGGCTCTTAAAGGGGGCCGATTACAGAATATATGAATGAATAAATACGATAAGCGGTGGCCAATAAGGCAATAAAGCAGGCAACTGGATATATCAGTCTCTGACGTGTCCGTGAAAGAAAACTACAAAAACATCCTCCATCATCTCGCACTCACTTGCACACGCAGGCAACAGCAGCAGCGTTCTGAGGCGGTGGAGTGGTCATGGTGCAAACAACACTACAGACAACCACCATTTCGGATTCCCAAAAACACGACTCCCAAGGCATATCCACCGCTCCCCCTGAAATCACCGATTGTGCTACTGAACCAACAGCTGCTCTTTCCTACTGCCCAAATCAATCCACACCAAAAGTAGAAGAAGATAATGCTCATGAGCAGGTTAATTTTGTTCCCCGTTTCTTTCTTTATATCGTGTAGTTATATACGAATTATTGAGATTATTTGCAAACTGCAAACTACTTTTGGGTTAGTATTTATGTACTACTCCTTTACTTTTAGGAAATAAGGGGATGGATTAATTAATTCCATTTTCAGTGATTCATTATTGTGTGACGTGCTAAATTTGTAGGTTACTGTTTTATCTCTTTCTGCTATAATCTTAGTGAGGTTCTTGGATTCTGTTTTAGTAGTTTCATCTTTTGGGAAGTATGAAGTATGTTCATGTTGCTTGGCTTCCTTTGAATTTTGTGTTCGTTGGTTAATTGGTGTTGACATGTATTTTCTCTTTTCAGCATGTTCAGCGCTCTTGATTTAGAGTTGAAGTGTTAAGGGATGAGTTTTAAGTTGATTATATATAAAATCTTTAATTTCTTTTATAATGAACTGATATAAGACCCATATTCTTTTATTTTGGTTAATTTTTTCTCTGTTTTAATGAGCTCTCATGCAATACATAGGAACTAAGGGATTCGGATAATAGTGAAGCGCCGGTGGAAATGGGGGACTCCAGTGGTGCAACATATGTTGGGATTGGTGAAGGGCCTTTGCCAAGTTCGGACAGAGCTAGAAAGGTCTCACTTTTACCCCTTGTATTCCTCATATTCTATGAGGTATCAGGAGGACCTTTTGGTACTGAGGACAGTGTGCAAGCAGCTGGTCCACTTTTAGCGCTTTTAGGTTTTTTGGTATTTCCATTCATATGGAGCATTCCTGAAGCTTTAATAACAGCTGAGATGGGTACAATGTTCCCGGAAAATGGTGGTTATGTTGTTTGGGTTTCATCTGCTTTGGGTCCTTATTGGGGATTTCAGCAGGGTTGGATGAAATGGCTGAGTGGGGTTATTGATAATGCTCTGTACCCAGTTTTGTTTCTTGACTACTTGAAATCAGGGATCCCAGATTTAGGTGGTGGTCTTCCTAGAGCTGCAGCAGTACTGGTTTTGACCACAGTTCTTACTTACTTGAATTACAGAGGTGTGACTATAGTGGGTTGGGTTGCTGTTCTATTAGGTGTCTTTTCCATCCTTCCATTTATAGTTATGGGATTTGTGTCAATTCCAAAGTTAGAGCCCTCGAGATGGTTGGTGGCAGATCTTCACGGTGTGGACTGGAATTTGTATCTCAATACTCTTTTCTGGAATCTCAACTATTGGGACTCTATAAGTACACTTGCTGGAGAGGTGGACAACCCAAAGAAGACTCTGCCTAAGGCTCTGTTGTATGCTGTAATTCTAGTTGTTGTTGGCTACTTCTTTCCTCTTCTTGTTGGAACCGGTGCTGTTCCACTAGAACGTAGTTTGTGGACAGATGGTTATTTCTCAGATATTGGTAAATTAGTAGGGGGTGTATGGCTAAGATGGTGGATTCAGGCTGCTGCTGCTATGTCGAATATGGGGATGTTTGTTGCTGAGATGAGCAGCGACTCTTTTCAACTTCTCGGTATGGCTGAAAGAGGGATGCTTCCTGAGTTCTTTGCCAAGAGATCTCGGTATGGAACTCCTTCAATTGGGATCTTGTTCTCTGCTTCTGGTGTGGTTTTGCTTTCATGGATGAGCTTTCAAGAGATAGTTGCTGCAGAGAACTTTTTGTACTGTTTTGGAATGATTTTGGAGTTCATATCATTTGTGCGGTTAAGGATGAAATACCCTGCAGCATCTCGACCGTATAAGATACCTGTGGGAACAGCGGGAGCCATTTTGATGTGTATTCCACCAACAATATTGATTTGCGTAGTTTTAGCTCTTTCATCGCTCAAAGTCATGGTCGTAAGCCTTGTGGCTGTCCTTATCGGGCTAGTGCTCCAGCCCTGCCTGAAGCATGTTGAGAAAAAGAAATTTATCAAATTCTCCACAAGTTCTGATCTCCCAGATATTCATGGTGTTGCAAATGAGAATACTGAGGCCTTAGTTCATTAAAGTATCCTGGTTTGTCAGAGCGGAAAACATTGTCCTGTCCTACTATATTATTGGCAATGCGTGCTTCTCTATGCTCCTGGTTTGCTGAGAAAATGTCACTACAAAGGCGAAATCCGTGAAAGAAGAAAATGCTATCTCTTTACCATGTCTCAAAAGATCCTCAGATTTTTCAAAGTTCACATCCCATAGATGGTATTCACCTTCTAATATGCTTGTACATGGCTGATAGCTATTCAGTTATTATGGATTCTCTGTTTCAGCAATGTTTAGAAATGAAGTTTATCAAACATGCTACAAGCGTAAAGCTGTACATTTTGAATCTATTATAGAAAGCGTGAAATGCCCCATTAATGTTGGCTTTGTGGAAGCATCCAATTCTTTGACAACCAAGTCGGGGACCAGGTAAGTTGTTTGGCCATTACTTTTGTTGCCACGTCGAAGCATCTAATTCAAAATTAATTGGTGCGAGGTCTTTAGTTCCAATGCGGGGTATCTGAACAGTCTTTATATTTAGTTTACCTAATTCAACTTTATATAGATTTAGATGGTATCACAGAAATTTTGGAGTCCTGAATGTTGAGTGAATGTAAAGTTTTTCTTTGTCACCGCGTATACTCTAAGAGCATTCTCGTTGAAATCAATATTGATACCTTCAAAATAAGTATACATCCTGGTCCATTAAAGATTAACCAAATCGTACAAGGAGAGAGGTTTTTGAGAAGTGAAGATGCAGCTTTTAGTGGGTTGTTTTCTACTGTCCGTTCTGTTTGTCCCCAGAAACTACCAGAGACCTATAACCTTCAATTTGCTATTTCTTTTTATTTTTTTTCTCTTTATAAGCAACGTAACTATATTTCGTTCTGCCTAGGATTTACCTAGAAGCCACCAAATTAACTATGCACGTTTGTTTATGTTTATCACGTATATGAGATGTAACTCCAGAAATATGTCATTTCTTTTGCTAATATGTTTTGCAATAATCATGACGGACCTAATCAACAGCCCCTGCTACACATTTAGGCATATCATATTATCACCACATTCCAATCCTCTTGTTGAAAAACTTTGATCCAAGCACTTCTCGGCTATGGAGAACATGAATTTCAAGTTTATTGTATTATTCTCTACCATCTTAATTTTTGTATGGACCACTTCAGCCAACCAAAAACCTACTAACGTTTTGACCACTTCCACAACGAAACCTCCCCGCATTGTCAGTAGGCTGATTCACTACCGCTCTGTTCGTTCACCATTCTATACTGCATTGTCCACCAGCAAGAAAGACACCAGCTGGATCGAAGAAAGATCAAAATCTCATCTTGCCTATATGAAGTTGAGAACATTTTTTTCGAGCAAAGCTGATGCCCAAGCTGAACTATGTGGCGGAAAATATACTTCTCTGTTCCTTGCGGATATTGCCATAGGTTATCCACCCGTTTCTCAGTATGTATGGATGGATACCGGAAGCAGCCTTCTATGGATTCTTTGTCGTCCTTGCGATACTTGTGAACGTATTGAGAACGATAGCCCCACGTTCGACCCAGCTGAGTCATTAACTTACAGCATTATATCATGTCCCAGTCCATATTGTCTACCTTCCAGAAGAAGACCATGTAAACCGAAGTGCGAATTCAGGATTGGATATGTGGATAACACCTTTATTTCTGGATACAAGTCCTATGAAACGCTAACTTTTACGAACTCCGGTAAAGAAATATCCATTCACAATGTCATGTTTGGCTGCGCAACAAACAGCACTGAAATGGATATCCAATCAAATGGGATTCTTGGTCTTGGCCCCGATAAATTTTCTCTGGTTTCCCAGTTAGGTTCTATGAAATTTTCCTATTGCATTGGTGATATTGAGGATCACGAGTATATGCACAACAAATTAGTCATAGGAGATTCTTCAGTAATCCAAGGCGACTCAACGCCAATGGAGATTTATAATACCTACTACTATGTACAACTAGAAGCAATTCTTGTGGGAGATAATCGACTTGACATAAACAAGACAATATTCAGAAGAACACCATCAGGATCAGGTGGAGTTGTTATCGACTCGGGCTCTGCACTCACTTACTTGACAAGAAGTGCATACGTACCTCTAAAGGAAGAGGTACGCAGTTTGGTGGATGTGGCGAATCTACAACGCTTTCTCCATCCGAAACGACCAGAACGCTTATGTTACTACGGTAGTATTTATGAAGATCTTCACGGTTTTCCAACAGTGACATTTCAGTTCTCGGGAGGGGCGAATTTGGTGCTGGAGAATCGAAGTCTTTTCTATAGTCTTTCCAAGAGAGAGACGTTTTGCATGGCCATGGCTGCTTCTGAAGACCAGAGGTTGGACATGAATGTGATTGGTGTACAAGCCCAGCAGAATTATAACATTGGGTTTGATCTATCTGCTAAAACCATCTCTTTCCAGATGATTGATTGCGAGCTTCTCTATCCAGATGATTGATGTCTATGGAAATACTAAGCTATATGTAGAGACATAGTAGCATGTATAGATTGATGTGCGGCTCATTTACGGAATGTTCATTGAACATGACAGTACATATGGAAGTATATCAATGTTGAGTTGGGCTTTTGTGGTAAGTATTACTTAAAAATAGTCAAATTGATTGAAAACAAATTTTAAAGTGTCAATTATTTTGGAAGAGGGAGTAATTAATACATGTAGTATACATTTAACTTATTGTGATTATTAATTCGTTTCACAATAATAATTGTTTTAGTGAAATTTACGAATATTAAGAAGTATATTAATTAGTTAAATTGATAATTAAATATGATTTTAAATTACAAAGCTACCCTTATAATAATTAGTCCTTAGTCCTGGGAGTGTGGGATGAACTACAAAAGCGGGTCCACCATATACTCATCCTAGAACTTAGATTATGGTCTAACTTTATTAATTCAAATATTAACAAAAATTTTATTTTGTTACAACTTGTTATATTTCAAAATATTAACCATTAATATACAGAAAATTAATATAATGACAAGATTAAAATCACAATCCTCAACAGAAGTTGTATTAAGATTAAAACAAGCTCCTAGTTTTTTGTTTTGAGGGACTGCAATATTCATAAACATTTATGACTTGATAATGAGAAAATTATTTTTAAAGCATGAGCATGAGCATGTTTAATTAAGGGAATTAATTCTAAATATGACGTTACTATTTTTATGGTAATTCTGCTTGTTTACATGTGAGTCATTTATCACATAAAGTTGGAAACCAATATTTTTATGGTAATTCTGCATATTTAATCAGGCAGATTCAATGGCCATCAACATTAACAAAGTTACACATGCATGGATTCATAGATATATATATATAGCAATATTTGCAAAAGATTATGTGGATACCATATATAGCAATATATATGTGGATACCATATAGCAATATTTGCAAAACATGCAAAAGAAATCATTAGAAACTATATATATATTCACACACAAATGCATGATTTAAAGTTTTAAGTATATATGGATTGATCTCCGTAGCTAGCTTCCAATTAATCAATCTTCTGGATATAGAACAGCACAATCAATATCTGGAAATAGATAGGTTTAGCAGATAAATCAAAGCCTGTGTTATAATTCTGTTGGGCTAGTACGTACGCCAATGATATTTTCATTTTCTCCCTCCTGTAAACAAGAATCTTAGTGTTAGAAAACCATTAAGTTTTTCAAAAATATTACCATAATAACATATGCCTTCGGGTCGGTTTGGATAACTATAGGGCTGCAGTTTTTCTATTCTGTGTCCACCAAACTATGCAGCTCTTCCTTAAGGT
>CM025780.1:38214513-38368119 GCA_014636745.2 Centella asiatica | reverse complement strand
TAATTAATTACCTTTAATCCTCTTGTGGGGTTATAAATGCCGCATGTCGTATGTTTGTTTATAGAATTAATCACACCTTAGTATGCATTGATATTCAATATCATTTAATAAACGAAATTTTCATTTAAAAGTAATAAAATTACTACAAAATTAATATAAAAAAATATTAAAATTAATATCACAAGTACAACTAAAGTGAAAATGTAAAATACTTGTTTAACTATAATAAATTTCCCTCAAGAAAATCCTAAAGTATGTTGTTATTATAAACATGAATGGAATGAATTGATCGTTTATTTATATATATGTCCTCTAGCTAGCTAGCTAATGTGTTTTTTAATTATATAACTTGCGATCTAGTAACAACCCTAGCTACCTACTTATTTGCGCGACGTGCAATTTCTCGGTCTCGATCTTCCATGGGGATAGGAGTATAACAGAGACTCCTCTGTCTCCATCATACAATTTTATCAAAGCTACTTGTGAAAAATTGTATATATCACGAGTCATTGCTTAATTACTATGTATAAGTTTTACAATATGAAGGTAATAACCCTAAGTAATTTATAAGATAAAACTAAAGTGTAATTATGATAGACGCAGTTATTTATAAATTAGAAAAGTGAAATTAGAATATTTGAATTTAGTAAAATGAATATTAATTAGTAATTAGTATTTATTATTAAAAATAAACCGAAGTTGAATGATGATAGGAAAGTAGAATTAACTTATTGATTTTAATTAGAATTTAAGTATCAAAATTTTACTATAAATATAACAAGAAAACCTAAAACCTAACTTTTTGTAGTTATCATTGCTAATTTACTGGGCTAGTAGAGAGGGAAAGCCGACGAAACAATAGAAAAGAGGAGAATGAATTAACGGTGGGACTATTAAAATTGAAATTTTAATAGTTTATAGGGATGTTTGATGTCAAAGATACGTGATATGGAAGTAAGTGATTAAATTATTTGGTATTTTTTTAATATCCCGTTCTAAATTGTTATATTTAAATTATATTAATTGTTATTTTCATAAGATGTTTTAATTTCAAAAAGTGTTTTTGAGACATATATTGATTATATGTTTTCAAGCTGATATATAAATTACTGTATCGAATCTATTGATTATATGTTTGATGCTTGAGAGGGGGAAATTGTATGTGGGCCGAGTCGTTGGCCAGTGTGACCGTAATCGACAAAAATTCTAAAATTGCTAAAAGTGTTTTACTGAAATTACTTATTGAAATTGATTTATTCAACTGTTTGTTGAAATGTTATTATATATGTATATTTGAAGCTGAGTTTGTTGAAAAGTGTATATGTATATGTTTTGTTAAGTTGCACTTGATCCAATTAGATAGTTTAATTCGTATTTACTGCAGCTCATTATTTTAATATTTCAGAGGTAACTGAACTTCAGGAAGATACAAGAGTTGCAACTGTTGAAGCCTTTGAATTTTGGGAAGTTACAAGAGTTCCTTTGAATTTTGTTAGTAATATTAGATTTTGTTAAGCGTTATTTTGAATTGTGGAGCTACGTCTCCTAGTAATCACTTATTTATTGGTATTTGTTTAATAATATTTTGAGTACTAGTAGTAGTGGATTATTGCCAAAATTATTAATTTGTTTAAAAGTATTTAATATTAATATATATGTAGGAAAAAGAAATTTGAGTTATAACTCATTTTTATAATCCTATTTACTCGTGTTATATTTTGATTTTCAGAATATATGAAAAAAAATCTAAGCGTCCGAATTAAAAGAGCTATCTGAGCCATTGAAAATTTACAAATTTTACATAATTATAAAAATCATGTTATACACTGTGAAATGATTTGAAAATTTGTGTACTGTTTTAAAAATTAGTGGATAGAATTTGAAATGCTAGTTATAACTCAATTTCGTTAATGTCAATGTCGTGTATAATATATATTTCAGTGCTTGGTATCTCTAATATATTTCAGTGCCTGGTACATGCCTAAATCAGTAGTAGTTTATTTTAGACAATTGCAGATGATCAGTTTCCATGTTCGACTTTCTATATCAATACTGATATATTTCTCCTACTAATTTACCAATATATGATCGAGAATTCTGATCTCCATCATTTTGGTGTTGATTGGTTAATTAAGCCGCCAACAACGTACAGCTAGCTGGGCTGGGCTTTCAGGATCGAGGACCAATGGAAATTAATTAATGCCTCTAAAAATTATACGTAAAAATAAAAATAAAAAAACTATTCAGAAATTACAACAAATTACAAATCATACGTCTAGCCACACAAAGCATGAGCCAGTTATTCAATACTTCATGCAAAGATCGACTATTCAATTCCATCAACATTCAACAACTATCACAATTTTGTTATTTAATACTTCATGCAAAGAGAATTCAATCACGTACCACAAGGCACAAATTTACAAAATCAATATTCCAATAAGCAAATTTAATTTTTCTAAGATCTCAAATGCATAACTCCACACCAAATACTTTAAAATAGATCTCAAAAAACTTTTAAAACTAGTCAAAAACTAAAACTTATAAATGTTTTAAGTTAATTATCAAAAGGCATATATATATATATATATATTAAAAAGAGTTTATATCGGTACCTAGGAGCGTCTAACCCGCCTAATAGAAACTAACTCCGTCTCAGGCGGCTTCCAACGGCTAAAGTATGTACCTGCCTTCGGGCAGCCTAACCGATTTTTACAACGCCATTTGTTTGAAAAGATCGAATAACACTTAATAGTACTTAAATGTCCAAGAGTTCACTAACCGATATCGGCCGGTCTTTGCCCATTACAATCTCATATAGGCCCTATTAATTGGTTTATGTCTGGGAAGAATATATATCGGCCAACAGAATCTTCAGTCCAATTAGCCTATCTCCATAAGTCCAGATCTTTCGTTCTATTTTTTATCTTAATTGATTGACTTGTTTTTAATTTTGTTTTCTTAGGTTTATTTATTAAATGATGTAAATTTTAATAGAGAGACATACTTATTAAGAAATTTTGCACATGGCACCAGTTGTGTACCTACTTAAACCCTGTAAAACACATTCTATAAAAATGTACAAAAAACCTCTACTATTACATTTGAAGTTGTTGTAAAGGAGCATGCAAGCTAAAAACTTAACAAACAATATGTGTACCAAAAGCAAGTATCTTCCATAACAAGAAAGACAATTCTTTTTGTACCTTTGTTAAATTAAGATGCATTACATAAAATAGTATAGTTTTTTTTTTTGCACACGCTTCATTCTCATAGAACAAACATCTGTGTCTTTTTTCTTTTTTTTTTTGGTCGCTTCTTTCCGATTAAAAGCTTCACATTGGTGTGCATTTTCTGATAAAGGTACGTTTGGATTTTTTTATACAGGCATAACTGAAATTTTTTGCATAAGACCAAAAGAAAGAGACGTTAATAGAGGGTTTCCTTCCATCTAAAAGTCAATAGGATTTTAAGCATTCAGGATCTCATTCAAAATAATAATAATAAAGAAGCGATAACAATAATACCAGTAATTAATAACAACATACACAAATTTAAACAACAATAATGGTAGTAATATTAATACCAGATGAAGAAAAATAACAAACTGACCAAATACAATTACAAGGAGAATTAAATGGACAAAATTAAATTTTTAATTAATATTTATGATGAATATTCAATTAAAGATAAAATAAGAAGATTATAAGGATAAATTTTTTAAAAAATAGCATTATGATCCCACCTGATCCCGCTGCAATTTTTCTTTGTCCACCAAACTCTGCAGCTCTTCCTTTAATGGGTGTGTATACACATCTTTCGTCTGTAAATTAGCTAATTATCCATGGCATATGATGTGGTTCAGGATCGAGGAGCAATGGAAATTATTAATATAATGCCTCGATCGGATATTGTGAAAATAATAAAAAACAATTCAGAAATTAGTGAAAATAATAAAAAGAAAATTCAGAAATTAACCCGTGCGCACAGGAGGAGGTCTGATGACTATTTACACCAAATCACAAACCTTACATACCTGTAGCCACAAAAAGCATCAGCCACTTATTTAATAATTCATGCAAAGACCATGCATTCAATCATCAACATATATTCGAATAAGTGCATACATACCTCTCGAGGAAGAGGTGCGAAATTTGGTGGATGTGGCAAACCTACCAACGTATAGTTATCCGGATCATCCAAATTTCCTATGTTACTACGGCAGTATCTTTGAAGACCTTCATGGTTTTCCGACATTGAGATTCGTGTTTTCAGGAGGTGCTACTTTGGAACTGGAGAATCCAAGTCTTTTCTTTTCTCTTCCACACCAAGACGCATTTTGCATGGCCATAGTAATGTCTGAAGCTGCGGGGTTGCCCGAAAATGAAAATATCATTGGCCTACTAGCCCAACAGAATTATAACGTAGGCTTTGATCTATCTGCTAGACGTATATATTTCCAGAATATTGATTGTGCCGTTATTTATTAAAAGCCCGGAATTCAGCTAAGGACATCAATCATATCGAGCTTAATTAAATGTTAAAATGACTGAATTATATACGGAGTATTATATTATACTTAATTCTTTTCATTTTCTTGACATGTTTTGGCAATTTAATTGCCTAGATATGGTTAAATACACTCCGTTTAAGTATGTTCCAAAACATAACGTCGTTGATCCTCTCGTCCTCGTATACATACCCAAGTTATAAAGATCAAGGCTAACTAATTCGAAATAGTAAAATTAATTATTTTGCCTTTTAACTATTTTATCATGTCCATAAAGCTAGCAACAGCCCAACCAACAAGTTAAGTCACGCAATCATTGTGAAGCTCCTCCATCCCTAATAAATCAGTCATTACATACATACATCTATATATATATATATATATATATGAACAGGTTATTGCTTAATAACTTGGAGCGAATGAAGCAAATGATGGAGAATGTAATATTAGCTTTCATCTTTGTGCTTGTATGGACCATCTCAGCTGCAGTCTACCTACAAAAATCTAAGAAATAAATTCCACCAGTACCCCCAAACCTCTCCCCACAGCAATATTCAATCTAAACCACTACCGCTCTGCATCATTGTCGTGTATGATCAACGACGACAGTGGTAGATGGATGGAAGAGGGTCGAGAAAACGGCTCGCCTTTCTAAAATCCAGAATGACAACATCAACATATTCGAGCAAAACAGCTCAAAATGTTGAAGTTGAACTTACAGGGGAAAGTATGCTTCCATATTTCTGGCCGATATATCTATAGGCAGCCCACCAAGTTCCCAACGTGTAATGATGGACACAGGAAGTGACCTTCTTTGTGATCCTTGCTCCTTGTGTCTTCATATGGATCCAGGTAGCCAAATTTTCCAACCCGAAAAATCATCCACTTATAGGAAGGCAGATCATGTGATCCGAACTGCGCTTTTTCAGAATTTTATGGCGATAAAACACGTGTTTCTGGCATAAAGGCATTCAATACGCTAACCTTCACTAGTACTGTATCAGCCGATGATATAAAAGTCCCTAATATATTATTCGGTTGCGCGACGATCAGCACCGAAAGTGACACACAGTCAAATGGAATCCTTGGTCTCAGCGGTGCTCCAACATCATTAGTGTCCCAGATCAATTCCTCGAAATTTTCCTGTTGTATTGGTGATGCCGAGGATCATGAATATAAACATAACAGATTGGTTATAGGAGATTCGTCTGTTTTCTAAGGCGAATCAACGCCGTTGAAGATATATAACACATTTTACCATGTCCAATCAGGAGCAATTTTTGTAGGAGATAAAGCTACTCGAAATAGATCCCTCAGTATTTAGACAACTACGTAGTAGTTCAGGCTCAGGTGGAATTATTATCGACTCGGGCACTGTACTCCCTCACTTAACAAGAAATGCATACACGGCCCTTAAAGAAGAGGTGCGAAATTTGGCGGATGCGACAGCACTACAGAGGTACACTAGCCCAACAGGGTTATAATGTGAAAAAAGCAAATTTAGAGGGAGTATTTTGCATGGCCATAGATACGTCGGAAGATGACGAGGAAGAGTTGGAAGTAGACAATGATTGTGAGTGCAACAAATCTGAAGATAAATTGTGAGAACATGAATGTTAATTTACTGATGAAAATGGGAATTTTATTGATCGAACAACGGTCATTTAACGAGGCGTATGAACCAAATGTAAATGGGATTAGAACAGAACTCTTGAAGTGGTAATTAAGTTGACCATTATTAACAACTTCATTAATGCTTCAAAATTGTATCTGTTTACTTATGATTGTACGCCTCAATCAAATTTCAATTTGCTAGTAGAAGAAAGGTATATTTTCCATGATTTACCAATACGTATGTATGATCAATTTTTACGTGGGAAGTGAATTAGGTACTTCACAACCTTTTAACTAGTTTGGTGGGTTAGTGGGTAGCTATTAGGTCAGTCATGTAAGAACACAATTTTTATCCCTTAATTGGTTTTTGAAAAGCACGCATAATTAATTGTTAAACCATAGCATGAAATAATGTAGGAGAAATATGATTTTAGACGATATGGATATATAATGTATAGGGTGTAATTAAGGGTTCTGCTTGAATTAGTAGATGTTAAATATCAAATTATGATCCAAAATACCTAGACCGTTTAGATATCAAAATTTAATCCATAATACCTAGACGGCTACCTCGACAAGAATTATACTTCGGACCAGGCCAATAAGGTTTCACGAGACCTGATACTTCATCACCTTTTAGCTATGTTTTTTTTTTTTTGAACGGCAAAAAAGGAAAAATTTATAAATAACTCGCCCAAAATGCAAAAGAAGTCCAAAAACAGATGGACGACACCAAGACTAATCTCTAGAACTCACCACCAACAAGCTCTCTACATTTAAAACATATATTTTAACTATTAATATTAATATTAATAAAAATTAATGTTATTATTATTTTCATTATTAATGTATATTTAATACATATATTTTAACATTAATTATGTAGCATTCTCAACATTTTGAAGCACGTAACAATTTTTTTAACTTCATTAATATAAATTTGAGAAACGCCCAACTTCAAATATTAACGTGACACTTTAAAAAAAAAGTTATTTGATTTGATATTATAATTTCATCCACCAAATTATGAAATGCCAACTAAAATTGTGTGAGATTTCGACTCATCATCAAATTGAGATGAATACCGGCGAAATGTGTTTCACAAGAACTACCCACAACAACCACCTAACAGAATATAACAAACCCTACTCCTTCCAGTATATATATATAGACACGCGTATATATACTACATATGTAACTCCCTACCATGCATTCCGAGTGTAAGACGAAGAAATATCCACCACATTAGTAGAATTCACAACTAATCCCCTTGGCATAATCACAAGGCTAATTCACTACCACTCAGGCCTCGCATACTCACTAGGCTAATTCACTCCCACTCATGCATTATATATCCACGATGTAGACTGAATTAGACTGGTAATTATGTGGAGAGGTTTGCTGGTGGAAATAATTTGCCGCTGCATGAGATGCTCCTTGAAATTACAAATATAGTAACAAATGAATCGAGATTTCAATCATCATTCAAGAATTATGAAGCTCTTCATTAATAAAACTAACTTCTGCCACTTTATAAAACACCTTTAATACATATGAATACAGTTCTTAGATATCCTGATTTCATTTAGACTGAAAAAAAAAAAAAAAAAAGAAAGAAAGAAAAACACCCCTAAGAAAATGATGAAGCCACAATTTAAGGACACAATTTCAGTTCCATTTTTATGAATTCGAGAGCTAACTGTTTACAGTTATCCATTTAATTTTAATTACATAACTGGTATCCTATATATAATAAGGATTTGTTTTTACAAACCAAGAGTTTGGCTGTTATACAGCCTCAAAGGCCTTGCCTTTAATTGTATAGAAGATAACTTGGGTATATCTTCTCCATGTTCAGGCCTTGAGGGTAGTTGCCAGTCATCTCTTCATTCCATATGTACTTCACATGATAGCATGAGCTATATTTACCAGATGGACTAATTAAAACCACTGTCATGAAAGTAGGATTATGTTTCTTCATTCTTTGCTGCTTTGAACTTCGTAGAGATCCAACTTTAATGCCTGAATTTAAAGCTTTTAGCTTCACGGAATGATTTTAGCCTGAGATGATGACGAATCATCACTGATCTTGCTTGGGACTGGTGTGTTTCTACGCGATAGACGTTTTGTGGGGACAAGCTCTTGCTCCCATTTCTCAGTTACTTTCCCAATATCATCATCAGAATCAGAATCATCTCCACCTTTAAAAACAGGGTGAATATAAGCATTCTGAAGGTAGCCTTTCAGATTCAGATTTGGTTCCTTTGCTCGTTCTAAAGTATCTTTCATCATGGCTTCCTGAAATAAGACTAGAGAAGTTAGGTAAAATAAAATAAGGCAGTAAAATAAAAGACTAGAGAAGTTTAGCTTTACAGTACTGCAATACTTCCAGCAAAATTTCAACCTACAGTTAGTTTCGATGTTGAATAATGGAAATTGTGTTAGAAAATGGAAGGTGTCGGAGCCACTTATTCAGTACAGACACTTACTATCTACACATGACATATTATTAATCTATAACAATACATACTTGTAATGGATATTTGACAAATGCAGGTTCATAGAGGCCTTTGCAGTATATATGGAACCATATGGTCAGAACCGGAAGTGCAATGAGAAATGGTGCTGTGTCAGCAGCTTGTTTTGTGCTCATTAAGCCCATCAAGAGGAGCTGGGAAATTATTAATGCACCCACTATACGACCATGGACATCTGGCCAAAATGCTGCACCACTTTCATACTCTTGGTTGTAGACATTTATAATCTGCATTGTGAAACAAAACTTTAGTAAAAAAAACTAATCAACTTCCTTACAGGTGAGAACCTCAGTAAACCATGAACCCCTCTATTCTTTCTCTCAAGTGCACACATATTTCATGCATCATATGGTGTTGGGCTTTGTTTGTTAGGCTGGACATACACTGTTGGGACCTCTCTCTAGAAGTTGAAACTTTTAGATGAGATGGTAACTCAACATGGTGTCAGAGCTCTGGACATGTGAACTCTTGGGTTCAAATTTTTTACACTGTATGTTTCATTTTATACTTGTTTGTTGCTATTAATATTAATGTTTGTTGTGCACATGTTTGTGTTGTTATCTCAACGTCTGTATGCGAGAGGGGTGTTGGGCTTTATTTGTTTGACTTGATATACATTGGTGGGGTCTCTCCCTAATAGCTTAAGCTTTATGATGAGATGGCAACTCAACATATAATTATTTCAGAAAAAGATTATTGGAGATTGTACGTTTGTAACAACCTATTTCAAGTTGGTAAATAAATGGAAAAGCAAGATGGTAGAAAGAGATTTTGAAAGCAGCTTTATGTTCTAAATAGACATGAGATCGCATTGTCTGCATACTGTTGTAGATTACTTTTGTAAAAGAAAATACAAATAATAGTACAGAATAAGAAAACAATTATGAAAAAAGAATATTGAAGTGTAGGCTTAAACTATTTCCTGATAAGTTAATAACATAGATTTCAGATCAACTCTAGTGTTGTTTCTGCACTTCCCACCAGATAAATATAAGCTGACTCCTAATGGAACTTCTTTTCTATATGAAATGAAATAGAAGTACAAACTGAACATCCTGCCAAAATGTTTTGAGTATATCCTTTAGTATCATCTACCAATAGCTTTTGGCACTAGAGATCTCTTAGGTTAACCCCATTAATGGTAATTTTTCCTTAATGGTAGTGCCATATCGATGTCCCCAACTATAACATGTAAAAAAAGGTTTGAGCATCCTAACTAATTAGAAATCCACGTATTGTAGTTTCCCATCACAACTTTAAGGTTTCAGTTTTACTAATGGTAGAAACGTAGAATTGTGAAACAGACCACAATATTGCAATCCAATTTTATAATAGTCTTGTCTACCACGAGTCCAAAATTATTGTGACCTATTTTGACAAATAACTGATATTGAAACTTTGTTTACCTGATGGCGAAATACCAAATAAGCGAAGGCAAAAAATATCAGGATGAAAGGAAGTAGAAGCGGCGTAACAACTGCATAGACAAGGCCTAGTAGAAAGTAAAACTGTATCTGAGGTTCTCCAGTGTTGAAACCAAGGGTTCCTGGATCCATTGCCTCCTCTCTGTCTTTTTCAGTCTTCACCAAGAAAGTATTCTTCAAGTGGTAAAATATCAGAGGTTTCAATCTTAAAATCTCTCCAGCAACCCCAGCCCATCCATCAACCATTATATATGTTATGAAGAAAGTCGCTTTCATTGGTATAGCAACACCGATGGTTTTCGGGATGCTACAAACACAAGCACTTATATTTAGTCCAAAGTAACTAAATTCATAGATCTGACATAAATAAATATACTCAATATGTCCTATTGCCAAAAACACAAACATTATCGAGCTACACACGTCCTATTGCCAAAAAAACACGAACAATGCCAAGCTAAAAGATGAAACATACTCGCTTGCTGACTGGTGTACAAATGTATGTAGCTGTTCAAATGCAGTTCCCGCAATTATGCTCCCAAGAAATACATTAACAAAGTTGAAAAGATAGTATTTAGACGCAGCTCTTCTCTCTAGAACTGATAAACTCAAATACCCTTCAAATTTGGACATGATCATCAATATTGTCGGCAAAAGTATGAGGAAAATCTTCAAGGCAATCCCAGGCAGAAAACCTTGGATGAAAGACTTGATGAATTTTCTGTGTGAAAAGATAAAAAAAGATAATGAAGTTGAGAAGTAACAAAATGCAGCATCAGTAAGTACCGAACAACGTTAACTAGTGAGAATCGCAAGCACTAATCTAAAATACAAAGCACTAGATAGGTAACATTTTGTAACCGACCATAACTCACTGAACTTTTACAGAAACGAATAAGAAGAAATGTTCAATTCACTTCAGTTAGCATTTTAATAATAGAAATTAAAAATATGCTAGTTGAAAGAGTGAAATATCACGGAGGACATCTTTTTCTCTATGAGTTGATTGGTACAACCAGCACATCAGAGGCGGAGTAGGATTTTCCTTTTCTATTTTCAATTATTTATCTTTTCTACCCTGTTTCTCTCTTTACTTTTTGTTAGTTTCTGTCGTTCCTGTTTATATTTACTTTAGTTTCTCATGTCTTTATTAAGTATGCAATATATTTATATGAGGGAGAGTATCTATGAGGATGTCTTATCAATTCCTCTTCTTTGTTAGTTTGTTTTTTATCTTGTTTTATTCGTATTCTATCTGATCCACCTTTTTCAATATGTAGACTACTACATGAAAGTCATTCTTGAGTACCAATTTGCGATACAAGCAAGATGTGGAGTAAAAAACACTCCAACAAAAAAGGTTGCATTTGAATCAGTAATCCTCTGCATCAAGGATACAAGCGGAAGATAAAGTGACTATCTTTACATTATCATGGTCAATCTTTGTAGTCCTTCTGGAACTTTTACCCACGTGACCATGTCCAATACAGAAGTGTGGGTGCATAATGTAAGAGCTTAAAATGCAGAATAAGAGAAAACAAGTGAGTACATAAAACATTTCCATTTTGCTGGCTGCATAACTAGTTAGTCATTTTGAGTTTTGACCATGCCACTTTGTTTTTTCTAACAGTTTTTAGCACCCTCTTTTTTCTCTGGTTGATATGCCGCTTCAGGAGGCCTGAAGCACTATTTTGCATGTTGAATTTGTGCAAGTCAATGACGGTATCAGCAAAATATGGGTACCGCTATAAATACTAAATGTGAAGTTATTGAGACAGACCAGAACGTATCATATATAAATTTGAGGATGAACATCTAATTACAAAATTCATGTAGTACAAATTTAACTAACTTAATGACCTTTGACATGTCTATTCATCGGCATATGTCTATCCATGAGCACAAAGAAATGTCAAAGTGTAGGAACAAGTATAAGGAAACTTACGCCTCAATTATACCCCTAAGAAAGGGCGCTGATTTCTCAATACCCTCAATGTTTGCAAGTGATTGTACCATTGCAATAGGGATCATGAAAAAGAATGTCAAGAAAAATAAGGCAACTGCAGCTATAAGTCTTTTGACTGTCAGTTGAACATAAGGAACTGCCAGGTTTGGCCAATATACATCACGAGGCTCCGCAGCCCAATCTGTTAACCATAAAGTTGGATTTCTAGTTTGTTGCGTTTGGGCGCACACAGCAGCAGCCCAGCGAGTTTTGAAGGAGACAAATGCAGCTGGCATTAAGGCCTTGGAATCGCTTGTTACACTTTCTCGCTCTGCAGCAATCTGAATGACAACCATCAAAAGCCATGTAATCCATTTTAGCCAAACATAAGATATAGATTTTAGTTGCAAAAAATAAAATATTAAAATAAGAAGCCATGATTCTGAATACAGCAGGACTCAGCATGAAAAGAACCATAACTGACATATTGTCCTGTGGGGTTAAAAGAAACCCAAAAAATAAAAAAAATTCGGATCAGAAAAGGATTGCTTTTGGTGACCTCTCATTCCATGGTAATAACTTCTTTTGTTTTTCTAATGAACTTGTTGCAAACAGGATCACCAATAGCTCTCATGGCATTATCTCAGCAAAGCATAATAACAGATAGAAGGATCACATTCTTATATTAGGAACCCTAATTCACTCCCAAAAGTACAACAATAGCCCCAAACTTTTGGTTTGGGGACACTGCCTATGAATGCTAAAGTTATTCATACCACAAAACCAATAAATTAACCTCGAAGGGCCTTTTCTTTACATTACAAGAGAAGTAAACTTTTGATGATGTTGATCGCAGTACATCAGTTTGTAGTTTAACGATGGTAGTACATAAAGGGAATACATGGAGTATATGTGAAGGTTATGTCATCGTTAGTTTTTGAAAAACTTACGGTTACTCATCCTAACCTTGATCAGGTCATTCACATACTTTGCCAGTTTGTGACAGCACCTCTCATTACCTTTTCAGGGGTTGCAATTTCTGTGAACTCCTCCATCCTTCCTATAGATGCAGTACTACAAAATTTTGCTTTGTTTTTTCTGGTGACAAGATATCTCTTTGAAAAATCAGGAAAGGAAACAATTACGGCCAGAGTGCCAGATCTAACACTGAATCAATATATAGGGCATCTGCAGACAACACCCAAGAACTAATTTGGCTTCATTGGTTAAGATATTGAAGTCCCTCACCAGCACACAACTGCATTTTGGTTTCACTGGATACTATTCAGTGGTATTTTGAGCTCTCTCATACCTCCACCAGAACATCTACACTACTTTTTATCCTCATCTTCAGACATACTTACCAAAGGAAGAAACAAATGGACCCTTATCACATACCAATTTGTCTTACCTCGTCCTCTTTGACAATTGATAAGATGATAGACAAATATAAAGAAGAATCAAGTACTCATAATTACTTCTTCTGATAATCTCTTTATCTCTGATGTGTAATAATCAATCGCGTCCACTTTATCTCCACAAAGTCCAAGAAACTTAGTCTGCCAGATAAAAAAGGGCATATAACAATGTCAGCACTATGGATCTGTGTGTATGTGTCAGTCTGTCTGTTTGTTGTATACGTGTACATATAATGCACACATGCTTGAGAAATATTAAAATAAATGTGACTACAAGAAAAGTCCCTTCAAAGAGATCTCATAACTTTATAGTACCTTTGTCATGGGACGTTTTGATTGATTCCTAGAATATCTTAGTTGGTAGTAATCAAGCCAATTTCTCTTTTTCTTCTTCTCTTCGACTAGTGTAGCAAGTTTGTTTGCATTGCACACTACCTGCATAAAAATATTTGAAACTTAGATGAACATGTAATAAGAGTCCACATTGTGCAAGAGGAAATATGATAATCAAATCATGTAAAATTATTTCTGAGGTACCATGTGATAATAAAATCTCACATCTTGACCAAAAGAAAATCTCAAGTTGATTTGTAAGGAGAAAAATGAAGGACATGCATACTCTAATTGACAAGAACCACATTGCCTTTTGGATCAAGATTTGGTCTTAAAAGTTTCATATGAGTGTACATACACTGATATTCCAACAAATTGGTATCAAAGTCATTGCTTAAGCTCTTGGGTCATGGATATAGATGCTTTGCAGACAATCAACATGTATCCTTTTACCATATGTGCCTCGTGAGTTACATACTTCTCAAGCAAGTGGTAGGTGCTTCCTGCAGAAGTTCATGGAGGCTCTGGCAAAAGATACCGAAAGCACGGAACTTGTCAATTATGAGGCTCTGGCACAGATACTGGTGAGTCTAGCTCACCAAGAGTGATATGGTTTGGGATCAAAGAGCAGCTCAGTGTTGATGTGGAAAGAGATATTATGGTAGTTTTTCTGAGGTAACTTGTCTCATATCAGAACATAAGGGGGAAAAACTGAGGTGTATCTCTTGATTGGAAGAGACCTAAGTAAATATAGGCTTCTAATATTAATATCTAATAAAATAAAACTATATGATACTGAACTTCTATCTCAAACAACTAATACAATTACCTCTAAACATGAACTTTTTACTTATATACATATTAATCTAGTTAGTTGTTTTCCCACAAACAAGAATATTGCAACTAATGAACCAATCATCGTATTAGCTGAAAAACTCAAGCCAATAACTTTTCATCATCTGGACATTAAATAGATTTCCTCCTGGAATAGTTATCAAAATAGTACAATATGAGGGTACGTATTGTATGATTCGATATGATACATGGACAATTCAATGCATATCATGGGTCGTATCAAAATTATCATTGTATCACTAGTATCGGTCACGATAGGATAACGATACATTTTACGATTATTTTGTAAAGTATTATAAATTCTATTCACCTATATTCAATTTTAAGTCAAAGAAATAATTTGTAATGCACTTTCACATTATGACAAGTTAATATACTAGATTGTCCAATAAACTTTGTTATTTAAATGCTTGAAGATAATTTAGTAGTCTAAGTTTTACATTATAATCAAGCTAATATGCGTGTTTTCCCAACAAGTTTTGTCATGAATATGTCTAAATGTATATTATTACATATTACTTTTTTGTGTATCATACGATATGATACATGAAAGACGATATGGGGGTTTCCAATACTCGATATCTTTACGATTTAATAACTATGTCTCCTGGAAAAAAAAACATAGACCCTTCACAAAGCACCTATTCTTTCCCAGCCTGATGAGAATGAAACGGAAGGAAGAAAAGGAAAAATAAATAATGATAAATAAGAAGAAGAGAGGAAAATCTTATTATGTCTAAAACACGTACCACGAAGGTGCATTATATAGGCTTTCAATCAAAACCAGAAAACGAAAGAGAATAAATCAACTCCTATTACTATGCAATCTGATATCTCATTATTCAGGTATCTTCTAAAATCAGCATATTATATATATTCTAACATAGGAAATAATATACAGGATTTAAATTAACCTAAAAAATTTCACTTGCACATGCTAGAGTAGATTATTCTAATCAATACAACAGAGACCATATCATTTCCAACAGCATCAATACAAAAACAATCAAACCAATCAAAGCAGGCAAAGAGCTAAAGGAACATAATTCTCTGCTGCATACAAGCTATCTTCCCAGTCATCAAATATAATAGATCCACTTAGTCAACACATAGAGAGGTTGATAAGTAGGTATATGCAGAGTATTGAACTAGCCAACCTGATGAGTGAGATAGTGGTCAGGATGGTTGACCAAGAAAAAGTGCTCTACAAGCTCGCTAATTGATTCATCAGGATCTGGGGGTACGTTCCTGACAAGAACCTGAGAACAAACAAATGGCATCACCAAAGTAATAGTTTCGATTCATTCATTAGATGGTTCCATCAAAATACTACTCCGTCCATTCCAATATCAGAAATAATCTCTAGAATGACAACTTATAAAGGCAATATAATTTTACAAATAGATTCGTTAACACGAGAAAGAAATGGAATAATGGTACTGTGTTACTGCTCATCTATCTGGAATAAGTAATGGCATGTTGCTAAGATCATGCTAATTTATAGTCTAAAACTAGAAACATATCTTTGTGAGATTGACTAAAAGGAAATTCTGTTTGTGGAATATATGGTCATCGGGGACCTTGATAGCCAAACTAAAAAGTACAGATGAACATTTCAAATATTGCCTCCAGAAATTAAAAAGAGTAGCATATATATTAGTATTAGATGTTCAAGACCAAGCATTTAACGAGTTCTATAACTACTGGAATAGTGAAGGCCTTATTATTCTATTGCTGAAAAGTTAATTGATAGGATATACAACACTACAGGGAACTCCCTACAAGATAAATCTATCAATTGTTTTACAGCCAATCAAAAATTGGCACTTACACATGACAACATACGCTATATCCACCTAATACTTTAGAGACCAAAACTAATTAGTAGCTCCACACAAAAACAATATTTCTTTTTATGAATATATATTATACTGCCAAAGATTTGTCATGATTATCAATTTACAATGGTCAGGAAGTTCTTGGGGCAATAATTAATCCTCTACTCTCAGATTTGTTTGAGTAACTGACTGGTACTCACTATTATACATTTCACCTTAAATCAAAGGCAACAAAAGTACCAAGGACAACTTATAAGATATAGATGACAGTGCACTTACCAAGTCTTGCTCAAATAAACTGTCACCTTAACTATAAATAATAAAATGGATGAGGCCTAATGGACATCCTTCAATGTCTGAAGAGGAGGTGAAAGCTGAATTTTTCACCATAGTTTTTTTGCTACATTAATTACATCAGTCCAAGTACAAAGCATTCTTCTTCTGCTTCAGCTTTTGAGTCAAAGGACAGGGAACCAAGTCATGCTAAACATGTGTTACATTCTGACAAACGTTATCCACATTGGCTACTAGGATCAAAAGAGCAAATATTATTCACAACTTGCAGTAGATTTATAAATTTCGTGCTCTTTAAAAATGACTTTCAATTCGGCAAACACTAATTCAGTCTCAACGAAATAAGTTGACAGAATACAATTTAAATAATTTACTAGATAAGTGCATCATACTGTAAACTGATCGGGTCGGCGTTTTTCTGATGCCAGAAAGTGTAAGCGCATTGCTTGGACAGCCGCATACTCCTTTTGCAGCACGTAGCATGTCCAAAATGTAAAGGCATAGGCCATCACTATATGAGTCCAAAACCTGTAAACATCGAGTGAGCATTACTCTCACCGGTGTATTCTCAACAGCTTGAGCTGAGAATTAAAGCACTACTGAAGATAAAACACTAATATTTTTATACCAGAGAAAAAGGCTTTCTGCTACCCTTTGCATGTAATGTAAGGCTGAGACATCACTAGTTTTTAAATCAAACCGTTTAAAATTGACAATGATAGATTGCATGAGCGATAAACTAAGCTGCATTTAGAACCAATACAAAAGAATAAAATAAAACAAAGAAATACAGATAGACACATTGCCCAAGCACACACATGGATGCGAGTTTGTTTATGGGAGGGAGAATGCGCAATAGCTCACATGCGTGCATGTGCGTGTGTGCAGGAATATGGCACAACAATATAACTCTGATAATTAAGCAACTGCAGAAATATCGTGTTGGATTTACTGAAAATAGTGCAGCCAACCTGATTCCTGTTGCAGTTTAAGCATGTGGAAAGTTATTATACTAACAACAGCTGCCAGAATAGAAAAAATCCAGGCAACTAGCAGTAAACAGCGCATTCAAGATAAGGAATAATAGAAGTCCGAACACAAGTGAAAGCCATGGTGTGGATCCATTTTTCATACTCCCTAATTAGAGTTGTAATTTGTAAAATAGATTAATGTAGTTTGGGACATAATTTTTATTTGGAAAAGGTGACATCATGATTCATACTATTAATATAAGCAACTGAAGAGTTTGCAAATACAACACCAACTAGATGACATGACAGTCTACTAAACAAAGCATATGAAAAGAAAGAAAAGGTTCATTAAAAACAAAATTTACAGAACTAGATCCTTCAGATTTTTGGCAGCAAAAAAATGGTTCATTACCTCTGTGATCCAAGTGGAATGTTTGAAATAGAAAGCTTGTCAATATTGCTGAAAGTGACACCTTTGGCCTTTTCTAAAGTGTCATTGGTCACATTAACTGGTACCAGGATAGCCCAAGCCAACAACATTATGGGGAAAAATATTTTGAGTCTGCATAAAGTGCTGAATCATCAGATGACGATTTTTTTATAACAGAACAAGACGAGCATCAGCTAAGAAGAAAGTCATGGCACAGAAGCAAACCAGCAATTTCAGAATGCCCCTATACTAAGAATGAGAGTGTCTAAAATGTCATGACTACATTCTATATACTGAAGGTGGTTAGTGTACAGGTATTTTCATCATATATCTACACATTTATACAGATTCTTCAAGCACATTGGGATCTGGAAAATAGGTTGAAGGGTATATATACAGCCTAAGACTCGGTCATCAAGGAAACTCCGTGTAATTGATAAGAAAGATGAGAAACACTAAAAAGTTGTGATTTTGTAATCATTAACAAAACAAGCATCTGCTTGTTGGATGTGTTTGCCAAAATTAATTAAAATTGAAAAGGCAAAAATTTTACCGAACATGTTCCTACCTAACATAAGATAGAAAAGATATAATAGTATCAGGACAGTTCTCAATGTCTACGATGATCATTTCTGCCATGTTAGGAAGTCAATGCTACTATATAGCAGAAGATTAAAAATTATCTCTAATTATAGGACAAATTCTGTATCTCTAATTTTCATATGGAGAAAGTACAAAAACCAGAACAAACAGACAAAGCAAACCAGTTTAGGGATAGCAGAAGATACGGAATTACGGACCCGAGCAAGTAGATCCGCAAATAAACAACTGAATCCAATCCTGCATGGTCAATAAGCTCAAGCTCTGGCATTTTGAGTGCATCAGGCATCCAATTTAGAAACCTCAGATATGATCTGACATCTAAATTGACAAACTTGCTCACAAATGTCCCAGAACTTGTTGGGCTGGTCCTCAAACGCTTGAGATACCACTTTGGGAAGTAGACTCTGTCATTGAAAGGTTGCAGCCGTAGTATGGCAAATGCAAAAAGGAAGATAAGTGCAGTGATGAGATTGATTGCTGCAGCAAGTGAAATATCCCCAAGTGTAGCCATCTATCTCTTCTGGACAAAAATATAAATGGTGAATCTTCACAAACAACGGGATGTAAGCAGCAAACATTCCCAAAAATAAGATAACAGAAGATTGTGGTTGCATAATTCATAGACCATGTATAAATATCACAAACACAACATTAGAACCACAAAATTATTCTTAATCAAGTTAAATATTCTTAAAAGTTCTTTCATAACCCAGACTTCTTATTCACACAGCATATAGTGAAGAAGCATAAACTCACTAGCTCCTCTGGACCATAACTCAAAACCATACAACTATCTAAAGTATACGCAACAAAGGTAAATCAGCAAAATTACAGTTACTTCTACGGAAATATGCCTTACGCCCCAAATTAACCTTTTCCTAAATCCATCTAAAACATAATTGAAATTCTGAAACTACAAATCATGTAGAGATAAATCCCAAAAAAAAATTAAAAAAAAACAGATTGTACCAATTACGGAAATATAAAACCGGTCCCAAGACAGAATTCTCAACCAGGTTATAATAATCACAACCGACTTCGTGAGCTACAACAGGCTAAGCTACAACATATGCATACACACACATATACATTTAATAACAAAAAAAAAAAAAAAGAGTAATGAAAAAAATTGTAGCTGTCGGTTTCATAAGATCTAAAACAACTGTAAGTTTCAAACATACCAACACTCACATAAAGTAATTTCTGTAAAATAAAAATGAAATATAACATGTTTGCTCAACAAAAACATAACAGTCAATCTGTTCATTGCTTCAAAATAAAACTCCATCGTTTATTAGAGAAATTGGATCAATACCCTTTTGTCAAACGAAACGACCTAGTTCCCCTTCGGTGTCAGTACTGATCCGCATTAGCCAGAAAAAGTAAGATAGAAGCAAATTTTAAACTGAAAATTGTACAATTAGAGTAAGATAAAAGTGATGAACAGAGGAGGGAGAGAGGGAGGTGAAAGTACTGTTACAACTAATTTACAATTATGGAGATGGAGTTTGAATTGATAGAAATGTTAGTGAGTGGAGTATATGAATTATTACTACTAGTTGCATAAATTAATGCTATCTGTCGTGCTTGCTGCTTATCGACCACACGTTTCACGCTTTTTAAAATTTTCTTCACTGTTGGTTTCCTTTTTCTTCAATATTACGTAAGCTATAAGACAAAAGAAACAGAGAGAGAGTGTGCCTTTATGTAAATAAATATCATTAACAGTTACGACTGACGTTTGGCATTTATGGCTTTATGCAATAATTGTATTTGAATTGGGGAAATGTTTTTTTAAGAAAATAAACCTGAATGACAAGTTGTTCTTTTGAAATTGATTTTCCGGAATTATTAATTTCTTAGAAAAAAATCTTTTCAAGGAACATCATTTGGAGCGTTTGTTTGATTTAAAGAGAAAAGCAAAAAACAACAAAATTATGGGTGCAATGGAAACAAATAAAACGGGAAGAGGAACATGTCGGCCAAGTGCGGATTGGCCTACTGAGAAAGGGACACTGATGGCTAAATTTATGTTCGCCTAGTGGAGTAGTATTTAATAATTTTATTTATGTGAGTCCAAGTAAATATGGAGTAATATTTTTTCTTATTTTAAAATTTGGGATGAATCTAAAAAGTAATTATTGAATTATATATTAATGTATGATGTCTTGTTATTTAATATTCCTTAATTTGTAAAAAAAAAAACCTTAATAACAATAATGAGGATAGAATTTATATAATATATTCTACTGCAATAATATAAATATTTTGAGGCTGTGCTTCATCCAAGTGATTAGAAATTTCATTATGATTTTGAAAATAAAAATCAAACTTCATCGCCATGAGAATTATGTTAGTTGCACGAGAAATTTTGCAGATAAAAAAATACAAATAATTTTCTATTTAAGACAAGTACAACAAAATATATTCTAATTTTGAAATGAATGCGGTATTTGAGAAATTTGATCCCGAATCCAAGTGTAATTGCTTTTGACAAAGAGATAGTTCGAACTCGTGAAAGGCAATTCGATTGAAAAACTTTGCTTTTCTTTTCTTTGTGCTCTCACCAGTCACGCGGTTGGTAATTGTAACTATATAATGCCATATGTATTCATATTCCTAATAAGTAAATGAAATAAGGAGATAACCTTCTTCTTCTTTTTTATCCATTTATAGCCATTTATATTCCTACTCATCCTTTTAAAATTCTTGGCTCGCCACAATTAGAACTAGTTAGAATAGAAAATGAAAATTAATCGATAATGGATCTCCGGCGAATCTTTATATTCATTTATTTATTGCATCTTTAGGATGAATAATATTTTAAATTAATATTCTAAAACGCCTTGGGCGAAAATATGTGATGAATAATACTTATTTGTCGAAATTAGACAAATTCATACAGGAGCCAGATAAGATGGAGATTAGTCAAATTAGATGGGGGAATAAACAAACCTAATGTTCTAACAAATATCTAATCACCTTCTTTTTGCGAGATTTCTAGTTGCGCTAAAATTTGAAAGCTCCATATCTATCTTTATTTGCTACAAGGTTTTTTTTTTTTTTGCACACGCTTTACGTGAGTGTTGTGGGAAAAAAAAAATATTAACGTAGCTTTTAGTTAAAATATTTGAGAGAAAAAGTTGGGAATTTAAAATTTAAAATAAAGGAAAACTAGAAGAGAAAAGATAATGATGAAAGTAAATGCAGGGTTTTCCATGGAAAAAATAACAAAATTTCTTGATGGACTTTCACATCTAGTTTACTATGAATAACCGTAAAAAAACATCCGTGTCCAATACTCCATTCGTTCCGCACAAGAAAAAAAAAATTATATTAGAAAAAAATTGTTTCAAAAAAAGTTACATTTGAAATTTTTCTTTGTTATTTTGCTATAAATTAAAAAAAATTTCAATTACAAACTTTATTATTTATACATTTAATTCTTGGTCAAAAATGCAAAATTAATAGTCGTCAAAAATCTAAATATTATTCAGAACGGAGTTCGTAACTAAGAACATGGGTAGATAACTTTGTTAACATATTTCTCAAAATTACTTGCATACAAAGGGGGTGCTCTTTCTGAAGAAGTCTTGTGTGTGCAGCTTATCATAAGCAGACATTAACTTTAACTTGATTTTCACGGAATGTTATACATCTGAATCCTCAGTCACAGATGAAATTGTCATTAGTGCAACCACAACCGACCTCATGCTTGGCCTTAGTTGAGGAGATTCTTGTGTACAAGCTTTGGCAAGCTGCGCTATCTGCAACACAAGAGGATAAACCCCAAGATTACTCGTAAATCTGTATATCAAATTATCAAATACTAACAACGGATTTATCTAAAACTTGTTGATAAAACAAAAGCTTATATTGAATCAATTAAAAGAAATTATTTTCACCTTACGAACTGACTCGATGGCGTAGTCATCACCAAGCCTGGGGTCAACCATTTTCCGGAGATCTTTACTAGGATCAGGCTGATTCAGCACCTCATCAAACTGTATAAATATCACAAATCAAAATTAGCTGATATTATACTTGGACATAAGGTTACATGGATTTGATGAACATTCGAGCGAGTCCATGTAACAGACAAGTGAAAACAGAAAATAGGAATGCAGCATTTTTAAATAATTGTTGATTTCGGGAAAGTAGAAATAACCAAAGCAACTAGTTTTCTTGATTCAGTAACGGCCTCATCTGTGTTGACATAAAGAACAGCTTGTTTAGCAGATATTAGTTCATAAAGAACCACCCCAAAAGCATACACATCCATCTTAGGGGAAACATCTCCATACTGAGCATACCTGCACCAAATGCAGCCTTTCTAGTTCAGAATGTATGTAATAGACACTCTGCTGAAGTGTAAGAACATGATCAGTGACAAATGAACAAATGAGATGAGAAAGAAGATCTTACTCCGTCGGCATATATCCAAAAGTACCCACAAGCCGTGTTTGCGAGATTCCACCCCCAACTTTAGCAAGTTTTGACAACCCAAAATCAGCAACCTGTAGAATTGATTTCTTGTTCAACTTGTCTTATTTAAGAAAAGCAAAACTCTTTCGATTGTGTATCACTCTACTACATGCATATCCACAACCTTTGCGTGGAAGTTGTTGTCTAACAAAATATTAGCGGGCTTGATATCACGATGAATATAGACAGGTACAGTATGCTCATGAATGTATTCTAGTCCTCTAGCTGTATCAAGGGCAATTTGTACTCGACTAGCCCATGACAAAGGTCCCATCCCTGAGAAAACGTACAGTAATAATAAAAGGTTATATTGGTTCATCAACAGAACTTTAAGCATTATTGATGAGTTTTCCTTCTCACCGTCTTACCTGATGAACCACGCAGATGTTGACATAAGTTCCCATTCTCAATGAATTCATAGACTAAGAATAATGAATTCTCAACAGAGTATCCAATTAAACGCACCTGCATTAACAGTATATAGTGAAGAATTGCAACAATTAACCAGTATCCAGCTTTAAAATATAGAACTCCATAATTGTTTTACAATAGAGTGTGAATATAGTATGACTAGGAAGCTGATACACAAGTTTTAAATTATTTTCATGGTAGGTTCCTATCCTCTTTATCTCTTTTTCAACACAATGCTGGTTTTTTCTTTCCTTCTAATGATTCCCAGAGCCAATCTCCCTTCCTCATTCAACATGGCAGGGGACCTGAGCTGATACTTTTGCGATAACAGCCTCCCTACCCCTCCCCCCTCGCCATTGTTTGTCCCCCTCATTATAGCTATTAGCACCACAAAACTCAAGCTCAACAACAGCAATCGTTGTGTTTTTTAATTTGTAATTGAACTTGGAAGCGAGTACCCTTTTGGCATAAGGGATCCTGACAGAGCTCAGGTGTGGGTCAAAACCAACATAAAGGCTTAGTACCTCCCACCGTCCCACTCTTTCACCATTCTTCAGACCTTCTATCTGCCATCTGGTGGCTGCTTTTTTTGGAGATCTTGGCCTGGATGCATTACGTAGATGCTGAATATCCATGCCAAAATTGCCTTCCCTATCCTCATCAAGTCTACCTATGCATACAAAGCACTCAAGCAATCTGACCATGAATGGGGGTGGACAGATGTCATTATTATCGCTGCTGGAACAAAAAGAAGGGAAAGATAAAACCAGCATCACAAGTTGTAAAAAATAGAAAAGAGAGCAGACCTAGTGTGGAAAAATCAAAAGACCCTGCAGTCTGTAGAAGTATGAGGTCTTCTAGCGATCAATCAATTTGAAATTCAAACCGTGATATTTAGCTCGAAGGTTTCAACTTTTTTCATTAATCTTGCAGAGTACTAATTGAAATAGGGTTTTACTATGGTTATAGTCACATATTGGCATGAAAGGCAATCGAAATATAAAGGATTGTCTTAGTATGTTTGTCTGGAAATAAAAAAGAGAAATCAGTGCAGATGGCATAAGGCGTTAAAAATTGGTGACCCCTACCAAGTTCAAGTGATGAACACGTGTTAAGACCTTCAGTTCGGCAAGAAACTCTTTTGAAGATTCCATATCCATCTTCTTGATTGCAGCTTTCTGAATATTATTATGGATATAGATAAAAAAAATAGAAATGAAAATGCAGAAATTGAGCTATAACATCAAATGAATGACTCCAAAGCACATTCTCCGTATGAAATAGTTGAGTTGATCTATGTAATTTATAAGCAAACTTGGCAACAGTCGCACGGACTGTCTTGGAAATCACAGCACAAGTTCAAATGGGAAAGTTGAATACTGACTGGATGCACCATTTTCTGCTCAACTTACATAGTTAATTTAGATACTAAGGAAGATCTGCACAGAGAAGTCTACTCAGCTCTCATCACAGATTCACAGTCCAGGTTATATAAATATCCAAGGGTGAAGGGAAGTGTTGGAGTGGGGATACCAATATTATGCCTTGTAAACATAAAGTACCCAAATGTAATTGTCTTGTAATTTTCACATTTATATGAATTCCTTACGCAAATTTTATAGTAAAAAAATCTTAGACAAAGACTAACAACTTTATATAAATTTCTTTTTCAATGTTTTGATGATCTCCCATTTTAAGAGTCTGGCTTCGCCACCAATCATATTCGGATACTTATATGTTCTTAAAAAATTTATATAACATTTTTATTTTAGAACTATATCTTGATAATGAATTTCATGAACACAACCTCGCCTCTGAGCTCTCCATAGTAAACAACTCCAAACGCTCCCTGACCAATCTTATTACCCAGACTGAAGTCGTTAGTGGCCCTGGCAAGTTCTTCATATGAGAACTCTAATGATCTGTCAGCACTGATCCCTGTAAGCTCTGATGAAACACCAGCAATATGCTGACCAGAATTCGGATTTTTTTCTAAGTCAATCCCAGAACCTGTCAAGGCACAAAAGCATGCCATTTATGCAGAATTGCAAGCATTTTTCCCTGGTTAGAATGCATCCAGTAAGATTAAGACAACCACTACCACTTGATTATTCAGTTAGGTGTAATTTAACATTATAAGAAGTTTCAGAGTCAGTTAGGGATCAACTTTTTTTTGGTCAAAAGCTCCTTTTAAGTTAAAATGCATTATTTCTCTGTTTGGGAATAACTTACCTTTTTACTTAATTTTTTACTTATAATCTAGAAGTAAAAAGTAAGATATTGTTACTTCTTGAAAAGTAACTTTTATGTTACTTTTTGAAAAGTAGGTTTGACCAATTATAAATACATGTATACCCCTCCCTTTCGTTTATATTTCCTTTGAACACATCTGATTTGGTAATTTATCGCTTATTTTAACTTAATAGTCATCATCAACCAAATAGTTTTCCATTCTTTTTAACTTAAAATCTAATTTTAAAGTTAAAGTAACACCCAAACACTTTTCACTTAAAAATCACACCTTAAAATAACTTTAACTAAAGTTAAAAATGAATTAAAAGGCAAAATCTAAAAGTAATTCCCAAACAGGGCCTCGGTCTCATCTATCTAATGAGACACAGACATAGGACTTCACATACACAACACTTGCAATAATCAAGCTGATGCTTACCATTCATATGCTCAATTAGATGACCACCATTGGTTGTTTGGACAAATGATTCTTGGTCGCGATTCTTCCTTCCATAGAACGCAGAGTAGAGAAAAGCTGCCAAGAATAGAGTCCCAGCAACAACTGCAACAGATACGCCAGCAATGACTGCACCGGGTATTCCTGCTCAAAATTCCAGTAAACTGTAAGATTAATGCAAACACCATGAACCTTAAATATCCCTTACGCTCATACAAAAGAGATATTATAGAGCGTAGAATCAGATGGCGAAGAAGAATCAACCACTTGATCTGCAAAAAAGACACCAGGAGAATTACTAAACCGCAAATTAAAAGTGAAAAGGAGTTTTAAATATTAAGAGCACATCAATAGTTACCTTGCTCTCAGGGGAGGGTAGCTCCTAGTTTGATCTGCATTTACAAAATAAAATATACATGACAAAACTTAACAAAGAATGTGATCTTGAACTTTTGCTCAATTTTTAACGAGTATAAAACAAAAAATAGTTTACTTTGCCTTTTAATATATGAATGAATCACCTTTTCCCGGAATGAAAACCAAACCAGCCCCACTGCTAAAATCCGAATTTGGATTGTACTTACTCAACAACTTTTCAGAGAGTCCAAAATTAGTAGCAACAGAAGACAAATTCTCACCAGGACGAAGTGGATACGTGATGAATAAACCGTATCTTTTAGAAACATGACCATTCCCACATGAGCAATTCACTGTGACATTTAGTCGAGCACCTGTGCTGGGCAAATTATAAGGATCATAACTGTTATATTTTGTCAACATTTCAACAGTGGTGAGATTTGCATATATGGTCTCTGCAATCTTTTTGTAAGAATTCCCAGATTTGATCCCATAGTCAAACTGGTAACCAAGAAACTTCCCATCATCCACACAGCCACAGGGGAATGGGACATTTATCCTATCACCTTGAATAATTAAATTTGCATTGGTTATTTTAGGATTATAGCCCATAATATTGCTGATATTTGTGTTAAGTGCTCTTGATATTAAAGTGAGATTTGATCCCCCCCATATATAATATGAAGCTAAAGCAACACATACACCATGGCATTCAGATTGAATTCTGGTAATAAAGAAGCTGGATATGACCACAACCCAAAATGGTATGTCAAGTTTTCTTGATTTTACTACCATCAGCAACTTGGTATGAATATGATTGCAAGAAAATCTGGAAGAAAGATTGGAAATAAAAAAAATCCCAGAAAAACCCAGATGGAGATTATTTTGCGGAATGAAGAAAATTGTGCTTTATGAAGTCTGAGTGGTATGAATATGATTGCTAGTCTTCACCATTATTCTTAAAGTGAAGTCCATTGGAAATATTCGATAATTCTACGTAGTCCGTACATGTTAAAAGCCGACATCCATAATTTTCCTGTGTCAATACGCGCCCGTTTCGCTATCATTTTTTCTCTCGTCCTTTTTCATGCTCCCGTCGTTTTGTTTAGTTTTTTATTTCAATTCACACGTGCTAACGACAATTATTAATGTATGTAATAGCGTTAAATTTATTAATATTATATTATGATTATCTTTATTTAATTTGTATAAAAAATGCTCATATTTTCTTAAAACATAAAAATAGTAATATAAAAGATTACTAAAAACAGAGATCTAAACTCTTAAAAAACTATAAAGTAAAAATAAAAAACCAAGGGAGTAGCTTCAACTGCACATTTGTCAAATTAATCCAATTATTCTATTACATTGCATAGGATATTGGGTGATAGTGTGATACATAGATCTCAATGCGGTGGACCGATTATTATTATTTTCTCCAATTTAAAATAATAGTCGATTTAGTTCAAATACATATATTAAAAAGTTTAAAAAGTTCATAACAGTTATACTGAATATAAATATCAATATCAATTAAAAAAAATTTTGACCTTTCATAAGAAATACAAATATATGAGAGATAACTAATGTAAATAATTTTACTAGTATAAGTTTCTTGAAATAACGTGAGAGACAAATTAAAGTTGACTTTATAAAAAATTTAAACTATTCATCTAATAATACAAAAATGAGTAATAATATAAAATTTTAAATTTTTTATAAAATATTTATTATTATAAATCCGATAAAATATTTATTCATCTCCGTATAAAGTATTAACATGTAATAAATTTCGCTTTATATTTTGTGTGTAAAAGAGTCCACATTTCCATTGCATTACATAAAATTGAGATATCACAAACCAGAACCACTATAACTTCCACTAAAATCTCGTTTTATCTTACAATGTTGACCAATCCTTGAATCTCCCTCTTACCAATTCTCTTCATTCTCCATTTCCTCTTCCTCCTAAACCCACCCTCCCTAGTAAAGGCAGATAATGCAAGAAAACTCCCAATTCTGACCTTTGTGTCTCAACTCTAAGATCAAACCCTATAAGCGGCACCGCCGATGTAGCCGGTTTAGGGGAAATTATGGTCGAAACCGTAAAAGCGAGGTCCAAGGGCAGAGCCCGACAGCATTAGCAAAATTCCAAATCCCGAGGTAAAAGAATGCATTGATGACTACAATATTGTGTTGAATGCCTTAATTCCGGAAGCAGAGCAAGCTATTATAGGAGGTAATTAATCTAAAGTTTGCTCAAGATGGCATGAATGGGATCATAAACGTCGCTAATAATTGTGACAAGAGTTTGCGATGAACACCCGTGTACAATACAAATAGATTTGTGATCCTTGATTTGATTAAAGTTATATTAATTAAGATAAATTTGATTACAATTGATTGAAAATAATTGAAATAATCAAAATCTGAGGCATGGACAATTTTACAATATTCTCTCTTACTTGAGCCCATCTATTTATTAATTTTACAATATTCTCTTTTACTTTGAGCCCATCTATTTATTCTGTGATTTAATTTATGTGCGCATATTAATCATTAGTTGATTAAGTTACACGGAGTATGTAATTATTTTATAACTTAAGTCATAAACGTTCAGTTCGGTGATTGTTTTATTATGTTATGTGTAATAATTATTTGATTATAATGTGTAATTTAATATTATTTGTTAATTACGTGTAATTATGCTTTTGATTTAGATTCGTATGATTGCACCTCAAAACTAATTATGTTTGATTACTTTTGCTGACTTGCTGTAAATAGCAGGGATTTTTCTTCAACTTCTTTTTTTTTTTTTTGAATTCTCGATCACGGGACAAGTATCATTGCTAAATAATGGAATTACAAAAATGAATGGGATGAAATTAAGAAAACTTTCCCAAAAAACACACTAATTTGTAATTAGTTAAAATAAATGAAAGTATACAAACTTGAGTATATCTGTAAATCAAGCACAATGAGTCATCCGTTGAGTAAGTCTACACCCAAATCTAAATACATTTATCTTTATCAATAACTCCTACCAATGAGAGAAAAGATATTAGAATTCGTAGAATAGAAAAAACCTAAACTAGAAGAAGCAAATTTCATAATACAGATATATTTGAATCGAATTTTACAGATTGAAAATCTTCGTATTAGAATAATCAAATTCCACAAAGAATTATAAAATCACAAAGTATAACGCAAAGAGCTAGGGGAAAGTTTCTCAACCATAGGCTAGAGTTTTTCTACGAAGAGAAGAAGAGGCCGGATGCTAGGGTTTAATACTTTAATGACAGGGAGTTTTTATTTAATTATCTGCCTTCTGTAACTTTTTATTTTATACTCGAGATACGATTTGTTTGTTGTTTCATTTTATTTAACGCTCGAGATACAACTTAAAATGTAAAGTTATAAGCCATATAAAATTCTTATTTTGTCGTTGTTTGTGTGTTTTTTTGCCCCCTCCTTTCGAAGAGACGTAAAATAACCACACGATCAGTTGCACTAATACACGGTAATATCTTAAAATGGTTATATACAATTGCAGGACGAAATAATTTTTAATTCGTTCGGTTACGGGTCATTATTAACCCCTCATGAACAATTAAATAGCCAAAAAAAGAAAGGTGGAAACTCAAAGTTGTGAAAGTCGAAAAATCCTTTCCAAAACCTTAATGCTCATAAATTATTTGTTTCCATTTCCATGTGAAGTTTACTTAATTCTAGAATCAGATCCTAAATGATGAAACCATTATTTGGATGACATGAATCGGTAGTGAGAAAGAAGTTGTCTATTTTTAACTTTTTCAATATATATAGTCTGTTAATATTATTTTTGCTAAAGAAAAAGAGCAGAAAGGAGATAATAATTATTACTGACAAATCCCATTACTCATTTATTCAATAATATATATTGATATCGTTGAAATTTAGAGTAAATTTGAAACAAAATCCTATTATTAAAATATTGACGCCTACATATTTTGTTTACAAATGTGTGTGTAGATTTTTTAGATTCCATTTATTTCAGTTTATATTTTAGATATTTAAAATTTTTAAAATTAAAATTAAAATAAACGGTTATAGACAAGACATTTTTATTGATTCTCGCATATACGTACGATAAAATACAGATAACTTCGTGAATAATTAAAAAAAAATTACTTCGCCCCTTAGAACAATTACAACAATGTTCTAATCATAGCTACTGCGACATCAGAAAGATCATGCACAAGTTTATTGTCAGCAGGAATTGGAGACGGAAGTGGCTTTAAACTCTCTACACACGCATTAGCTATACCCGCAATTCCCTTCATCCCATCTTCTGCAAATTTTGGAGGACCTTGTTCTGCTTCTGGGATTATATCATTCAATATTATCTGGTAATTTTTTATGCATTCATTTGGTTTGGGATCCGGTACGTTTTTAATTCTCTCGAGCTCTGCAGTAGATTTGGCTTTGACAGTTCCGACGATAATGTAGGCCAGACCAGCTACATCTGTTGCAGAGGCACTTTTGGGGTCTGGTAATAGAGTTGAGAGGCAAAGATCATAGTTAGGAGTTATGTGGCATGTTTGTTTTATAAGAGCTTCATCTGCCATGACAATGGAATTAGTTGAGCTAAGGTGTAGAAATTGAAGAATGAAGAGAATTGGTAGGAGAGAGAGTGAAAGATTACTCCACATTGTAATGTCAAGTGGAAGAAAATAAACAGAGAAATTAGAGTGAGAATGTTGATTGAAGTTTATGGTACTAGTAATTTTGATGTGTGTCATACATGGAGGAGGAGTTGGCTCTTTTTATAGGCCAAATGTGCATGAAACTGATTAAAACGCCCCTCTTTTTTTGTCGGTCCCACTAATTCGTAGATATTAAGACATTTAAAACATATCTTTTACATTAAATTTTGAAACACACAACTCAAGGCTTTTTTTTCCATATCATATCATATCAAATCAAATATTGAATTTCTTACTCTAGCAAGATTTGTGAAGGTTACGAATGTCACATTGTTTAAATCTTGTGAGTGGGGTTGACATGAGGTGGAATATTAATGTGATAAATGATTGAAGTGAAAATTTATCATTTATACCGATTCATTTCTATTTTGACGCATGAGATATTAAAACGCATCTTCATCGAATTACGTAGGAGATATTAAAACACATCTCGATCAAATTAAATAGCACTTCCTCTGTTTTAAAAAGTGAGCAACACTCGATAACAAAATTTGTTTTAAAAAAAGTAACATTCATATAATATTTTTTATTACAATGTCATATTTTTTTAAAAATTGTCATTACAATATTATTATATTATCTTATCTTTAATTGAATATTCATAACAAATTTCATGATATTTTTTTTGTTTATATACGTAATTCTCAACCAAACATGCGTTATTAATATTTGTTAAAAATTCAAATACAACTCTTTTTATAAAACGGTAGAAATAGTAAATTTCTCAATTTAATTTAATTTGTAAATATCTAAAAATGTCACATGTCAATATATTGTGAATGAGATAAGTAATGGAAAATTGAAGGGATTGAAGATTGGGAATGATATCTGCACAGCTACTAAATTTGATCGATATCTTCCTCCTCTTCATCCATTCATAGGTTAACATAATATACACATGATCATACCATTTATTCCATATTAATTATGAGACGAGTATTTGATTGGACAATAAGGTTTAGACTCTTCCCAAAGAAGTACTGTTTTTTAGGTGAAAGAAATAAAATTGTGAAGGTTTAAGATTTTTACACTATTTAGAGTGGATAATATTTTCAAACGAATCTAGTTACAAGTGATTAAATGGACAACGTTATTATTCAGCAACAACAGATTTCATCATCTTACAAAAGTAGGATAAAAGAGAAAGGGGACAATAATAATACCATTTATCTCACAACGATTAAATTGAGTAAAAATAATTAAACTATACTAGTATATCACACACACAAATAACTAAACTATACTAGTATATCACACACACGAGATGTGTGTGCAATTTTTTGTTTGTGACAAGATTTTGGGATGTTGCGGAGGAGAATGTGAATATTTTGAGGTAATTTTTTTCCTGTTTTTAACTGTGATGTAAATTCACGGGAGGTTTTTCAAGGGCCAAAATCCTTAATAATATACGGGACAATTCTTAGCCAGTACATGTTGATGAAAATAATTATCATGCAATTTATCCATGTTTCAACTCTTCCCATTAAGATTATGTTGCTATATTTTTTTAATGTTATTATATATAATGTTACTATCTGTAAAAAAAAAAAAAATTACACCATACATAATAACATAATGTATTAGATGATAATATTAACATAAAAATATAAATTGCATGGAAAGAGAAGAAAAATGCATGAACTGGACAATATTTTTTTCTTTTTTACTGTATCGGACGAAAATTTTCTATAATAATATTGATAATATACTCCTTTAAATCCCTTGGTGATTAGATATATGACTTTTTTATTTTTCTTTTTAGCATGATTCATTTATAGAGTAGTGATATACGAATAGGAAATGACAATCTCTCAACTCTCATCGATTTGTAACATAAAATTCAATTCACAAAATTAACATAAAGAGAGACATTAAAAATTGGAGAGGAGGACATATATAATTTTAACTCTTTCCACTCGTGTCACCAAAACAAAACACCTATTTTACTCATTAACTAAATTTAATGAGTAAAAACCTTTTTTACTCGATCAGTAAAAATACTCGACTTCGACTTGTTTTGTATAGCTCACGTCACCAAAGTCATTGAAAGTGAAGGAATAGTAGAAGTTGGTGACCAAAGGGAAAAGAAAAGAAAAATAACGAGGGGGAGAGAGTTGCAGAAGTTCCAGCGATATGGAGAGTTATGCCATTTTCATAGAATCCCCCTTTCATCCTCCTAGTCCTCGGAACTGCCCCCAGCCACAAAGCACAAACCCTTTATCGGTGATTACACCATTACCAATGGCCAAGGGCAATTTCGTCCACTTGAAATTTACCTCCTTCCCATGGGGAAGGTGCTCATAACTACTTTCATTTCTATTTGTTTTACGGCCCCACCCACGGCTACATACTAAAATAACATATATACACACATTTTCTCTCTCCTCATGGCTTCGATATGATCTCACTTCTACTCTTCGGTCCTTTTCACTAGTGTTGGTAACAACAACAATGGCGACACCTATCGTTCGATTTTACTCTTCTTTATCGTCACTTCAATTGCCATCTCTATATATGCTTCTGGTTTAGTTTATCAACAGTTTGCTAAACCGTATTCGTTGCACAGAGAGAGGAGATGGAGATAGAGAGTGAGCGTAGGAGCTTGGTTTTCAAATTTCTGCTGCTAATGGCGGTGATAGTTTTTGCAGTTGGTGCTCAAGGATCCACTGACCCTTCGGATGGTAATCTTCATTTTGTTTTCGTCTGTTCTATTTTTTTCTTATTCGATGTTAGTTATGGATTGATCGATTGTATTGGATTATTGAGTTTGAGCTGTTTGATTTTCTTTTGCAATTACACTATGCCTTAAAATGTGATATAAGCTCTCTGTTTTGTGCTGATGAGGTCTTCTTCCAATGGTTTATAAGCCTGACGACCTGTTGCAAGGTCACATGTTCAATTCACTTATAAATGACTAGTTTAGTAGACTGTGATTCGTCCGGTGTTTAGTTAATAATAAACTAATCTATAAATTTTTTAAATAATGAATTATATATTGTTTATGACATCTTTCTCATTTTCATTGACTCGGCTGGAATTTCGTCCGACTATTTTTGTTATTAAGATTATAGAATTATTATTGTATAAATTGGATAAGGACTCTGTTTTTGTCTGTTAATTAAGTATTTGGTTATTGGAATTCAATATTGCAATTGATTGCATTAACAATTGTAATTTTAAAAACTCCAATTTATCGGTTAACGTAGTTGATTTAAAAACTGATTCGTATGAAAAATGCATTTGTATTTCATAGTATAGATAGTATATAAACACAACCGAGTTGACCCAGTTTAATTGTAACTCAGCGTTGCTTAAAATATGGCAATATCATAATGATCAGCTTACGAACCAAATTGATTCTAAATTAGATTGATAAGAACCAAATTTAGTAAAACAGATGTTTATAATCAGATAAGATCTCTTGTTGGCAGTTTATATATAAGAAAAGACAAGGTGGATAATGGCATGTAAATTACTATCTGTAGAATTTATGCTCTTGATGTTTCAAAAGTTCTATTTACTTTTTTAATAAATTATAATCAATTTTTGGGTTTACTATTGGTCATTGTAATGTAAGCATGGCTTTGTTTTACTTAATTTATAACACGACTTCTTCGTTGACTTTGACAATAGGATTTAATTGACTTTTACGAGCTCCTCTTTTGCCCTTTTCATTTTCTGAAGATGTTGAGAATCAGTTTAAGAAGAAGTGACATAGTAATGCTAGATTGCTACTATAGGAAGCATTTCTTGTTCCTCTTTCTTTTTTTCCCCTTTTTTCCTTTAATTTCTTTTGGCTTGAATGTATGATGGTCTTCTGGTTTTGAAGGGTGTGTTGAAGTGTTTAATCTCCTATCTTTAACATTTTTACTAGGTGAGTCCAACAACCACACTCACACCCACATTTTTGCACTTTTTAATGTAAGTACTTCATGTTTTACTTTTGTTACATGTCAAATGTAATTCTCTTTTATCTTATCTTTAAGTAGGGGAGAAGTGAGGAAATCAAACTCCTTTCCATTTCCTCTCCTTTTTACCTTCCTCCTCAAACCATTTTAAAACAGATTTTTAGTGTTATGATATGCCAATAACTGTATGTCTATAAACGTCTTATTGATAATGCTTGCCTTAACAGTTAATTGTTTTAGTATTTAGCATTTCAATATGATCTGAATGGCTGTTAAATATTTACGAATACTAAATGTAGTTTTTTTCAAATTGCAGTCCAAGCACTACATGTTTTGTACACTTCATTGAACAGTCCCTCACAGCTAATTGGTTGGACATCAAGTGGTGGTGATCCATGCGGAGAATCATGGAAGGGGGTATCCTGTCAAGGTTCTTCCGTTGTTTCTCTGTAAGTGTTCTTAATATTAGCATATGTCCACACATACAACATGATCATAACATAGAAAATGTATAAACAAGAGAAGTTGATCTTTGACCATTATCATAACATAGAAAAGGTATAAGATCTAATCTTGCTGTTTTGACAGTCAAATATCTGGGCTAGGACTAACCGGGACAATGGGATACTTGCTTTCCAGCCTTGCTTCACTGAAAACATTGTGAGGATAATATTAATCAACTATAATTCATGACTTTAAAATTATTTGCTTTCTTAAAGATTTTGGCCAACTCTAAGTTCTTAAATGCTTCTATTTGATGATTTTGCCAGAGATTTGAGTGGCAACAATATTCACGATACAATTCCTTATCAGTTACCGCCAAATCTTATAATCCTGTAATGTCTGATCTATTTATTGAAATTTTGTGTGTTGGTGGCCCTTTAATTAAGCTGCTAAATGTGCTATTTCAATCCTTTATATCATGCAGGAATTTTGCAAAGAATAACATAAGTGGGAATCTTCCTTATTCTATCTCCAGCATGTTCTCTCTTAGTTATCTGTAAGTTTCTTTCTAGATGTATCGTTTCCGTTGGCAACCATAATTCAGTCCAGTAGTACAAACATCTCGATTGCTGAATTTATACTGTTTGGTACAAGGAACACTAGCTCCAATTCACTATCTCAATCTGTCGGAGATATTTTCGCAAATCTTACCTACCTTGTAACCATGTAAGATTTCTGATTCAGATGCATTTTATGTCATCTATTTTCTGTCACTGTTGATTGTCCTTTTTATCCTTGACAAAAGTCTGAAGTCTGGACAGTACTGTAACTCTAGTTACTGAAGCATCTAGTATAGCATCAACAGAGCATTCTTTACTCCGACTTCAATATATCACTTGATATGCATGAAATGTAGGGACCTCTCTTTTAACAACTTCAGTGGAGATCTTCCCAGTTCCTTCAGTTCGTTGTCATATCTATCTACTCTGTGAGTCAAAATGCTACTCTGTATACCTTAGTTTGCTGTAGAACTTCTCAGCTCTCTTGATATTTGCATTTCTCGGCAGCCATGTTCAGAACAATCAATTAACTGGTTCACTTGATGTTCTGACTGATTTGCCTCTAACTGATCTGTAAGTTCATATTCTTATGAATATTAGAATTTTCCAAATATTGTTGATTATCTTATTTGAGCAATATCATTAATTCGTACATAGAGATTTTACCTCTGTGATTTTCCACAGAAATGTTGCAAATAATCATTTCAATGGATGGATACCACAAGTGATCAGTTCCATACCTAACTTTGTGTAAGCTTATGTATCAGGAAGTTTTGTACTATATTTTCATTATTGTGGCATTTTAAAGTCTCTTTAACTGTAACACTTAAAATAATAACAGATATGATGGAAATTCATTTGATAATGGTCCTGCTCCTCCTCCATCATACATCACACCGCCACCTGGTAGATCTCATCATAATAGAAAACCTTTTAGCTCACGCAGACCTAGGAATTCTGACATCCATCCATGCATTCCAAACGGTGGAAACAAGGGGAGGAAAGTTGGACCTATAGTAGGCATTATTTTGGGTTCTTTCCTGTTGGTTCTTTTGGCCATGTTTGTCCTTGTTTTCTGCATTCAAAAAGGGAAAATAAAGGAAAGCTCTCTAACAAACTCTAGAACAACTCCAATTGGAAGTCTTCCTGCTATTGCAGAGAAAGGTAATATAATTCTCTTTTGAATGAACTTCTTCATTAGATGGTACTAACATAATATCTTGTTAAGATGCTGTTCATAATCAATAATTCTAGTCCTGAATATTGATAAGATTATTGCAATGTGTTTTTCTTGTGATTTGTCTTTGATTGATTCATATACTACATTAAGTCATCGGGCAACTGTGCCTCATGCACCTGAAAAAATTGGTCTTGTTGTACATGACCAGACAATTGTAGACAATTATTCTCATCTTGTCCTTGGTACTGTAGTTTTCAAAGGATGCACCTTTGTCAATTTAAGACCCTTAATAATGTTCTGCAACTTATTTACTGATTACATCAGTGCATTCGGTTCCAAATAAGTTATTCCTCTGTCACACCCCATGATGTAGACATAAACATAAAGTCTAGGGCAGTGAGACCTTTTGCGTCTGATTTTTTTAATTAATTTATTATTGTAATGATAATATATTAGAACATTATAGCAATGTTCCCCTCCACTAAATCATAAATATCTCCACCAGTAGATGGAGCATGTTGGATTGAGAATAACCTTTTACTGCATATGAGGTTAAAAAAATTGAAATGGAAAAAACTCTCATGTCATGTCCTTGTTTCATCTAACCTAATTGAAGGGGAATAGTCACTATTAAATTTTTATTTAACCAACTAAATAAGACATAAATCTCTTCAGTGAGATTAATACTGCAGTAAGAAGCTGTTTGTTGGCACTTTTGAATTTTAGAACATGTTCATATGATTAATTCTGATTTTTAGTTGTAGTGTAGAACTAGGGAGTTATTGGAGAAGAAAATCTTTCAAAGAAACACAGGTTTAATCATGAGTCACATTGTAACGCTTCGAGTCCAATGCTACTAGCCAACCACAAGCTTGACCCAAAAATCATAGTGATATTAGGTACCAATAATAGTAACCATTGAGACTTATGAGGCCATTCACACTTTCACTAATTTCCACATGGGATGCTACACACATGACCAGCCAACTTTCAGGCTTCTCTTAAACTTTGGTCAAACCAGCCTGTACATCAGATATTCTTGCTTCAATAAGAGAAATCATTATTTAGTGTACAAAATACTGTTGCACACTAAAACACTCTATATATAATGTATTGCTTTAACTTTAGCATGAGTTAGAAACATGGCCAGTGACCATATAAAGAGTTCCCTTTATCTAATATGACATAAATTGAATGAACTTTTCTCCTATGTACATAATAAAAAATCAGGTCCTATTGGATTCATTTAAGTGATTGAGATTTGAGACTGGAAAGGAGGTGAGGAAACAGAAGAAAAGGGACGAGAAGGAATAGACTTAGATGAGAAGAGAAAGAACGGGATAAAGAAGAGCCACAGAACTCATTTCCATTCACACAATTCTGCAGAAATGTAAATTTAAATTACTCACTATATTTGTGGACAGAGTTAGGCTTACATTAGCTAAATACTTGCACGAACCACTAGGTATTTAGTTGAAAATCAAAACTAACTAGTAAGCTACTTATTCTATTTATATTCATTCCTGACCTTTTTTCAGTTGGCCATAAGATCTTTTACATCTTGTTGTATGTTAAATGCTTTCATTATAAAGTTAGAACTCAATTGTTGTTTTCTGTGTTGCCTTGTGAATAGATGTGCCTGAGAAGCTAGTGAAACGTATTGCAACTATAGCGGATCTGAGGGTCCCTCCTCCTGAGAATCTGATGTTCGAGAAGATGCAAGGGAATCATGAATCTGCAAAGAGAATAACATCACCTATAACTGCTACTTCTTACAGAGTTGCTATTCTACAAATAGCAACTAACTGCTTCAGTCAAGAAAATCTTGTTGGCGAAGGTTCTCTTGGTCGTGTTTATAGAGCAGTATTCCCCAATGGAAAGGTAATTTCAATTTGTTGTGTTTTATGCTTGTGTCTAGTTTCACAGTTTAAATCATCATGCTCGCTTAGTAACTCACAACAATATACCAGTCATCCGTTCATATGAACACTCATCCATAAATCTATCGGGAATCATTTAGACATCAAATGTGTATAAGAAGCTAAAAATGCACTGTTATTTCAAGTGATTCTACTGTGACACCACATAATTTGAGTTGATGCATTGAATGTGGTTAGCTGTATCTTTTTGGTTCAACAATTGTATTCTGAAAATAATGCTTCATATACATATGTGGTAGACAGAGTGGAGATTGTTCAATGTTATTTGTTAACTGCAAAGTCACTGATTGCAAAAAAATTTAAAAAAGAGTTCCAGCTGTTATGGATCTGATATGCAACTAGTGATAATGTATTTAACTCAATCAAAGACCATGTTCTATTGATTTGTGCTGATTTGCCTTTCTTGTAAAGCATTGACTTTTTTGGTCTTCAGCACCTTTCAAGTTGTCTTAATTTTTGCTGTTTGGGTCTTCTTCAAAAATTGGAATACCACTATCTCAACTTTTCAAACTTATCATCAAATACAATTATAAAGAAAGTTTTTGCTTACGGCAGTAACTTTACTCAGTTTTAAGTTTTCATCCTTCCCAATTGCTGCTGCTGATTCCTAAATATTACTCATGAGTAATGTTGTCCGTTGATGAGTTTGCACGATGTTATATCTGCAGTGTTGTCCTCAATGTATTAATTTTTGTTTGACCATGTTGTTACATGTTCATGTCACTTTTTCTCGTTTACCATTTAAACTCTACCCTTGCTGGTCTGGTTGAACTGAATTACTCCATTCATTGTGTCTTTCACATGTACTGAGCTTCTTCAGTTCTACGACATCCTTGCCATTCAACACTTTCAGATTTTTACAATGCTATTATGATTATCAATTTTTCATTCCGTAGATAATGGTCATTAAGAAGATTGACAATGCAGCATTGTCACTGCAAGAGAAGGATAATTTTGTTGAAGCAGTTTCAAATATGTCACGTCTTAGACACCAAAACATTGTTCCACTAGTTGGTTATTGTTCAGAACATGGGCAACGTCTTCTTGTTTATGACTATATTGGAAATGGGAGCTTGCAAGACATACTGCACTTTTCAGATGATAGGAGCAAGATGCTAACCTGGAATATGCGTGTTAAAGTAGCACTTGGCACTGCTCGTGCTCTTGAGTATGTTGTGTGTGTACTAATTTTTAGGTTAGTCTCTCTATGTGACACAAAAGTTTACATCCTAATCGGTATTTTTCTCTCAGGTACTTGCATGAAGTGTGCTTACCTTCTGTTGTTCATAGAAACATAAAATCAGCAAATATTTTACTTGATGAAGAGTTCAGTTCTCACTTGTCAGACTGTGGTTTAGCTGCTTTGACACCAAATACTGAGCGACAGGTAAATTGATGAGGCTTGTTAATATCCAAGCATCATCGTGCTTTCCTTTTGGGGCTCAAATAGGTCTCCTGTCATCAACACAGTCGTAGTTCCTCAGTTCCAAAACTACTGTCCACCTTCAAAATCAAAGCTCTCAGGAGCCAAGACAGTTTGACTTTTGACGTGATCTTTTACTAACATCAATATTTGTTCAACTTTAAGGAGATTAGTAACATTGATTATGATAATGAACTTGAATTTTGGAATGTCTTGAAAGGAGATTTTTGGCATAAATTTAGGGAAGATTGAGTCATTGAGTGAGCTTTAATCTCTGTATAGGAGGGGATTTTAAAGGTTGTGAGACATTTTAAGTTTGGAAAATTGAGATGTCAGAAGGCATGTAGTTGCCTTCGTGACGAAGTACTTTGTGAAAGACATTTGTGATAGCTGTGTATTTTTCCTATGCCCGTTCAGCTACTGGGCGCTATAGCTTGTCATTTTGAGCAAACTTTTCGTTCCTTAATGAATTCCCCATCCATTCTCATTTTCTCAGTCTTCTATATTTATATTGTTTGTATCTTGTTCAACAGGTAACTTCAACTCAGATGGTCGGTTCATTTGGTTATAGTGCTCCTGAATTTGCCTTATCTGGAATGTACACCGTAAAGAGTGACGTATATAGCTTTGGAGTGGTCATGTTGGAGCTTTTGACAGGTCGCAAGCCATTAGATAGGTAAAATTATATTGCACAATAATCTCATGCTACTGTTTTCAAAAACAAAATGGATAAAAATGCATATCACCACCAGATGAGATTCACACATTTTTTTGTAGCACCATCTACAGTAAAAAAAAAAGCTGCCATATCTCCCAGTGAAGTTGGAATAAATTAGCATTTCCCACTTCAAAACCAACGGACCTAGGTGGTAATGTAAAAAGCTCAGGTGGTGACATGTATTTTATTTAATATGTTCAATGTTTCATCACGCTCATGATTGTTCTGATATGTAGTTCAAGGGTGAGATCAGAACAATCTCTTGTAAGATGGGCTTCGCCTCAACTCCATGATATAGATGCCTTGGAGAAAATGGTTGATCCTGCAATGAATGGCATGTATGCAGCAAAGTCATTGTCACGTTTTGCTGACATCATTGCCCTCTGTGTTCAGGTACAAAGTCTTTACAAGTCAAAAATTACATCCTAGTTTCTAGTTAATATAAAGTAAACCAATCTTCTGTCTTGTAACTACAGTAACTGTATGAGGGGGTACCTCCTTGGGAACATGATATACAGTTCTAATCAAATTTCTGTGCCGAAAAAGTTGTTCTTTATGTCGCAAACTAAAGTACCTACTGCTATGAAGTGTAATCTATCGTTCTCATTAATTTTTCTGATTTTCTCTGTGGAACTCCGATATTGTTGTACTTTTTATGTGCATCATACTCCGTATGTTATTCTTATTGGTATTTCTGGCTGTTCGCTTAGTCAAGAATAACCCAAGATGCAGCCAACCGATAACATCTATTCTTTTCCCCCAACTTGGCACCCATGAATTGCAGTGGAGATTATATATGTGAGACTTATGAGCCAAAACGAATAAGACGTGCTAGATCCTGTATTTCATTTTCTGTTGTAACTCGTAAATCGTTGGTAAGTTATGCTCAGTGGAGAACTGGAGATAAAGAGCAGGAGGAAAGGCCATATGTTATGTGGAGTATGTTAATCCTTAAATCAGTCTCAACCAACAGAGTTTAATGAACTCGTCATGATTTAGGGCACAGTGAAGTAATTGCACTTGCTATATATGATTCTGGTGATCTGCCACACGTAAACTTTGCTTTATAGTGTTAAGCTGTGTTCTAGTGTTGTCTTTCATATTTTTTGTGTGTGAGAGAGAGTGAGAATAAATCTACACATACATATAATTAATGCTAAGTCAGTTTGACATGTATATTTTACTTTCCATACAGCCTGAACCTGAGTTTCGGCCTCCCATGTCTGAAGTGGTGCAAGCACTTGTTCCATTGATGCAAAGGGCAAGCGTCGTCAAATGACGATTAGGTGAGGAGTCTGGCTTTATACACCGAATATCTGATCACGAGGCTTATGAGATGTCATTAGATATCCAGCAATGGAAGTCCTAGCATTTCTCTGCAAATTTTCTGCAATAACTCAGATGTCCACAACAGGGACTGAAATTCATGCAATTGAGAGTTTCAGAAGGCGTAAAAATGTCTTGATCGATCACTAACTAGATTGAAGAACTGTAACGGGCTTCTGTGATACCCACAAGCCCCGAGTTGAGGTATATAAATGTACTTAACAGTGATTGGACTATGTAATTACAAATTACAACCCTTAATGAAAATTTTGTTGTCTTTCCGAGTTTCCGATATGTTGTCAGCCGATAAAACTTTCTAGCATAGCTACTGATTCAGAGAAAACGGATATTGCATTGCATGTTAACGAAGTGTGGTGTTTAAACTTCCACGGACTACGTAACTCGATCGGTAGAAGGGACACTTGCAATGCTTGCTAGTCAAATTAGGGTTTTAATTGTGTTTTGTAAATTGGGAGATTGCAGGTTACAGGTAATGGTCCAAATTAAAAATGAAGGGGTAGAATTCGGCTCTGGCACAAAATCTTGAGAAGAAAAGTGCAAAGAAGAGGGAGAAGAAGAGAAACAGATAGAGGCGATTAATTCATTTCATCAGCATAACCATTGGGGATTTCCATATACTGACGACATCGGCTAGGGCAACAATTTTAAAAATGTGTAAAATTATATAGTTAACCAAATTATCATTTTATTGTCAAAAATAACAATTAGCAACAAACTTATAAAATTTGTTAACTATTTATTATTATTATATTTTAGTCTTCTTTTAAGACTTTCTCTAAAAAAAATTATATATGTCAGTCATTTTCTATTTTCAAGAATTATTATACAAGTTCTTTCTTACAATATCCTCATTAATTTCTCTCATTAAACTTTTTCAAGACACTCCCTCCATTTTTAGAACACGTTAAAAACTAAATTAGTAACTATAATCTTAATTATATGCTAGTTTGTAAGTTTGTGTGTAACACATGTATTTTTGTTTTGTTAGGTAATATTAAGATAATTAATATTTTTTACATTTTTTTATTTCTAATATTTATATATATGTATAAGTTAATATTTTTTAAAACTATTAATCCTTTCAAAGTCAAAATTAAATAATATTTAAATTTGAGTCAATTAAAATTACTTTTAGCAGGAATAAGAAAAGAAAAAAATAATCAAATTGACTGAGTTAATAATTAACTCAAAAAAATCAATTTTAAAACATGAATTTTCAATTAATATAAAAGTAATTATATTATATTATCTGTGTTTAACGAGTGATATAACTCTACAGGAGGATTTTATTTGATCTCCTTTTTTGTCAAACATGTTATTGATTCGATAAGTGATCTGCGTATAAAGCAATCATGACTAGTATCGAATTTCTGGTAAAATTAATTAGGAGCTCGCAAAGCTAAATTGAGTGTAACGTACTGCGTGCCACGTGTTTGCAGCTTTTCCATTTCACTTTTAGTTCTGTAGGTGAGTTCAATACACGGAACTAGTGATCGATGTAGTAATACAGAGACGATCTGGAAATTTGTTGTTTAATTCTTTCTCAAATTAAAATGCGTCTTTTTATAGTATGCTATTAATACTAAAACCCTAATGAAGATAGCACAGAAAACCTAAATTCATATGCAAAAGGTAACGAATAAAAATTATGCCGTTAAAAAAAAGTATTAGTAAAAGTTATTTATTAGCTTTCTTTATTCATAATGATATACCTACTTTTAATTTAATAAAGTAGGATTTTTTTTTTAACTCGTTTGTATTGGAACAAGTTCTAAAACTGATTTTATAGTACTACTCTGAGTATGAGTTATAACTCATCTAATGTATGAAAACTAACTTTTAAAACAGTTGGAATCAGCAAATATATACATACTTTTCCAAGATTAGATGATTCTATAAGTATAATTAATTCACCTAATATTTATGGTTGATACAGATGTGTGAGCTAAATATATACATTCTATATATGGCTGGAAGCCTGGAACGGAGAATAATAATTTCTAGGGTTTCATCATCTTGAAAGTAATGACCTATATGGGTAGAGGCCAATAAATATCACATCAACAAAAACATTAATTAAGGAGCAGTGATATTTGTATCTACAAATATTTTTGTAGGTAGATGTGTCTACTACAGCACAATTGATACATTTGATACAGCTTTATTGCATAAAATACTCGGTAGCACATATCTTAATTTGAATAACACAATACTGTAATGTCTTCAATTAAAACAGCAGTACTCTTGAGAAATATGTACAAGGAACATGTTGAGAGGATATATATATATATATGCCAATGGCTTGAAACTCTACCAGAAGAAATTTTAGGCCACAACTTATTATAATTTAATATTTTTGCTTTTTTTTTTCATTGGTTGATTGTCTATAACTTTAAGCTTAGATATAAAATGACGATTTTATTATGATTCTTTTACGATTTTTATTTTTAAAATATCATAATAATAATTAATTTTTTAATATTTCTATTTTTCTTTACATATCAACATTAATCACTACAAGTATTTTCATATTAAGTTTTGATGATATTTTTTATGCTACGCCAACTAATTAGGTTTTAGATTATAATAAATTTAGTGGATAAATATTTTTTTTTTTGAAGTTCAATGGCTGAAACTTTAAAAGTGATACAAAAGATAACGACCATCTATTAAATTTAACGGAATGGTTGAAAGTTAAAATTATATTTAGTTCAATGAGTAAATTAATATTTTCTAAAGTTTAGTAACTTAATCATTAAAAGTGCTATAGTTCAATGATTAAATGGCTGTAATACTATCTAGATTAATCATGTTTTCTTTTTCTTTTCTTTATTGAAGTAATACCTTCAAAGACTGACATGGTAAAGTAGGCAACATTTCTGAGAACAAATTCACATAAGCTCTAGGAAAAGAGGGAACGATTAAGATTGTAAAAATTTTAAAAATTGCATTTAGGTCTTCCATTAGACTAAAAGCTAGAGATCGAAGTTTTGAGTGCCATCTGTGCAATCAAACATATACCAAATTGAATTATAATAATGAATGTTTTCATTTTTCTTCTTATTTTGGTTTTATTTGTGGGGTGTGTGCGTACGTGCGTATACATGGGTGCTCGTGTGTTGGGGTGAAAAAAGGATAAAAGATTAAGGTGATTTTGTTACAATAAAATGTGCAAAAGCAAGGATGGAAGCAACTGTTTTGCTCCCCGTCACAACAAAACAGGTGAATTTCGTGATAAAGGTAAAAACAAAAGTGATTTTAACGCCATGCATGTTTGTTGTGTATCTCATGTGAAAACAAAAACGGTTAACATATTTATAAATGCAAGTCTCGCAACGACAAGGGAGAAAGGATAAAAGATTGTGGTGATTTTGTTTTACACCATGATAAAATTTGCGAAAGCAAAAACGAAAATAATTTTTTTTTGCTCCATTAACAAAACAAGCGAATTTCGTGATAAAGGTAAAAATAAAAGTGATTTTTGCACCATACATTTTTATTGTGTATCTCACGTGAAACAAAAACGGTTAACATATAACTGTGAGCCTCGCAACGACGACAAAAAGGACACACGTGTCTAGTCCTTTATAATTATTCTCTCTTTTTCTTTACCTCCAAAAAAAAAAAAAAAAAAAAAACCTTTCTTACCTTCGTGGCCTTCTTTCCCCTAATTCTTTTAGTTCCAAAGTAGCGTCAATTTCTGTTTTCATTTTTCTTCTTATTGTGGTTTTATTTTTGAGGTGAAGCGTGCGTTTGGGGTGAAGAAAGGATAAAAAAACACAAGTGATTTTGTTTTACACCACGACCGCGAAAGATAAAACGAAAGCAACTTTTTTTGCTCCGCGCACGTGTCAACAAAATAAACGAATTTCATGATAAAGATAAAAATAAAAGTGACTTCTGCACCTTGCATTTGTGTCGTGTATCTCAGATGAAAACAAAACCAGTTAAACATATAAATCTGAGCCTCGTGGCGACAGAAGAGACCGACACGTGTCGAATCCTTTATTATATCCGTCGATTACCTTAATTTTGGCCTTAATTACCAAAGCAAACAACAAAATCCGTCGATTAAATTTGAAACAATTAGCAAAATCTCAACATGTTGCACATGGTAACAAAATATTTGCATTGCAGTACCATCCACCCTCATAATCTATGAAAGTTAAAAGACATGTTAAATAGCTAATAACAACACCATCCTATGCAGAGAAGTCTTCTGCATCTGTACAACACGACCAACGACGACGTTTCTGGAAGGAATTGCAGGAAAAGCAGATCGAGCCACCAGCCAACACCCTCCATCCATCCATCCATCCATCCCAACATTACTCCAACGCCAGTCATGTCTTCTGGCGCTTGAACTCCACCTGTGCACATTAGAGGCGTAGTTGATCAGATAAACAATTCCCGATGGGGCGAATATTACCTAAATATATTCTCCATTTTCAATCATATCAGATTATAAATGGAGTAGCCAAATTTACAAGGGCTCCTCATTCAGTAACTTCCCCCCAATAGGTTGAACAACATTCTATTTTATTTTGTTTTGCTTTACCTTCTCTAATAAAATTATACAACAATTGCTCACTGAATTGACTACCTGGTGATTTGTATGCAAAATTATATTATATAAATGAACCATTTCAAGTGTTCTTATAAAGCAAGTAGACAAGCTTCCTACTTAGACAAGCAGATATTTGGAACTAAATAACAGAGAAATCTGAAATATTGCAAAGGCAAGTGTCTGCACGATAAATTCTTAAATAACAATGACAAACAAGTAGAACTCATGTCATACTAGCGACATTGCCTGTAAAACATACAAATCCCATACTACTCAGAAACGCAATAAAATGCAGAAAGAAATGCAAGGCACCAATTACATAAATATGATACTTCGGAATGTGTTTGTGCATGTGTTTATCTATATATATGATCATTCAGATGAGCTAGCCAAGAGCCCTGAAATCCTTGCTTCCTGCTTATTCACTATAATCCAGTTTCAAACCAAAAGGCATCAATAAATATTCCTTCTCACCAGAACAAGGGAAAAAAGAACAAGAAAGAAATAAACACACGTTATCACTGGAGTAAACATTTTCATAGTCTGATTGCTATCTAACATATAAACGACGGCCATTTAATTTTCAGTTAGACCACATAAACCTATTGATTGTAGATGTGTTACCATCATCCCTTCACGGAAACAATCTCCCTTCAGACAAATGTTACATAAAAAGACCACTGCATAGAACTATTCTCTATCTTGCTCTAACTGTGAAAGTTACATCATGAATCAGCTAGTTCAGAAAGAGATTAAAACACCAAACTGTAGTGTCAAAATGACAACAAAGATGCATGTCGAATGAAAAAAATAAACAAGTGTTCTCACATTGCCATTAGATTTTGTGGATGTGGAAACTTCCTCTGGAGGTTTATTGGTACAATCATCACACACAAAGCACTCCATCTGCTTCGCTTCTTCAATGCTCATCTTCACACAAGCAGGATGATACCTAGGATCAGAGTAAGAAGCATATGATATATACCACATCTTTACACAACAAAATCAAAAGTTAGCAGCTATTCAAATCCAAACCGAGGAAAGGAAAAGCCAAAGCAGCATAAACCATCATTCTGTCAAGTTTCTTTCCTCAAACCTGTTGATATTATATCTTCCAAAATTTGTTTGAGCTATTTTCACAATGCAATATTCACGTAGTTAATCAAACTGTGGTATGCTATAAAAATCTAATCTGTTAGGTACAAGAGGAAGAAAAGTCATGTCTATGCTGCAACCATGAATCTAGCGTCACCAAATATGTGTGACAAGTAGAGACCAAAAAATATCTTAACGGGCATGTGATGTTATAAAGTCTCTTACTGATTTATAACCTTTACCGTGTTGAAAGACTGTTGAAGCTTTCTTTTTAAAAAGAAAAAAAGATCAATAAATTAGCCATAAAATATATGTTTATACCAGTCTTTGCATGCATCACACTGCACCATCAAATCATCTGGGTTATAAGGCATCTCGCATTTGCAGTACCTTCGTATGAAAATCAAAAGAAAAGTTGTAACTGTGTGAACCATCAATTAAGCATCAAAAAACCATACAGCACAATCACACAATACTTACACTGCAATCCGGTCAGGGATAAATGCTCCAGTGGACACTTTGTACTCAAAGCGACAGAAATAATCCTCGGCCTTCACATCATGAAGCTTTGTGTAATTCTTGAAAGAGTGAACAATGCACTTATCCTCAATGGTGTTGGCAAACTGAGTATCATAGTGGTCCGACAGGAATAACTCTTTTCCGCCATGAAACTGCCTTCTCCCACCTACTGCCTCCTCCGGCCGGTAGTACCACCTCACCCTAACACTGACAGTCATCTTGTCAGCTTCAATCTTTTCCACACGAGCCACATATGGTGCTTTATCATTGTCGGGTGGTCTCATGAGAACACAATCGCCAGCTACAAAACGACAACAATATAATCAATACAACTTTTTCCCCATTTTCCTTTTGATGTATTTTCACTAACCAACAATCCAACATAATCAGTAATCCCTCAAAATTTGAGTGCTCAACAATAAGTATACAAATATATTTGCACAAACAGGAAATGCCTCAAGAATCCCCCAAAAAGAGAAAAAAAATTAAACCATCCAAAAACTCAAAATGTGTACAACAGCACAAGTATTTAAACAGATCCTACTCTAGGGCCATAATCACTAATCAGTGGGCAATAGTTGCACACTTAGAAAAACCAGCTTCAAAAACAACTGAAGCAACATTTCAACAACTCAAAAATGTGTCTATACTACATATACATAACAGATTACAAAAAAGTAACTATGCATGTATGTGATTGAAGTCTAATTAGTAACTTATGGTTGCATCAACAAATACCCATTTCTTCAAAACCACAAAAATTAACCCATAACAACTATCAGCAGCTAAATATGTCAATATACACATCCTCTGCATGTACGTGAATGCTGTAAATAATAGCGTAGTACCATTACAAAAACAAACACCCATCTTCAAGAACCTAAACAGAAAACTCAAAAAAATCCGAAAACCAAAAATTCAAATTAAAATGTACAATTACCAAAACTGAATATATAAAAATGCATGTAAATTGAAGCATTGCCTCATTCTTCAAAAGGGTTTCACCAGCACAAAATTCAGTCAGTTAACATTCATTAATTACCTCTTACAACTTTGTTTGTGTCCTTGATGGTGTAGGAGTTTAGCTCTCTTCTGGCTTGTTTAGTCTTTGCCATTGAAATGTTTTCACTGTGTTGTTTCCTTACAGAGGAATATATAAAAATTATACTATATATGTTGTATATATGTTTATAAATTATGAACAGCGAGAGGGGAAAATAAAGAGATGGAATAATTAACTTTATTATTATAGTAATTAATAATTAAACATATACTCTATATAAAAATATAACGGAGAGAAGATGCAGAATATCAATGGAGGAAACGAAAATCTAGGTGCATTGTTGGGGATCGTACGGTGGAATTCGAGATTGTTCCACAAAATTGATCTTGTGGCTGAAAATTGAAACGGAGAGAGTATAAACCCTAGATTTTTGGGTGTGAAATGGAACTAAAGAAAGCTCTATATAAATAAATATAAAACATTTGAGAAGAAGCTCTAAATAAATGCACACGGAGCATCTATTTGTGTGTCAAGTGTACACCTAATACTTTTGTATTTTAGTCTATTTGTAACGTAAATGAACTCCTTTTTTAACATTTATCTATAACTTTTTTGTAATTTCGAAAATTTCTACAGCTAGCAAGAAATTTCGTACGAAGCATGGACATTTAATTTAGTAATAATTTGGTTATTAATTTTAAGAATTTAATATATAAAATATTTTTAAAATAAAATAATTAATTTTTCTATTATAATTCAGGTTCATTTTAAAAGCTGAATATTATACAAAAATTATGACAGTCTTAATTATCTCTTATAACTATTTGTGAATTTATATATGGTAAATGATTTGTAAAATTTTAAGGAGAACTTTTTGTTAAATTTTAAGGTGAACTTTTTGCTATATATTTAGCATTTAAATTTATTTTTTATATTATAGATAAGTCAGTTCAATTATAATCTTTCTTTTTTTCTTCTATTTTCTTAAAAGAAAATGAGAATAACTAGAAAAATAATAAATTGATTTTTATACATAAGGAGAAGAGAAATGGGCTTACAATATTATAAGTGTGAAATATATTATTCGTTTTAATTTTTGTAATTGAAAATTTATATGCACAATATACTGTTATTTATTATGAAACAATGCTAATCGCTTAATATGGCGTCAAATGGATGATGAAATTTGTTATATACATTTGAACAATTGAAATAATGAAATTAAACTTCCTCCTCCGTCTCAAAATTAAAGTTATATTTTTTTTAATGTAAAATACAATCCAAATTTTTTAATTTTATTTATGATATAATTTTGTAAAATTATAAAAATATAAATATTTATATTCAAAGTAAGTCTTATATATTTTAAATTATTTTGCTTTAAATTTATAAATAAAAAAATTGATTGCATAAATAAATGAATGGACGGAGGGACTTAAAATACATGCTTTTTGTGTTTAGGGTATTTTTGATATCATTCCTTTGACTTTAAGAAAGTAAAACAAAACTCATGCCATGCGAAACCGAAAGAGTATATTACACAGGTTTTATTTTATTTCGTTTTTTTTTATTCGTGTTTAGTGAAGTTGCAAAATACAAATACAATTTTTTATTATATGCAAAAGCAATAAAGCAAGATTTGAAAATTGGGAATCGTGTTGCTATGCCCCACCTACTGCACAGTACACATAGAGCAAACTGTACAAGACATATTTGGATAAGCATGCCGACGTCACAAGACATTTTGTTTTTTTTCAGCAAAAAAATATTTGGATAAGCATGCCGACGTCACAAGATTATTAGTAGTAACGCCTTCTTTTTGCTGAATGCTGATCGATGCACCATTAAATAACTAAAATCCTAAAATGAATAAACACACAGAACGTGTTTACTCACACTATTAATCAAACGAAAAGGCACGGCCCCGTTAACTACTTATAACAACAACACTTTGTTTATATAAATAAATTAATCCTAATGTCGCCGCGGATTAACGTGTGTTCGAAATGTAAATATTTACGACTAAAAAATGATAGAGGATAGTAAAAATAATTTCTCATATATTTCACATATGAGATGTTGAACAATAATTTATACCGCCTTGGTACCATATACAAAATAATTCGATTAAAATGTGAATATTTTGAAGTTATTCTATCTCATTGAATCAAAAATAAATATTGATTATTACACAATAATATTTCCTTATAGTAAGTTTTGGGGTATCTATAAACAATTTACGATGATAAGTTTTTTTTCTTCTGTATATCATTTATATAACATAGCTACGGGCCTTTTTTTTATATAATAAAGCCGCAAGATTTTTTTACGATTATTTGTGGTAAACTAAACGAAAAGGTCACGTCCCTAATTTTTTGCCATTTAGTTATTCTTTTGTCAAATCTTAATGCAGATATTTTCATCCTTACTTCTTTTGACTTTTTTTTTAATCCTCAATTTTAACTAAAATTTATCTTAACCTTTTTTCATTATATTTTCTCTTTTGGGCTTTCTTTTTTTAAAGAAAATCCTCAATTTAACCAAAATCTTATTTTAACTTTTTTTCACAACACACAGAACATGTACAAAGAAGCTAGTAAATACTATCGGGGAGAAAAAATAAGAAAATTTGTTGTTTACTTGACACGAAGAATAAATTATGAGATTCATATTTTTATGTTTCGTCAGTAAGAATTAATTTGGTTTAGGGCCAACCAAAAGAGTCCAAAATTTATGTCTTACTCGATAATCCACATTCACCTTTATAATTGTTATATGTCTTTATTATGTTTTCTCTATTAAAAATATTAAGATTCTAAATATACTTCGCAACAAATCTTTAAAAAAATGAAATATTAGATAAAATATTAAATAAACAAAATAAGGGATCGTGAATCCAATCAAATAACTTCTATCTATCCGGTCAATACGACTCAAATTTTATACCATATGCTCATTTTGTTTCTTTTTGAATACTTCTCTCCTCTTTTTCTCGGTTTTTGTTTATTTTAAAATACCTCTCTTTTTATTTAGAATTCTAAAGTTCTTTTAAGAATAAAACCTTACTATTTTTCTACCCTAAAAAAAAAAGAAGAAAAGACCTTTTAAGTCATCTTACAAAATATAAATTTAACTAAATACAAAAATCATCTTACTCCTCTGTTTCTAACCTAATCACACTTGATTGACTTGAATAGCTAGAGTCCACTCTCCATCTAATTCAACGAAAGTCATACCACTAGATAACACCGGTCAACCGTTAACCATCATTACCACGATTGCCAACCACCCGAGTCTCCAAATATGACAGACAAAAAAGAATTAAATACATACACAAGACTATAACAGAAAAGAAAAAAAAAGAAGTAGAAGATTTTATAAATCTATACTCTATCTCCCTGAGTTAATTACCAGGTATTGCTAATCCATAACTTCCTCCCATTTCAACTATTTTTGTTTTTTTTTAATTTACATAAATAGTTTTATTTTCTAGAGAAAGATTGTTCAACAAAAATTTTAGGAATATATCTCATATTTATGTCAATATTGTTATTGTAATCATAGAAAATTATTTTTAAATGTGGCTTATAGACTTATTTCTTTCCGAATATTTCTTCTTTATCGGTGCCCTGTGCACCATACCCATAATATTAAAATCATAGAAAATTCTTTCTAAAGTTGTTTGGAATGTGTAAAGGTTTCTTAAGGAGTATCATTGAAAGCATAGTACAAAAGTTTGTTGTTCATACCTACCATTTCTTTTTGGGTCAATGTCACCAATCCAACTCACAAATAACAAACCTCCATCGAATTATACAAGTATGGAACAATCAAATCTCAACGAACAAAATGTTGAATTGCACGTACCAATCAATTGCCAGGGTTATTACTCTTGTACCTACTCTTTCAATTTTCTATTATGTATTCAATTAGGAACTCCCTTTAGACCATTCCGAAGGAGTTTGAAAAAAAAAACAAAAGAACTCTTTGAGATGAATAATTTACTTTTAAGTTAGAGTTTGGATTAAGCGAATAAAATGAGAGGAGAATAGAAAAAAAAATTAAAAGGAATTTAGCAAAAAGTTGAGGCAGAAGGAATGATGAAGAAGAATGAGATGAAAAATTACAATAAAAATGAAAAGAAGGAATGATGAAGAAGAATGAGATGAAGAATTACAATAAAAATGAAAAGATCATTCATTCTCCTTATACATAGAATATAATGAAATTACATACGGGAGGATTGTTCATTCTACCACCACCTCCTAGGGACCATAAAATGTTGTAACCTCCTGTACTAATTACACATGAATCAAATTCATTCTCTCTCGTTTCATACCCTCAATCCAAACGGAGCTTAAACATTTTGCAGCCTCTTTGTGGCTTTGAGTCTTTGTGTGTGGGTGTGCTTGGATGCAATGGCTGCCCGAAGGCGGGAATAAGCTATATTAAATATTTTAAAACTACATACAGGAGTTCTTCAGCAGGATCAGTCAAATACTTGTACACAATTTACCTAATCTTACACAAAAATTACCTAATTTTTGTTATAATTTGGCAACGGCGTCTGCACATTTATTTAGCTCCCGTCTGTGTGATTGATAGTCAACAGTCCCAAGACTTATTGATCTGTTCTCTGCAGTTATTGAGGAAGGAATTGGAGTTGGGGGCATTGAAATTTGTGTGCGATGTTTCCTTGGGATTTAACGGGAATCAATCATCAAATCGTTTTTATTTTTATTTTCTTGTATGTACTTGTTTCCTAGAATTTCCTAAATACGAAGTATGAGTTCTTTATTTGCTGCCGATAATTGTTGAAGAGAGCCGTATTTAAAATGCAATATTTCTAAACTGTTTCAATGGAGTTGAACAAAAATTAAAAAGGTTTGAATTTGTAGAGCAGCAGTTGGGCTTGTCCAAAATGGACACTAAATTTATGCCACCTACATTTTGAGGCTTCTCATTACAAATTACAAACTAAACTAATTTTCACTCATTCCAACAAAACTTATATATAATGAGTACGTTACTTGCATCAACATTTTTCTTTTCCAAAATGAATGCGCGAACATATTAATTGCCAGTGAAGATTAAACAGAGCAACCTGAACTGCAAAATTTCACTAATGAAGACATGATATAGTATGACACAAGCTAGCACGAAAATTCTAGAATGTCGGAAAAAACCTATAAACCGAACATTATTGTATTAATAAAGAAATAAAAGAAAGACCATAATAAGTGGATATGCAGTGAAATGCCATTGGTTAAGCACCATTTATTCAGGTGGGCAGGCTCAAGAGTGCCATGCAAATTTAGGCTGCGAGGCAGGTCAGGTATGCTCGGCTAATTCATTCGTATGCACATAAATTTGTTGGAAAGAGATGGGAAGCTATCCCATCATGCGGAGCATGCCTATAGACTATAGCTACTATATTGTAGTATACATTTGACCATGACCGTATACACCTTGTCAAAGTTCACTCACAACAATGGTTTCAGTATTTGTCACTTCATCAATAAAATATAAGGAAACCATAGCCAAATAACATGACAAATACATATCCATGTTCCTCATGGAGTCTCATTAATTGTAAATAGACATCAGCCAGTTTAAACAATATCAGAAACTAGTAAACCTCAATATGATATTCATGGATTTGCTTTTGCAGATACCAAGTCCTAAAAAGATTAAAATGGTTTGGTTCTTAAGGACTAGCTTCAGGAAAATGGAAATGGTATCTGAACTCTGAACCTTGCATAGAGGACTCAAGATTTCTGGATGACCACAGAATTGGCAAGGCCTGCCTGCTCTATTGTCAATGAATTATTATCGAGCTGTTTAGGAGGGAATCCAACTGTCTGCAGCTGATAATTTCTGGAACTGCCAGGCCTAGATGCATCGATGAAGGCACGTATATCACCTACAGTATGGTGGTAATTGAAGTGAGAAACCATGCGAGTTCCATCAGACAATCTAAGTTGAATCGATGTAGAAGGCAATGATTGGTCCACAACTAAGCCCTCAGAAGGTGTATGGCTAGGATTGACAGGAGTTGCATCACTTGGCTCAGGCTCTCCAGATGGAGTGCTGCTACCTAGAGTCCTCCCCACACCCTGAAATGCAACCTGATGCTCTTTGGGTTCCTGTATGAAAATTAGGCACAAAATTTGCCCAAAACCAATTCAGCAAAGATGTTGAAACTTGAAAGGCAAAATGCATAAATTACATCGACACTTATTTTCACATTTTCAAATTTAACAATTTGTTTGGGCCAAGCAAATGTGACAGCCCATGCATTGATATAACATCATAAGAGAAACATAATATGACAAGTGAAAAATAAGCTCTGAGGACTCACAGGACATGTCTCATCCCTCCTTATTAGGTTGACATGAACAGAGGCCCTCCTATCTGCAGGCTCAAGTTCCTTGGGACACTCGGACTTTCTGATGCTCTGTAGTGCAGAAAATTAAGATCACTAATCAAGAATTATTAAAGTAATACAAGCCATAAGAAAGTAAAATGTTCCCTCCTCCACCCCCACCCTCACCCCCTTCCCCCCCAAACCTCACCCCTCACCCCCCTACCCACCCCCCACCCCCATCCCCAAAAAAAAAAAAGAAAAAGAAAACGACCAATAGAGCTTTTAGTGCAAATGCACGCTGATGAAGCGAATTCATATCACACAAAATATAAAATTGGCATGTCTCTGATTATATAGGGTAAATAAGAAAAGCTTGCTGATTGGTCATAATTTATATCTACTCATATATTATCACGGGTCTTGAGATAATTTTCACGAGTACAAAAAATGACTCAGTTATTTATTGAGTTAACTCACTAAGTCATAAGTCCAATTGAAATATATTTTTAACTCTTACGAAAACTTTGTTGAGTCGATTAAGGATATTGAGTTTGTTATACTACTTATCAATATTGATTTCAAAAAGAATAAGAAAATTAAGTCAATTTATAATTTTGAAGTTCATGTATAACTATAAATATTATTATTTTGAGGTTGTGGTTAGCTCTATTAAGAGCATCCCCTTATGACCTAGAGGTTAATATTATTATTTTTTTTATTATATCATAAACATAACCTCTTACCTCCAGGAAAGGTGCATTCTCGGGATCATCTAACCTTCTTAGTGGACCATCATTTACAGTGAAACCATTTCTCCAGAAAACAATGTTGTGTACAACAGCCTCCGGCTGCTGAGGAGCAGATGGTACTGTATCCCCAGAGAGTAATCTTCCTGTTCCAGTAAAGCTTCTTGAGCTTGATGATGGACGGGGAATTTCCATGGGGCCTTCAACAGCACCAAGCTGCCTAGCTTGATTGAATATTGCATCAACATCATTACCCTTAGTAGGATCTTGAACCAGCATTCCACTGCAAATATATAAAATCAAAATGTGGCAGTGCCATATTCTATGTAAGAATGAAAATATACACCAGGAACTGACTTAGAAACATAAGCATATCGATGCACAGAAGCAAAATAATAAAAAGATATGAACGATACAAGTTTTTTGAAGCGTATAAGGCAGAAACAAATGAGCTTTTACATTCTCCAGTGCTTATAATTATACCATGGTAAAGCCAAAAAGAAGTCCATAAAACAAGACACTACTCATGTAATTCTCTTCACAAACTCCAAAAATTAATATTGATACAAACCAAATGTAATAAGGTTATAAGCGCAACATGATACAAATGATCTTATCATTTATTCTTTTATGTATGCTAAAAAACAGCGAAAGTAAATCGCACCGAGTTTTTCCATCAGCAATGTCATTATACCAACAAGCACATCAGAACGACACCACCTCTCCCCTAAATAAGGAAAATCCTATCCTTTTTTTATTTCCATCAATCCAATTTTCCATCTTTCTCATCAAACATAGAATGATATGCCCTGCAACTTAATTATCTTTCTGTGCATGCAATACATTGCTGATTCCATACTTCTAAAATAAGTAGCACGACAGTGCATAGATTGAGAAATCTGCAGATTTTAGCGGAGTTCAAGACAATTATTATTTTCATGTAGATGCACATTTGGATTAAGAGGTTATAAGTGCATTATTTCTGGTTATGCTCATTTATTTACTAAATTTTCTTTATTTATTTTTGCAGGATATTAAGTAAATGTTGAAGCTGGCTAAGAAAAGGACTCTTGAAGTGCTTTATTTAGATGACCAACCAATGTTTTGATAGTTCATCAAAAATAATTCTATTCCAATGAAATAATTTCCATCTGGTCTTATTTTCGACTAAATTCCGGAAAGAATATTCTGTAGGAAATATTTTATTTGAAATTTTTTGGAGTTCCTACTCTAAAATAAATCAATTGCATGAACACAATCTAAAGAAATCAACTACAAATTCTGAATCAGAATTCTTCAATAGACAGACATGAATGCAAGTGACAACAATATTTCATACATACAAAGAAATGGCCATAATATATGGATATTCACAAAGCATTAGTTCTTGAACCATTAACCCAAAACAATACTACAATGCATCCAGAAAAGTAAATACAAGAATTTCTCTTAAAAGTCTGGGAGCCCAAACAATAGTCCTCAATAATATATGTTAAGACCTAGATCGACCTAAAGGCTTAAGCATCAATGAGAGGTCGCAATTTTGGTCATTAGCCTTCAAGTTCATAAATTACTGTGATAAAACACATGAGATGTTGATGGTTCCCAGGTAATTCTAAGCATCTTACAGGCAATTGTGATGGGATTCATTATTAATAAAGACACCACGTCATCTAGAGAGAGAAATCCAATCACAATATTCCCTTTGACTTCTTTTGGAGATTTTTCACATTGAACAAACATCAGTGTGACCGGTGATCTTCTTGAATAGTGGTGCTTCCTTCGATCAACTAGTACAATGATGAATGTCCGCTTCTTTTTCCTAACTCTACAAGGACAGAAATCATTAAAGGTACAATATGCGCACAACTATTCTCCAGGCAAGGCAAGGTCAAGGTGTACCTTCAAACCTTCACTTTTATCTAAGGATACCCACTTTAACAAGGCAAGTGCCATTCTACCAAAAGCTTTAAGGAGCAAGGCACAATCATCAAGTACCTTATAGAAGCTTTCTAAAATAAGTCTCCAGCTAATATTTTTTCATCTTATGTTCCCCAACTTTCCCTTCCTCCCCCACCCCTAGCTTTTTCTTAATCTCTTTCTTCCTCAATTTTTTCCACCTTTGTTGTTATTATTTTTTTTTTCTTTTGTTGCTTCACTTTTTTTCCTACCCTTGTTAATTCATATGAAATTTCTTCCCCACTTCTTTTATGTTCTTCTTACATCTTAATCACACTCCTTCCTCTCCTCTTCTAATTCCCTGTTTTTCTTATGTTGCCTTGGTGCATTTTTACGTTATTAGAAATAAGGAACCATGTGTAGATTTTTCAAAATTTTAAGGTTGTGGGTTTATTTCAAATGAGACTCGTCTTTCCCTACGACTAAACTCTGGTGAGACCTTTGCACCTTAGCATGCTTTTGCCCTTAATAACTATTAACTTGACACTTTTGTCATTTGTCAAATCCACAGCAAATTTGGACAAATGATGGTAGTCACAAAATAATAGCTACGAAGAGACTGATTAAGTTGGACAAATGATGGTAGTCACAAAATAATAGCTACGAAGAGACTGATTAAGTCGGACAAATGATGGTAGTCACAAAAAATTAGCTACGAAGAGACTGATTAAGTCGGACAAATGATGGTAGTCACAAAATATTAGCTACGAAGAGACTGATTAAGTCGCAAGATATCAGAAGTTCGCTGAGATGCTGGAGAAGGATGGGGCATGGTCGATGATTAATCAACTCGATTCATAACCATGGCAGACACAATATAAACCATATTTCTACAAACTAGAAAAGGAAAGAAACAAACTCCTGATAGTTATCATTCTACCAAATATGGAAACGAATTGATAATGGCGACAATCTCTCTATGTGACAGCATAAAAATGAATTTATAACGCTTTTATTCTTTTCAATTGCTCCAAATAAAAAGACCATCATGGCTAATCACTACGAATACCAGAAGTGCAACACCTTAATCTCTTAAAGCAGAATATTGATCCCAAACTGGATCTTCCAACATACAGTACTGCTTTAATTATTTAATGTATAGAGAGTTTGAAGAAACAAGAAGATACAATAAATTAACACATCAAAAACCTCCATATAAAAAATAAAAAAATAGAAAACAACGAGCACTTACTTCAAACTAAAAAAACTGAGTTCCGAAGAAACAAAATTCACGAAATTGAAGATGGATTTGAAGGAAATAAGATAGGGTTTGAAAGGAGAACCTTTTCTCGCCACCAGTATAATATTCCTGAGGGCCGTCAGAGTCGCTATCGGAATCAGGGCCCGTGGGGCGGTTCAAATCGGAAAGTGTGCGGATGCCGCCAGTTCGACTGGAGGAGGGCTTTGATGCTTTCTTGTCACGCGACGACATTTTCAGAGCTGAGGAGAGAGAGTAGAGAGAGAACAAAGAAGGCGATTGTGATTACAGAGAGGAGAGAAGAGAATAATTGATAACTAAAACAATGAAAAGTTCTAAATTGATTAATCCACTCACTATTTATTTTTATTTACCACTTGATTAAGGTTATCAGTTTATTGTTGCCACACCAAAAAGGTTCCAACGAGTTATATTCAAAAATAAAATGTATTCTAAAAAATAATTATATTTATATAAATTCTTTACTATAATGTTATATTTTTTAAAATTTGTTATTACAATCTCCTTATACTTATCGATAATCAAATATTTATTATAAATTTTATAAAAAGACTTATTATTTAAATATATAATTATCAATCAAACATACGAATTTACATCAAAAGTAGGATCTAAAAACAAAAATAACTTACTAGAGATTTGGAAAAAAATTAATGGCATTTGAAGGAAATTTTCATATAATTGGTGCCTGTTGCCCTCACATTTTATCACAAAGATTACTACGTTTCACTTCTGTTAGTTTACACAATTAGGAAACAAGATTTCCTTCCCTTTGTACGAATGAAATCAACAGCCTAGCATCTGTAATATCAAAAGATCCGTCAATAATAAGAAAAAATTGTACCATTCGATATTAAAGATATATTTTAATAGAGCGGTACTATGAATACTAACTTATACGTAAATAAATGTACACAAATTGATATGGTTAAACCCTGTAAAAAATTACTATAGATACTAACTTATACACAAATAAATGTACACAAACTAATGTGGTTAAATCCTATAAGAAATTAGTGAATCATGATAAACTCACAATTAAAATTTTAATGATTAATATTTAAACCTACATTAGTATGACTCGATTTTAAACTCTTAACATGCATAATTTATTTTAACATATTGAGATAGTTAGACTTCCTTATAGTAATTCTACATTTTTTAATTAAAAATTTAAAGATCTCGATATTGTATTAATATAAATATGTGTGTATAATCAAAACACCGAACTTTAAAGCAAAGTAAGTTAAAATTACACTTGTTAAAACTTAAAAGACTGAGATCAGATGTATATATACTCTGTTCACCAAGTAATTTGCCACATTCATAAAACTAAATACACCAGAAAAATAACAAACTAGAATAAATGTAGTTTTATAAATAAAGGGAGCAAAAAAATTCCCAGTTAAAATATTTTCTAGTTTACTTCATTTATATCCACGTGGTGCCCAGACATGGGAAGTTCATAGATATCATTTTGATTTTGTTAAGTTGATAACTAACTAATCATATTATTAATGTTAAAAAATGTTAGGTGGAAGATTATAAAAATTTCTTATAATCTTTAATATATGAACAAAAAAAAAATTAGGCGGAATAGAAGATTGTTAATGATAAGAGATTAATCGAGTTATACAATGAGATTGTCAGATACGAATGTTGGATATGCAACTCTTCAAGCTAATGGTATTTTTCTTCTATTTAAAGTTTCGCAAGCTATAGAGTTGGAATGTTGTAGATTTGAAACCGTGGTAGCCTTACAATTAAAGTGTGATATCACTTTGGAGAATGAGTTTTAAGAAGCCCACTTGAGAAAAAATAAGTTTTTAAAAAACGTATTATAACCAAAACAAATCAAAAAAAATTAAAAGTATCTAATATTTATTTGAGTAAATTGATGAACAATTTGGTCAGGTTTAACGGAAATAGACCCAAAGAAAAAAAAAACTTTTCAAACCAATTTTAAATTTTTATATGAACCTATAGCCTTTTTGAAAATGAAATTTTATAAAATTAAACTTAATCATTCTTTATATAACTCTAGTAGTCATGGCGTTGTACTTAAAAAATGACACTGTGCATGATGCATACGTTGTAGACATTTTATGCCACTTTGTCGTTTAAAACTACAATTATACTTTTTGAATTTTTTTTTCTTTTCTTTAGTTACAAATGAGGATACTCTTTAGAACTCACACACACAATTATAATTATAATTAAAAAGACTTGAACCCTCAAAATTTTTATTTTTTAAAAGAAGAAGTTATATAATTATCTTATACACGTGTCGATCATAATTTTTTAATTTTGAATCTCTTCAAAGAAAACATGTTTTAAGATACTTAAAACTTAGAAAGATAGATATTTGGGTGAGTTAATGGTATTATGTAAGGAAATTGCATGCTCTCTTTGTTTATAAACACCCATCCACCTGTCCACACTCACATACACACACAATATCTCTATTAATTAAGGCTTTGGACTTTAGAATAATTGTGTGTCATTTTTGTGTAATCATAGAAAAATGAAAAAATAAAACAAAAACCACAACTCTCCAGCAATTGAGTACAACTCTTCCACTAACATCCCACTTTTCAAGGAATGTTCATCTTACGGTTAATTTGAGAGAAAAAAGTAGTCACATATAAGATGGTACCATAAAAATCTCTCTACTTCTCTATTTATTTCCAACTTTCCATACCTGATTTGCATATGCACAGAGTTTACTTTGCGTTTGAAATCAGTGGAGTATACTTCATCTCATACAGTTATATATCAAAATTATATTCTATCCTCCTAAAATATTTTTGTACATAAGCCTGCACAAATATGTTTTCGTCTACAATATTTATTTATTTTTAAAGTAATTATTTTCTTTTTATATATGTTACATATGCATTTGCGTGTGTCATGTCGCTAGTTATAATTAGTGAGATGAATTATTAGTAGATGTTTATAGGAGATGCATTATTTGCATTGCATGTGACTGTGGTGTTTCTAAGGTGTGTCAGTGACACCAAATATGTTCATGATTTGATAGATACGATGATTTATTCATAAAAGAAAAAATTATTTTTTTATCTTTTTTATCTTTTCAAAATAGTTATGACATGTGAGGTGTTTTTCACATGGATTATCACATCATTATCTTCTAACTGATCTATGATCTGCAAATATGGAAAATCAGATTCGGACTTGACCACTTTGTATGATGGGACGCGGTCGAGTCCGTAAGTCCCTAAGTCTCATGAATACCATTTACGATTATAAATTTCAATTAATTTCATTTGAAATTTTCAAAATTAAAAGTGAAACAAACCGGGTCTAATATTCATTTCCCTTCCCTATATGTTGGTTTCTTTCTCCTGCTTAAGCCCTTTTCTACGGTATCTCTTATGGGGTTCTATGGAAAATAAGGAAAGATCCGGATAGAAGTTAAGAATGGATGAATAAGAAAATGAAAAATTAATACTCCGTAAGATTTTATGAGTGCTGTTTCTGATTTCTGAATAAATAAAGGGAAGTGATCTTAATTTTCCTTTATAATCAAACAGGATTATTGAATTTATAGCAACTTTTTGTTTAGCTATAGTTTACGAACTCTCGCTTAAGTAGTTATTAAGTGTTCTTATCATTTTTCTTCTCCTTTCTCAGAAGAAAAGAAACAAACAGCAACATGGGTTACGGCATAAGAAACTCGACCTGTTTGGGACTAACTGTTTTTTTTTTCCTTTTTTTTGTCAAAAGCTCTTTTTAAGTTAAAATGCATTATTTCTCTGTTTGAGAATAACTTATTTTTTTACTTATAATTTAAAAATAGAAAGTAAAATATTGTTACTTCTTGAAAAGTAATTTTTATGTGACTTTTTAAAGAGTAGGTTTGACCAATTATAAAGACACGTATACTCCTTCCTTTTATTTATATTTCCTTTGAATATATTTAATTTGGTAATTTATCACTTATTTTAACTTAATAGTCATTATCAACCAAACAATTTTTCATTCTTTTTAACTTAAAAATCTGATTTTAAAGTTAAAATAACACTCAAATACTTTTCACTTAAAAATTACATCTTAAAATAACTTCAAGTAACAAGTTAAAAATGAATTAAAAAGCAAAATCTAAAAATAGTTCCCAAACAGGGCCGATATTTATGTCTATCTTCAACACCATGGGGGAGTTACAAACTAAACTATATATTTCAAAATTAATTTTTTTTTCGTATATATATTTCGTATGAACTGAAATATATATATATATACACTTTTGAAACTATAAGAGTAAATATTAAAATTTCACGATTCGATTATGGATAAACTTAAAATATAACTTATCTTATAAAACGAAGGAGTATGTATTTTTTGTCTCGAATCACAACTGACAACGGTAAGTTAAAAAAAAATCATTGGAAGGCGTAAAACATATTGAAAATGATGGTTTTGGTGTGTCCTGTGGCCCTGGAGTCTGGACGCATTAATGAGAAAGGAAACTTCTGAGAGTGTGAGTCGATCAATAATCTTTTGTGAAGCAAGCAATCTCTTAACCACTGCAACAAAGTGTGGTGTATAACTCTTTATTTATTTTTCTCTGCATTTTTGTGAAGAAGAGTGTTGAAAGCCCAATTTAGAATATCTGTCACCTGTGAGCTAAAACCTCAGCCATCAATCCTCAACGAAATGGTACTATTATCATTGAAATATAACAATATTGTTATATTTCTTAAAGCATATTTCAAAAACTTTTAAACATATTTCATTTGAGTTTCTCTAGAACGGAATCTTATACAGGGTAGCACTTCCTCATTTCCTCAATAGGTCATGAAACTACTAGTGACTATTTTGACTAAGGCTACATCAATCATAGTAATTTTGAAATGGCAATAGTACACATATGAGATATTAAAAAACGTGGCCAATGGTTTATACGGTTATGTTGTTTTATTTCAACAAATTTAAAATTAGATGGTTATTTTAGCTGCATTAACATAACAACAAAGTTTATGATCGTTTGTGAAAATGAGTATGAATTTTATTGTGAAAGTAGATTTATTATTAATTTTTTAAAAAAACAATGGTTACTGAGTACTTATTTCCTTTATTTAAGGGTACGTAAATTTTGAACTTTAAATTGATGCACACTTATTTAATCACTACAATGAAATAGGTAATCAGTTACCCAAATAAAATGACAACTAATTTTCGTGTACTCCGTAATAAGTAACAAACTTTGGCAGCTGTGTCGTTTGTATTTATTTCCAGAATGACGTTTATATTAAGTTTAATTTGGAACCATTAACCTTTATATTAAGTTGGATTAGTTTCAAAAATCACAATTTATATATTTTGAGTTGAACAACATATATAACTATTGGTATTTTCTCAATTCCAAAGTTGTAGATAGATTTAATGTAGTTTATTTGTGAATTTTATAGTTTCATTTGTAATATGAATTTGTAAAATTATCAAAATATAAAAACTTATATTAAAGAGTATCTTTCGTATATTTTATAATTTTAAATTTATTAAAAATAAAAAAATATATATTTCAATTTTAAATTATAGAATTTTAAAAATTTATTTTATGTGAGTTGAAATACATATTTTAATTTTGAAACGAATGAGAGGTTACTTGTTATTATATGATCATAAACCCGTGGATTAAATTGTTATACTCTTTATGAAATTAAGAGTTTCACTTGTGTCTCATATTTTGAGAACTCCGTATATGTTTTTTGGATAACAAATTTGAAAAGTAAATATAAAATAATAGTCTGTATTATTTATGGTTTGATCGTTAGGTGCAGAGGGTATGTTTTCGCTGTTTGTTCTACCTGATTTCTTGTTTTGAAAAATGCTCATTACTTTACCAAGTAGTATTACCGTTGCATTTGGTTATTTTTGAGGAGTCATGAATAATTATAGAGCCAACATCATTTGATTTGCAAGCATAAGTTGAAAATGGAGTAATTTTTGTTACATAGTCTAAAAAATGAATGCCAATATTTGTACACGGATAAAATTGGTATCCTTTTTGTCTATTTTACTTTTCATATATTTATGAAAAAAAAATATATTATGAATACCAATAATTTATATAAATAAATATATACATATACATTTGGTAAATTATCGACCATTAAAATTTTAATAATAAGTTCATCAAAATTCATTAATCCCCTATAAGATTTAGTCACAGTTTGTGCATATTTGTTTGTGTACTAGTTGGTGACTTTAACACCATTCATTTTGTGATAATTGATTTAATTATAATAATTTTACAAGGTTACAGTTTATTATTAATTGATTTGATCATAAATAATTATTTAGAAACAATTTTATTTGTTATTCTTAATATGTTAATAGTAATTAATTGTGATTGCGTTCATAGAAACAATTTCTTAACTTAATCACTTTGCATCTAACTTATTCTTAGTTGACTTAGCGACCCAAAACTTAACATTTAACTTATTTTTAGTTGACTTAATGACCTAAAACTTAATTTAACGACCTAAAGTCAAAAAAAAAGTTTTCCTTTTTAAATAACACCATATCGTTGGAAATACTTTAAAAAATCTTACGGATTAAAAAAGTAGGTTAAATGACTAATACATTAAAAAATTTAAAGCGTAAACGTCGTTGTTTAATATAAAAAGGGTTAACCACAGACATTATTTATTAAAAGAAATGAAACAACAATAGTGAAGGTAATAAAGCTGGCCCTTTTTAATCGTTACAATTACAAACTTAATTACAAATGTCTAGAAATCACAGGAACTTCTTGGAAACAGAGCTGCGAAAAATCAAGTAAAGATTAATTACATAATTAAGACGCTAATAATGAGATACTAAAAAGTTCACAACTAATACACCTTTTTAGTAAACAAACCCCGGATATTAAACAAATTAATATGTCCCCGTCCGCCATCACCGGAGCCGACTCCGCCACCATGACCGGCGGCGTCACCGTTCCCACCGGCAACAATACCGACCGCACTCTTCTCAATTTCATCACTCCTACAACTCAAATGGCTGCGGTACCCAATACACGTCGGCACATTCAAGTTCAACACCTTAGCTTTACCCCCACCAGCACCACCTCCACCGCCGGCGACTGTGGCGGAGGCCTTGCTCCGGCGGATTTCATTTACATTCTTTTTGACAACGTTTTCCACTTCCCGAACAATAATCTCGGATCCCCTCACACCCGACCTACCACCACCTGCTGCGGCGCCGCCGCGGCGGACTTGCCAAACTGGACTACTACGGCCCAAGTGGACCCCACCACGACTTGGGCTACTCGGCCACTTCCTCGACTTCGACTCCCCGGCCGAATTACTCCTCGAACACGGCGCACTGCTAACCTTCCTACTCGTCGCCGCTGCCATACGCGGCCTACTTCCGCCGTTACCGGCGGATCTACTTCTAGAAAACGGCCATATATTTATATTCAGCTCAGCTGATGCCACCCCATTTACTCCACCACCACTACCCCTTTTTTCTCTCTTCTTCTCTTTCTCTTTCTCCTTGTCTTCATCTTTGCGATCCGTAGACTTCTTCTTGAATATATCCGTCCACCTTTTCGAAACAGTGAGCGTATCCGTGCCCGATAACCCGGGACCTAATTCGGGTCCTGAGCCGGATTCTTCGTGAACCGGTGGGTCGGGCGGTTCTTGGCGGTGGCGGTGGAGATGAAGGGGTTGGAGAATTCCGTCGACGAATAATTCGTCGGCGGAAACAAGATCGGGTTGAGGGAAAGATGGGTTTCGGAGCATCCAGAATTCGAATTCGGGTGAGGTAGAAACACTACTATTTCTTCGTCCACTACTGCTTGTAGAAAGACATTGAGGTTCATTTTGTTTTCCCATTTCCATTCTAGAGAGAGACGGGAAGTTTCTTTTAGTTGGAATTTACCTTCTGCTTCTTGTCTATAAGCAAGTGTTTGAGAATATCTGAGGGTGTGAGTTCAGAGAAGAGGGCCGGTGATGAACCCTACAAAGTAGTAATAAAGAAAGGAGGGAATTAGAGAAACAAAAGAATTAATTATACCTCTAGGGAGATAGAGACATGGACAGTGACATAATTACCCATAAAAAAAAAAATAGTGCAAGTACTAGCTAGCTAGTAATGTTAGTGGTAAAAAGTTGGATAGCTAGATAAGGTAGTAGATAGAGACATTGATGAGTTGGAACTTGGAAGCATCATAGTTTATGGAAGGATTACCAAGATGTATGGTATAGTATAAACCACCATGCTTATAAAAAAATCATTGCCACTTAAGCATAGGAAATGACAACTTTTGTTGCACAATTTACAATATTTGAGGTTGTTCACGTAATCTTAATACTCGCCACAACAGGAGTTTGGTGCTAATCGACAGAATTGCTCCCGTTCAAGATAACAGTGGTTTTAGGAGAATTTATGGATATTAAGTATTTTAATAATTAAATATAACTCTAAGTTATAATTTTACTCTTATAATAATTAATCAAATTTTTACTTTTTGTAATTATTTTGTATATTCCTGTAAATAATTTAAGTGTGCACTATCTTGTAAACAACAAGAGAATTAATTACTGATGGAAGAAATTAAACTCATCACTAATAAATAAGAGTAACATAGTAAATTTTTTCATCCAATTACTTAAATTGTCACAAAATGTCACTTAAAATAAAATTTTAACAAATTTCTAAAACGACACTTATCGTAAACGGAAGGATACTATGCAAGTTAATCCAAATATATTTTTATTTTTCAAAAGGTTAAAATGGCTAAATGTATTACATTGAGAAATATTTTTTTCATTGGAAAATACCATGACACCGATAATTTGTACAAATATATGTGGTAAATTATAAATTATTTAATATCAAAATTTTAATCGTGAATGTATCGGAGTATATCAATTTCTTATGGGGTTCTATACATATTTGTTTGTAGTGTCTCTAGCACCACTATTATCCAATTGGATAATGTAATTTTGTTGTATTATATATTTTTGGGAAAGAGAGCAAAAATGTGTAACACTTAACAAGTAATATAGTGATCATTAAAATCAAAGAGAATGGATCGTATGAGGGAATGAGGGGGCTAAGCCCGTAATGTGTTCCTTTCACCTTTGAATTCAAATGTGTTCATAAACTTGAATCATTTTAAATCATTAGATCAACAATATCAACTCTTAATATTAAAAATGAACATCAAACCCTTTATCCCTTTAAACCCTTTCAAATGAGCATTAGATCATCCGAGACTTGTTTAAAAGATTATGTACTGAATGTATCACAATGACATTTTACAATCATCCTTCTATACAAATGCAATTGTTTAGTCTATATAATGCACAAGTGATGAAAATAGTGATGTCATCTCATTAGACATTGCACGTTATTTTGGTTGAAATATTCGTGTAAACATTAGACAGTCAGGAACGAAATGGGCTTAGTTACCGATCTCTCAATATTTTTTTTATCCACTACATTATTTTCTAAAATTCTCATGTATTCTTTGAATAGATATTATTTAGCAAAAAGTCACCTTATAATATAAACACATGTCAGTTATAAAATAAATTAAAGAAAGAAAAAAACGAAGAGAATAGCCAAGGCTCAGAGCAAAGTGTTCCTTTACACTGAATCCCTAGATCCTCTCAGTGCCAAATCACTAGAGTACTGCTTTCTCAAGTCTGAACATTATATATATATATATATGTATGTCGCCCCATCATACGCACAATTATTACAACAATTTTAAATCTTAAAATTTTAATATTTTTTAGATATAGTATGTGGAATATCAAAATTATTGAACAATTCACATAATTTGAAAATATTGTGAAATTGTAATCTTAAAAATGGATTTATATATGATTTCATATAATATATTATTGGTTTACATGTTCTGTTCGACTGTTCCCAATCACATATATTAGTAATAATAAATTTGAAATTTTACAAAATCGAGTATCGTAGTTAATATTTACTTTTGTAGTTTTGAAAAAGACATCGGAAGTAATTAATAGGTGATTGGTTGGATAGTGTTGTCCGACAGTAATTATAATGTTAAAAACAGAGCAGTTTGTGCATCACAAATAATTTTTTTCTTCAAAAACATTATAAGACGAAATATTGCAAAGTACCATAAATAAAGAGTAGGACAGGGAAGTGGCGTATAGGCTATGGCGATCACTAACGTGTGAATTGAGGAGAGCTCGTTCCAACATCATACAGCTTTGGTTGAAGAACGTTACCATTACAGTCTATATTCCATCGTCATAAAAAGCGACTCTTATGGTAGAATTGGTGTTAATAGTATAGTTATGTTTTCTTTCGGTTTAAATTTTAAATATTTTAGAATTTTTTGGTAATATAAATTTACATTAGTAAAAATTAAAATTTTTAAAATTTAAGTTGAAATAAATGAGGTTTATATATTATATTATTTAATGTTTACTTTATATGGATCGGATAATTAGGATTTATGTAACAGAGATGATAATATCTAAATGTTACAACAAAACTGATTTCACGCCATATGACTTTTCTTCATCACTTGAAATCTTGAATCAATAGACTTTGATTTTATATTTATAATTATTTGTATTATTGGACAATAATTAGCTCCACAACCCACCAAATGCACTTTTTTGTATTGTTTTCTTATGGCTTGTCTTTGACACCGGTAGTAAACTACTCAATCATCAATAATTAAACAATGCTTAGTCGAAAAAATTAATAGAATAATTGAGGATCTTATCTTGATGCTTCACGACCTAAATCTAAAATAGTTAGATACTCCCCGAATTGTTGACGACCGATTTAAAAGCAAAAACCATGTTTTAAAAAAAAATAAAATAAGGATTAGTCACAAAACGCAATAGCATCCCATAAAGTAAAATGAAAATGAACCAAGCAAATAATCGATTAGAAAAATATCAGATTGATTGTCGATATTGTGTTGATACATTCATCATATTTCTTCACGTTATATGACCTTATCATTGTATATTGTGCAGAACTGTATACTTTGTCTCTTTCACGTAAATATCTTCACTTTATATTTCTAGAATTATTGTATAATTTTGTATATAAGGGCCAAATAGCCGTTAAATATCTTAAACTTCTTCATCCCATGCAAGATAGAATTTATGAAAGTAAAATTTAAAATCTCAGTACAAACATGCAGCTAGTTGGTTGTTGCGGAAACAATTAACAGATACTGTGATGTATAACTAAAAAGTTGTACAATCGCATTGTGCAATTGTCTCCATTTGCATGTGAGCACAGCACATGGAAAATTGAAAGGCAAATTGGGTGCACACCCAATTCAATTCAGTATGTTGCAATAGTGAAAATAGTAGGTATGCATCACATCATAATTAACGAACCATAATACAACCTGTACAATCCTATTTCTATTGTTCGTTTAATTTCGCATTTAACTTTTGAGGAATATTAATATTAATAATAATATTAATATTATACGTTTAATTAAAAATTATATGTTCAAATAAGAATTTTTTTTCATAAAATTTGTTATAAAAGTTTAATTAATAATAAAATAAGAACATTTAATGACAAATTTTCTAAAATATAATTTTAGAATTTAAAAAAATTATGCATATATAATTCGTTTTATTGAACAAACCTCATTTTCATGTCTTTGTCATATAAGTAAAATTAAATTAAAGTAACCTAGCTACAACTGTTAATTTGGGTTGAGGGTTTCCAATGCCCCTTAAAAACAAGTCTAATGATTGGAGAAAACAATATTGAGGAGAGTTCTCCTCTTATACGTACGACCGAAATTCGATTCCGAATTAATCGGACCTAATTGGCTATCAAATACCACAACTCCACCCCCACACCCACCACATTATAGACTTGAATAGTATTAATTGTTGCTATTTGTCGGATTTTATAACCTTGCAAACCATACAAAACTAGTAGTGCAAGGTAATGATAATATCTGTGCAAAGTCTTTAAGTGACCTTTAGATTTTACACACACACACAAACAAACTAAAAAAGAAGAAACAAAAGGCAAAAGTTAAGTCGATATTGTAAGTTTGTAACTATACTGAGATTGTTGACATGCAATTTATTTCTATTGCCATCTATGGAATTTATTTCTATTGCCATCTATGGAATTTATTTCTATTGCCATCTATGGAATTTATTTCTATTGCCATCTATGGAATTTATTTCTATTGCCATCTATGGGAGACAAAAATAGAATAAAATTCATATCGTCAAATCTTCGTATTTAAGGTAAATTTCCATTTAGGATCGTTTAACTTTTACAATGATCGAATATAAATTGTAAAATAATTGTTAAATGATTTAAATCAACTTTTACAATAAAAGTGAAATTAACATTAATAGATGAAAGTAATAGAAATCTAATCAATTGAGTATATCACTAGATTACATTTTCATTTTTTATTGCCATTATTATTATTATAAAATTCTTAGCATATTTACTTATAAGAATATCAAATACTTATGCTAAATCTTTTCGGTAAACTTTTAAGATTTCAAGAAACAAAGTATAGTACTTGCTATGATCTATTATTACTACCCTATATTCCTATAACTGTTACAAACAAGTTTTGACTTTGTAAGTTTAATAATAATATATTAAAATTAAAGTTAATACTAATTTTGTTGGTATTATTATTATTATAATCTTATAATTCACATGATAATTTTTTTTTATCACAATATAGTTTACATTAAGATTTTCATATTTAACACTAGTTTTAAAATATAATATTTCATCATTTAATTTAAAAAAGCAGAAAAAAATAATTTTACTTTAGTATGGAGGTAATATCGTTAGGTTCCGTATTATTATTTGGTGTGCACGAATACAGTAGAAGATGGTTGTATCTAAAAGTAAGAACTCTTTCCGTTTGATATTAAAATAGAATTCACATCATGTGGTTATCTGAACATGAGATGTAAAGTCAATTCAATCTGAGGAAGCTTTTTTCAAGAGAGTGCAGCAGCATCCTTTTGAGAAAAAGTAAGATCTCCCTTTGTTGATGTCAAAGAAAATCTGCGTCCTAATCGAAACAAAAATTTAAAAATAATACACCAAACCAAACCTGACCTTATGGTACTTTTACTTTTCGGGGCAACCACAAACTCCCACAGTAAAGTTGGGAGATGAGACAAAAACCATTCATTCCTTATAAACTGCTTTTCAAAGAATCAATTTCCTTGTGGTACTTTTACTTTTGGTGTTAACTGCATTCTAAAAATATATTTATTTCTAAATACACTTTAATTGTTTGTTTTTACATTTTAAAAAAAGGTTATTGTACTACTTAAGTAAAATCCTTTCACATAAGTATTTCGAACAATCAAAATGCAGAACGATCTTTAGTTAATCTGCAGTTTGGAACTTAGCTGAACAATTTTTTCCCTTTTCAGCTCGCACCGTTTTTACCATGAAATTGCTAAAGCCTCAGCTTCGTATACAAGCTGAATAAATTATAAATTATTATTCATATTTTTCGATGAAGTTCACAATTTTCATTATCATACTACTACGCCTAAAAAGTAAGGAATGTATTACATGAACGCTTAAAATGAATCAAACTCAAATTTTTGAAAGCCAGAGCAGCTAATTTTACACAAGCAGCAGCTTACAAAAACACAAAATTAACGATCAAATTTCTCCGTTAATTTTACACAAATAATTATTTTATTTCATAGATAAATTCAAAGACTAATAAAAAAACTAAAACCGTATATTGCATCTACCAATATCAGAAGTAAATTTCGAATAACATATAAAATAACTTTTCAATGTGTAAAGATTTTTTCTAAGAAAATAACAATATAACCATATATTCTACTAGCTTAAGATAATAAATAAACTTCCTAATACTGTATCTAGGCTTTCATTATCCATCGCCAGTATAATTTGGCAGAGTTGTCGTGGGGATACACTAGGAATTACTTCTCTGCTTGCAACAGACGACATATTCATCCTCACAATGCAGTGTGCACTAACATTCACTTCATTACATTATTCACACCTAGTTCACAACGATTAATTTAGAGAAGTACAGAATGAAGTAATGTTCAACCGAAGGGAGACCTAAGAAACTTTGGACAAGCTACGTACTTCCAATCTTCCATATATCTTAGTATAGGCACCAACTACGGATACAACATCAAACTTATATAGATGTCAAGAGATCCAACTACAGCAGGCCAATAAATCGAGGGAATATCGTAAGATCAGATTACAAAAAAATCTCAACTAGAATGTAAAAATACTTTGTTTGCAATTTTCCCAGGAAGCAACTACGCTTCAACTCCTAGCTCCAACAATAAGGTGCGATTAACATTATCAGCTGTGGGACCAAGGAATTGAATGGGACCTGTGATATGAAAATAAGAATAATCACAAACACAATAGGGTCTTTTCAAACCGCATAAGCATGCACATATTTCACTACGATTTCAGCGCAAAGAGTGTATTACATGGATCTCAGTTGTTTGAAGAACCAAGCATACCTGGACTGATGTAACAATTTGTAAGGGCCCATTCTTCACGCATGGATGCAAATTTCTTAAATGGCGCACCTAAAGAATTCACAATCTAGGTTAGATGGCAGTTGGAGAAATGTGAAGTCGGAGTCATCAGTAGCATCATAAACTGAAGAATCTATTCATTGTACGAGAAATATCAATTCCTCGGCCTCAAAAAATTACTCTTGTTCCAAAACTAGAGATACATTTCTCTCTATTTCGAATCCTATAATTTTATTTGTAATATAAATTTGTTGAAAAATAAATTTTTAAAAATTATAATTAAGAGTAATCTTCACGTTCTCCATGATATTTTACTTCAACATTGTTAATAGTAAAAAGTTTCACTTCAATATTGAATTATAAGATTTCACACAAATCTATTTTATTGAAATATAACTCTAATTTTTGAATTGGGGGAAAACATCTTGAACAAGAAATGCAGGTAAATGAAGTCATCATTTTCACAGAATCTCAATGAACTGTACGGGAAGAATTAGGAAACTGGAGCAAAACAAGATTAGAACACTGTCCTACCTTCAAGCTCTACCATTGCTTTTTTAATCACGGGCTTGAATTTACCTGCGGAAGAAGACAGAGCAAATTCTAAAATATAATGAACTTGAAAAAGCCAAATGCAGGAAAACCATGAAATGGAGACCCCCATTTAATTAAGTCCGAAATCTCCAAGATTAATGATACATTCTAAACTAGATTTCAATTGTAAACATGTGTTGCTGCAATATAAACTATACCAGCTCTATAGCAATATATAAATTTTATAAAAGAAGGTCTCTGTATATATACCATGTCTCCTCTCCACGTCCATTAAAGAGGTTAATGCAGTACCACCAACAGTCCATTCTTCAACTGGAGCGGCCAAATTCCCAACCTGTATATGTATCAAAGCTAATTAATTGAAATCGCATAGAAATTTTTTAGTGCCAGATACTTCAGAAACTCATTTGAAAGGGTCAACTGTGACAAAATCAACAAATGTAAATGGAGGAAAAGAAGCACGAACGGATGAAATCAATCCAGTTTTCCCGCTATGCAGGAGAGCTCCGGCACCGTAGCCCAATGCATAACAATATGTAGCATCAAAATTAGATGGCAAACCACACCTTCCTTCATAACTGAGAAGTGAGTCACATAGCAGAAGAAAATCAAACTTTAGAGATTGGTCCAAGTTATGCAAAACCTACGCACTGTTTGAACTCATCAGCAGAACATTTAAGACATATTGACTGAGTCACATTCACTCTAACGTCCAATTTATAGAGGTAACCGACAAAAAAGATAAGTACCCAAAAAAGTGGGATTGTCCATTGAATTGGCCCTTGTATTCTCCCTTCCGCTTTCTCTGCTCCAATTCAGTTTCAACCATTTGAATAAGCATTTTCTCTGTTTCTATTTTGGCAACCTGGAGGCAAAAGACAGGTAGAAATAACAACATTGCTCAATGCACATTACAAATAAGAACTACGAATCCATAATGACAAAAACAAACAAGATAAGTACCTGGACATTTCCATGTGGATCTCTTTCAAGCATCAATTGTTCTTGAATTGTAGGAGGTAGTAATTCAAATAGCTCCAGAGACTGGGGCGTAAGGTTCTTTTTCCACAAGCCACCTTCATCAACAATGTCATGGGCCAAAACTTCGTTAAGTTCTGCAATGAGATGCTGCACCTGCAAATTGAGATGGCAAAACCAGGTGGAATGCAAGTTGATAATAGTGAATAATATAAAATTGATAGCAGGACAGATGATCCAATATAACATGTCATGGAACACACGAGGGGAAAACATGGTGGTATGAGCAGGAACCAGGATCTTACCTCTGGAATGAAATCAATAAGTCCTTCAGGGACAAGTATCACACCATAGTTATATCCAAGTTCTCTACGCTTACAGATCACATCAGCAATGTAGTCTGTGACATTCTTTAGAGTCTCCTTCTTGTAAGCAACCTGTAGTGAGGTTTAAACAATTAAAGCAAAATAACAGAACAATGGGTAATCAAGTCGCCAATAATTGATTAGTGCTAAGATTTGATTTATACTTCACGACATTTTCAACAACTTCAGATTGTTCACAAAGAAATTATAAGCTAAAATAATTATGATTTTCTCCATAACCTCTTCACCAATTAGAGTGATGTTTGGATTAGTTTGTAAGGCACATTCCAATGTAATGTGTGAAGCAGCACGTCCCATGAGTCGTACAACTGAAAATCAGTAGCAAATGCAATTACTGTTAAGCTTGATATATGCACCTGAAGTATAATCAACATTACAGAAAGGTGTATAACGGATCCATGCAATTGGACAAAGACAGTGCTGGAAAAAAAAATTATGAAACTTATCCAATCCTATTAATCTATCACAAACACTCTACAAATTGTAAAAGATCCAAGGGAAACCGTGAAACAAATAACAATCTAATAATCTAGTTCTTACATGGTAGAGAAATTGGTGTTATAGTATCCTGTATATAATTGTTAACACAAAAAATGATAGATATAATGACAAATCTGCTAGCTTGGAGGTAAAGTGCGACCAACAACAAATGTATAACTGCAAAGCTTCTTAGCAAAAGTTTTCAACAAATTTCTGACACAAAAATGAAATACATCAGAGCGATGACATGAACCCGGTTAACCAGAAATCTTTCTTTGGGAATGAAATGAGATTGTGCTAAAGCAAACATGCTCGAGGTTGGCCAAGGTGGTTCCCATCAGAGACAATCAACATATATAAGTGTTCAAGTGATATTACCCTGATTACATAAAATTATGGAAGAGAAGAAAAAGTATTATGGAAGATTTCTAAGATGTAAAGGCATATTTAATAAAATTACAAGTCTTAGCTTGAAGAGCTGAACCTCCATCATGAAAATAAAAATCATAGAAAAGGAGAGTAACCTGAGCTGATTAATGAGGAAATTATTTTAGTGATTCTGTGAATCACTACGTTGAACTAGTTGGGAAAATTGATCAAAAAATATACAATAGACACAAGGTTGCTAGATGCTTACAATGGTAGTATTTTCCTGTGGAACGTGCATCTGTCATGACATTTCCAATCATTTCAGAATATATCTGCATGAATAAAAAGTCATTAATAAAATAATTGTCTCAAAATAAAAAAATGCAATGCAAGAGAGAAGCTATAGCGCCACTAATCGCGAACAGGGAGCACAATGTAATGCTGGATGTGTACTAAAGATAGGTTCCATTATCAACTGAATCATGGTTAACAGTTATAGGGCTAATGACTCTGCATACAACTTAGTTATTTCCAGTCATATCTTCTGTGGCAATGAAAAAGAAACAAAAGCATTTCTAGTGCTGAAAGTTTCTTATGCTTTATTACATTTTACAGTCCTCTAAAATAATCTCATAGCAACACAAATCATGCTACAGAAGAACAAAAGGTAAAAACACTCTATGACTTTTAGATGGAAGTGAAGGTTTAAAATCCAAGTTGTCCTTGAATGAGAAAGCCAACATCCTGAACTTACCATTTGCCAAAATGGTAGTAGCATAAGCAAATTTGAACCAACTCAACTATTATGGTACAATAGTGACATATAATTTTTTATGGCTCGACAATTAAACGTGAAATATTGGTGCACCCAGAAAGTTTACAACAGGATGAAGTCTTGAAAGAAAAACCTTCCATTAAAGTTTATAAAAGATTGAAGTCTAAAAAGGGTAACCTTGCAAGCAGTATCAAATCCGAAACTTGTCGGAACCTCTTTGCTTTTCAAATCACCATCAATTGTTTTTGGGCATCCAATCACCCGAGTCTTCAAATTATTATTCCTGAGTAAACAATTTACTATCATTAGAGTTCCAATTGCAAAATATCTGGCATTATAAATGAAGCAAAATCAAAAGGAGGGTCAAGGGAGGGGACCAATTACGATGCGGGAAATTTTATACAAAGATCACCTAAAGTTCTCAGCAAGGAGGCAAGCATTGGTATTTGAGTCATCTCCACCAATCACAACAAGCCCATCCAGATCAAGCCTCAAAACTGTCTCTTGAGCTTGCTTAAACTGATATCAAATTAATGCAGCTTCAATAAGACATTGGCTTAGGTAGAGAACTGAGCCTCAGTTAAAATTTAAAAGTGTATAGAAGATGTAAGGGCTAAGTAGTAAGGGTTCAGCATACTACTGAAAAGTCAACAAATTGTCAAACCTGTTCAGGAGTCTCAATTTTGTCCCTCCCACTGCAAATCATATCAAACCCGCCCTGATAGAAGCAACAAAACTACTTGAAGAAGGCTTCTAATTGATAGAATTTAAAATCATGTCAACTTATAACTTATTACGGAGTATTATTACAGATGTCAACTTATAACTACATAAAGAACCACAATTTTGATTGAAGAGAGCTTCAATTGATAGAATTTAATATTACACATAAAATTTCCCACCTGATTTCTGTATGGATAAATATAGTCTGAGGTCAATGTCACATATTTACATTTCATGATGCCCGCCGGTCCACCTTTAAAGCCATACAATGTGCTCCCTTTGCAACGATCCTGCAAGTAATCTGTTTTACAGGTAGGAAAAGTTATTCAATTTTATATTAGAAATAAAAGAGACTCTAAAACCATTTCCGCTTTTATGCATCAACAGTAATAAACTGGAAACACCAAATAATGGAGACCGTGTAGATGTCACTTGGGAAGCACCACAAAAGATCTTCTAAATGTACTTGTTATCTCAAAGCCATTAGATTTCCCACATGACAATTTCACCCAAGTACAAGACACTTGCCAAGCTTAATTAGAGAACTCCTAACAAGTGAAAGACCTTATCATTGAAGGTCCACAATATAGGTACAGCACCTACAGCAATTTTTTGCACAAAAGCTACATTTGCTTTATGGAGATATTTCGATGGAAAATACCTGGGGCTACACTACCTTATCCTGCACTAGAGTATGGAAGGAGAAAAAGGCCCTAAAAAAGAGTTCAAGTGATGATACTTCAAAGCTTAACATTTTTACCAAAAATTCCTGAAATGACATTATGTCCACCAGGAGCTTGACCTCCTGAAAGCACCACACCAATCTTCAAATTTTGACCTGACCCCAATTCCTTTCCATCACCGGGTACCAAAACTGCTGAAGGTTGTCCAAACAAACAAGGAAACAACTTTGCAATCTCATCTGCAAACAGTAAAAGGCAGTAAAAATCCTCGCCAAACTTCTACCTCTAGATTGAAACAGAGTAAACCATCCCAAAAACAACGAAAATTTTTGATTCTGCTAATTACACACACTTTCAGGAACTACTTTTTGATTGTGACTTCTAAGTCGCTTTCAATTTGTGACTTACAAATTATTTTAAGCACTAACTAGCCAGGCATCAGTTATACTCAAAAGTCAGAAACTGAATTTGGCTAATCCTCCGTACTCCGTAAAACATAAACAGTCACACCATATATATGCTCAGCGCGCACATTGATTTAAGTAAAAATGCATATCGTGTCTATAAATTGCTAACTTGATGAAAAACTAGCTGGGCTTAGCATATTGATAGATCTAAACAATGCGCCTTGAATTAATTACTGACAGACACGCATCATCTGATTAATTCAGGCTAATTAAATAGTGAAGGATGGTGATAGATGATATTGACCTGGATTGCCGGCGGCGCAGCTAGCAGGACCTTGAACGACGTTGAAGGTGGTCCTGAGAACGGATGGGAGAGGAAGAGAGTGATCTAGACGACTATTCTGAACTTCGCTGTAGACCGTCGCAAGACGGCTGGTGAGCGGTGGTTTAACGACGGCGGTGGAAGCATCACCGTTAGCTAGAATTGAAGGAGGAGGAGCCATTGATGAATGAGGTAATTGTTTTTGTAAGTCCAAAACTAGACTGTTGAAGGAGTATTTAGATCTTTCGGTCAATCGACTTTGATGGCTTCGTTTTCGCTGTTTTGTCCGGCTCGTCGTTGCTTTTCTATTTCAGCTGAATGAATTGCTGATTCGTTTATTTATATACGGAGTAAAATTTTGTGAATATCTAGTTTACTATTTGAATAGGGTACGACCAATCTTAAATTTTATAATTTGAATATTCATAAGCAAATGTAACATGATCTTTTTCTTTCGTTGAACAATCATTTATAGTTCCAAAAAGTTATTTCCTGCCGATTGGATATCATTATCAACGGACTTCAGATATTTTACACATTCTTAAAAATTATAAATAATTACATGGAATTTTCTTAAAAATTCGGATGAAATGGGAATACTCATTCATATTTTATCTATAAAAGGTTAATTTATAAAATATAAGTAAAAACTTATTTATTCTCCGTAATTTAGTTTATTTTGTTTTCAAGACAAATGATAACAATTTTTTGGAGAAATTCTTAGAATTATTAAATTCGGACTATTTGAATGCCGCTCGTTTGTTAAAAACCATCCCCTTCACTTCCTTAATGTTTTGGTACCTGAGGGTAACATAGAGGAAGCAGTTAGTCAGTTTTATGCACAAATATGAATTCACATAAAGATTTTATAGATCAATCAAAATTTGAAACATGCACAATTCTATTACATTCTCTCTATTTTTTTTCAGTGGAGCCCCATTTATTTATTTTATCTTTATGTATTTTGTTAAATTTTTCTTGTGATTTAGCTTGTATGATGAAATTTATTGTATAAAAATTTGACACATGAGAATTTCATTATTTAGCGGAGAAGGTTGAAAAAAACATTAATATGCGAAAAGAATTTAAGTTTTGTAGCGCATGGTGTAGTAAATTGTATGAACCAGTTGATTTATGACGTCATGGGACCCGTAGTTGTTAGATTTGGTAGGGATGCTGCTTGAGCATGATGATGAAGTATTATATAAAAATTTAAAAAAAATTAAATCAATTTATAACTTCATGATGAAGTATATATGTTCATTCACCTTTTCTTCTTCTTCTTCTTCTTCTTATTATTTTCTTTTTTTGATAGTAGTATGGTTGTTAGTTTTGGACTCGTCAAACTTGTTTCTATAAACTGCGGTTAATAAGGTTTAAAGTGTGGGGGTGGGGCTAGTACTATATATATGCAGGCCGGTCATTCTAGAAGTAGTTTCTCAAATCTTACAGCAGGCATGGTTTTTAGAAAAGTATGATGCTATACTTTTTACTGTTTAATGTCTTAAGGACGACCTTTGCATCACTCGGACTCTCGTTACGACCTTCTGTATGCTTCTAGAGTTATTCCATCTTATGTAAAATTTTGAAAAAATTATATGAAAATAAAAAAGTTCACGAAAAATGTCAATATTATTTGTATGCGAAAATAGTATTTACGTTATTGTGTTATCTTATAAGTTGAGCATGACAAATGAGTAACTAGATGAATTATAGATAATTATTCATTTCGTTTTTAAATTAAAGATAAATTTTAGTTTATATAAATTAGGTTTTCGAAATCCTATAAACCAAAATTAGTGAAATTATTTATCGTTTTTATTTGAAGTGAAATATCATAAAATATACGAATAATACTCTTAAATTTGATACTTTATAAATGTATGTCACGACTGAAATCTTAACATTCGCAAATAATATACTACATTAAAACAATAATGCATCTCTAATTTTGAAACTAAGAAAGTATTTATTAAAAAATAAAAGTTAGTTAAGTAATTTGCGATGTACACTACTACAAGCCCAATCCAGTTCAACACAGGCTAAAGCCCACCAAAACCTTCGATATCAGTGCTGTTTCTGGTTTTGGCGTCACGAAGATCTCTAAAAAAACATTATCATCGTCCGTAAATTGTTTAGGTGTTTAAATGTTGTTGTTTAATATTTTTACAAAAAAATTAGTGTCTTTGAGAGGTATTAGATATTTACATAGACATATTACTAAATATTTCAAGTTTGTGTTGTTGTTTAATATTTTTACAAAAAAATTAGTGTCTTTGAGAGGTATTAGATATTTACATAGACATATTACTAAATATTTCAAGTTTTGTTTGTAATATTACTTATTATCATCAATACACCGTTGTCTATATATCAAATTATTTGAGGTTGAGGAATTGTAATAAAAAATACTAATTCCATTCTAAAATAAAAGACATATTTCAATTTTGCTTGTAATATTACTTATTATCATCCATACAAACAAGTTTCTATATCAAATTATCTGAGGTCGAGAAATTGTAATAAAAAAATACTCATTCCGCTCTGAAATAAAAGATATATTTCAGTTTGTACAAACTTTTCAAAATTAAAGTAAATTTTTTTACCTTTGAAATATGCCTTACATTATTATCTCTCACTTTATCAAATATTTTTAACTTAACTAACTTTCTCTAAGATAATATTACCTGGCTTCTTTTCGGTATCAAACTTTTCCAATTATACACATTTACCATAAATAATACTCCGTAAGAAAACAAACAAACAAAAAAATTCATAAAATTATATTAAAGAATTAAGAGAAATTAGCTATTATTCATTTTTGTATATGTTGAATCCATGCAAGTCATGGCAAAAGTAGTTTTCTATATGTGATGTTATGAAAAAATATGATGAAATGAATAATGATATATAGATATATTTTTTTGCCTTTCACAGTTCACTTATCAAACAATTGAATTCCAAAATTTGATAGGGTGGTGATTTAAACCTTTTTTCTTTCTTATTAAATGTGAGGTTTAGGTACATTATCTGGAGCGATGTGTGTATATTGTGGTGTATATTAGTTAAATTTCTGTCTTCAACTTAGCTAAGATTGATAAACAAATAGATTATATTAATGACTACCATAGAAAATCAATCAATGAGAAGAAAAACAAAATGGATTCATCTAGAGGTGAAAACTAATTTGCGGGAAAATCATGTTTGAGAAGCTTAAGAATTGTTTTACCCTGTCAAACGGCTAAAAATAACTAACACCTACAATTTTCAAATCCAAACATCAAATTGAAAATAAATGTACCGATTTATAAAATTTTAAACAATCTTTATTTTTTTTCCTGATAAAAACACAGAGGATGTGATCGAATGTTGATGAGAAAAATAAAAGTGATTGGTTAGGGTGATCGTATTTAGCAATTAGTTGAACTCTTACGAAATTTTCATGAAAAATATGAACATGCCCAAATATGAGACAGATGTGACTTTAATAGTATCCTCAATACAACCTCATAAAATGATACAAGCATATAAATGCAATAAAGAGATCAGAATCGTTTGGATGGTAGTTGGCTATATATGGAAGAATCAATATTTTTTGTTAGCATAAGAATTAAAAGATAGTGTAGTTAAACTTCAAATAAATAATTAGGAAAGAAAAAGATAATGTAGTTAACTAGATAGGCCTAGGTAGCAGTTTAAGTTGGTAATATTGGGACAAAATTTGGAATATACCCACTCCACACGAGAAACATCCAATTATTAAAAAGTTAATATAATACTCTCTTCATTTTAAAATTATAAATATATTTCTAAAACAATGATTTTTAAAAATAATTTTTATGTTCCAATTATATCCATATTATCATGTTGTTTAATAATAATAAGAGTTGTGTTAGAGAATACAAAGTAGTAGATGTAGTGGAGTTAACTGAAGTAATAGATGTAGTGGAATAGTATTTAAGGAATTGCATTACTTTTTATAGTTTAAAAATAAAAATGCATTCTTAATTTTGAAATAACTGAAAAAAGAATATGTATCTCTAATTTTGGAACGGAAAGAATAAACTACCCCACCTCTTTTTTTAGTCTAGTCAAACAGATGTTTACTTTTGCCGTAAACCATGAAGAAGCATCAAACATTTCCAATGAGATCCATATAACAATTCTTAGATATTTTTTATTTTGAAAAAATAAAATTTTATATTTCGAAATGTTTTAATTTTGAATTTTGATATAAAAGATGAATCTATTATTTGTAATAATTATTCGGTTCCACTCTTATTCGTCCAAACATATAATTATATTTTTATCAGAATTACTAATTAAAAAGAATGTACATAGGAAAACAATTCTAGGTATAAAGTTTGCAATTATACTACAAAACAAGAGTTAACAATTGCAATAAACAAGCCCGTGGAATAATCTCATAGTAACATAGAGAATTAGTTGCTACAAAGTAAAATCCAGTTTTTTCCTTTCAATTACTTGCTCCTGTGGTAAATAAATGTCCGTCATTCCAACCGATGGAAGCCTATTGTTTTTAGAGTTAATTTCTTGACTTTCCGCATATTCTAGAAAATATTCTACTTAACAAAGTTGTTTTATTTTATTTAATTACAATATCCATTACGTAATCGAACTGAGAATAATATTGGTTATGCCATCAGTGTCAAGATGCAACATTAGAACAAATACCTCGAAGAGTTGTATAACTATGAGAGAATCATAGCCTCATGTGTCACCCAAAAGATAAGCATGGAAAGCATTGTTAAATTAATACTCTATCTGTTTTATAATACTTGATATTTAATTTTTTTACACGTAAATTTGAATTAATTTTTTTATATGATAAAATTTTATTCTTATTAATTCTTATTTAAAATATTTTTTAGAAATAAAAAAAATTTTAATATATATAAAAATTCATCTAAAATTATGTGTAAAAAAGTCAAATATTAGTTATTGTGAAATGGTTTGAGTAAGGTTTTGCAATTTGTTTAACTCTATATTTTGTTGGATGCTAAACTTGTAATCTTTAAGATTAGCTAAACCTAGTGACCAAAATAAGAAAAAGAAAAAAAAGAAGCTAAACAATGATGTTTGTTTTTTCCCATATTATTGCATTAAATGTTAATTGGTGAATAATTTTATTTTATAGTATTCGATTAGTTTGGTTAAAATACAGAGAACTATTATTGTTAATGTGAAAAATTGATTTGTACAATGCAACATGTCAGACTTACACATAAAAATATAAATTTCACCAAAATAATAATAATTTATTTCTTGCAAAATACTTTTTGTTTTACCTTATAATAAAGGAAGGCTTATCCAAATTCGATATCTAAAATATCTGTAGTTCAATGAAAAATGACACTTCTCGATCAAAAAAATAAAAATAAAAAAATAAATAATGATACTTCCTAAATGAAGGAAATTGAACAATATATTTCGTTTTGCCGATAAAAAATAATAATTAAATTTGCTTAAACTGACTAATTGTTTTGACATCCAATTAAGTTATGTTACACATTTTATATATATATATATATATAAATTATATATATATATAATTTGAAGAGTAGATTAGTAACTATTTATTTATTATACAAATGAAGATTTTAAAGGCAACTGAATATCATCCTGATAAATCGTCGGTGATATATAGATATTTTAGACTTATATAACACACATTAGTCTAATAACACACATACGAAGTTAAAAATAACAAAAACAGAAACGCAATATATTATGATTAATCGACTTGATACGCTTTGCGTTTAATTAACGAAGCGTTTACTGGTCATAGCTTTGGTTGAGCAGCACTCAATTTAAGTCACCTTAAACTAACGCGAGGTCCACATGGCCGAACCTCGATTAATGCACCACCTAAAATGGGCATTTGACTTAGTTATGGCCGGCAACTACTTAATTGTAAAATGAAAACAAACAAAATCCAATCACAAATTGAAAAATTAAAACGATACCAACATATTAATAACAACAAACACATCATAATAGAATCAAAATCATGTGGAGTATTCACATAACATAATCATCCATATATCAATTTTCTGATAGGAACAACCTAACACTATTAAGAACGTTATATTTTTATCCTTGTAATTTACCTACGGTATAGTTTAATTTATTTGCAAAAGGGCCATTAGGTTTTTGAATTCTCCATCTTATAAGTTCTATTAAACTCTTAAATTGATAAATTTAATTGTATAAATAAAAAAAATATTAAAATTATAAAAATTGGCATTTTTGTGTTGTCTATCATTATATTTATAATTCTCAGAACACAAGGGGCATAATGACTCGACTCGCAGTCTGTTCAATTTCCAAACTCAACGATGACAATTAAACATTAGGATTTGTTAGTTGTGGTATGTAACCCAATATTTTACGACAAAAGCAAACCAGTCACGAATCATCGTCTTAATAAGCTATTGCTCACTGATTAGTTAATGTTACGTGAGTCTCCTTTCTGAAGGATTCCTTATGTAAATTGAATCAGTCAGTATATCCATATATTTACGTATTTATAATGATAGTATAATATAACATTAAAATACACAAAAAATTGCATAATCTCTCTCTCTCTCTTTTTTTTTTTTTATGTTCTTTCTATCCCTATGACTGAGTTTACTTTAAATAATATTGATTACATAATTATAAAAACCTTCGCATGAAATTTTTATACTAAATGAGACATATCATTTTCCTCACTATTAAATTTGACACGCAAAAATTATTACACCAGTACAATTACTTTTAACTACAACAGCATAAATTTATAATGATAATTTGAACGACACATTTTATGAAATATTTTCATGAAAATATCATTTACTTAAAGAATGGAAACCATTTTAGTGCACCACTTTATATATCCTCAACATTTTATTAAAAAGGGAAAAAACCGAAGCTCCGTATATGTTTTTAGACTTTGTTGTTCTCTTTTCAAGCAAGAAAACAAATTTAAAACTCTCCGAATCAAAAGACCCACCCGGTTGTTTCCTTTTTCATTTGTTAGTTTGCTTCTACTTAATTAGTCCCCTCTTCCCCACTTTCTTCTTATTATTCTTCTTCCATTTGTTGTCTTTGTTTGCTTCCCCCAATACTCATCATAGCTTTAGCCTCTTGTGGCGGAGCTGTCAATGCTATCACAATCCCCCCACCCTTTTTATTCACTCCTCAACTCCAAAAACATTGATCTGTCGACCACCCCCCCTTTTATTCATTCACTTCTTTTCCCAACTCTCTCGTCATTTATGTGAATTAAAGCAAAGGTGGTGACTGGTGACATCTCTTCTTCACCAACTTCACGTGATTTCAATGCTTTAAACCTTTCTTTTCATCCATACTTCTTTCTGTAAGTTCCCCTCTACTCCATTTCATTTAATCGTTCATTCTTTCAGTATATCATGTAATGTAGGTGAAACTGGAATTGGGTTATTGGGTTTGTGTTTCAACAGAAAGACACACCGGCACATGTAGATGTATATAGCTATGTGTGTGTGTTTTAGTGTGTGAAATTAGAGTTTGTGTGGTTGTGGGTGTGTGAAGAAATGGGTCAATTTGGTGAAATTTTGGGTTTCCATATGCAGGAAGTCGGGGAGGAAGAGAAAGCAAAAACAATTCTCGACTTCTTAAGGGAAAGAATGGACGGCGTTGAGAGGCGGAAGACTCTCGCTGAACGGCTAGGATTAAAGGGCATGGGCTGCTGTGGGGCCACCTGGGGCATCAGACCGTCCACCATCAGCATCAGAGACGACGACGACGATGAGGATCACGATGTTAATGATGATGTGGCCCCTCAACAAATCCAATCACAACGTCCAGCAGAAGATGAACAGCAAATTGAAGTCATAGACGTGGGCCGGAGACCACAAGATGCTAATTCGGATCCGGGTTGTGATGCGGAGGTCCCAGTGGTTTCCGGGATGAACTTGGCTGATGCTTTGGCAGCAGAACGACTATACCGGGCGGCGAATGATTCGGAGGAAGGATCGGGTTTGAGTTCGAGTCCGGTTGGAGCCGATACAACGGAAACGCCGTTGAGGGTGTCGTTGATGAGATTGTTGGAAGAAACGGAGGGTGGAGATGTGGAGGAGCATATAGAGAAGGAAGGGAAGAGTGTGGGGAATGAGTCGGTGTGCTGCGTGTGCATGGGAAGGAAGAAAGGAGCGGCGTTTATACCATGTGGGCACACTTTTTGCAGGGTGTGTTCGAGGGAGTTGTGGTTAAATCGAGGTAGTTGTCCCCTCTGTAACCGTCCCATTCTCGAGATTCTTGATATATTCTGAGTTTTTTGCCATTGCCTTGAGATTGGACAAGGTTTGGAAAATATTCTGTTAAAAGTTTTTCCTTTTGATCAACACAACAACTGAGTCATGGGTATTCTATATTCTTCCGGTGTAATGAGTGCAAGTTGATATACAGGTAACAATAACATATTGGATCCAATTAGTATCAGCTTATCTCCGTGATTAAATAAAAATGTAGCTATTACTCCATATCACATCTTTTTTCTTTTAAGATATTCCCTCTAGTTGCATTTGTTTTGACATTTATACCAGTGTGAATAATTGGCTCACACAATATTTAAGGCAACAATATATAATTACATATTTTTTTTATAATTTATAATGAATATTTTTTTTTTTCTAATTTGTGCGTACATTTTTTAAAAGAAATAAAACTGGATGAATACCGTACATAGTTATATAATTCTGATATGCACCTTCCTAGGAGTATGACTTCCGTTCATTCTAAATATTATAAATTTAATAAAATAATTTAAATTATTAGAAAAATATTGATATACTTTAAAGTGAACTTTAAAAATGTTTAACATGTTGACGTAGATTAATTTAGTTGATAAAAACTTAATAAATTTTTTCATTAATTTTTTAATCTTATCAGCAACTCAGCGAGCGCTCCTGTTATAGTCAGACTTTAGAGTTCGTGCCTATTAGGTTGAGTCCCTAAAGTTTGGATTTTGACGATCATATTTTTTTGATGAGTAATCTGTAAAACCTATTAAAAAGGTTGAAAGCATGCCTTGATTATAGATTGAAAAAATCTTCTCTCAACCTAAATTTTTTTATATTAAAAAAAAAAGATTTTTTTTAAAAATATTGTCAAACGACTTTCTTGATGTATGTATAATATCTATGTATCAACATGTCTTTATCTTGATGAATAATTTGTAATTACTAGTAACATATAAGAAAATATGCAAAATATGTAATTAGAATAAAATATTGATTTATACTTATATGTACTTAAAAGATATATAACACGTCAAAATAGATTGATTCAATTAATTAAAATTCGTTTTCATTAAATTTTGAATCTTGTAAATCAATTTCAAGAGTAATTTATAAATATCAACGCTTTCTTATCGCGGAATTTAAATGGAAAATATCACTTAGTTTAAAGTTTCGTGACAAGAGAGAAACATTTAGTTTTGATATTATTACAATACTCACTAATTAAGTTGCATTTTTTTGGTAAGTTCGCATAGTATTTTTCTATCATTAAGTCTTTTTGTTGACTTCCATCCGTGGAAACGGAGTACGACTTGATAAACTTCACGAGTGGTTATGATTCGAAAGGTTAACATACAATGTTTGAAATTATGAGCGTAAGTAAATTGAGTGGTTTGTGAATAAATTTTTATTTAGCATGTTTAAAATTTGTTTGATTTCAACTCGTGAAAATAAATAATTTAATTTGATCGGATTCGATTAAATTAAATTTGAGTTCGACTCGAAGACATTTATTTACGAACTATTTGAAACTGATGCCCTCGTAAGAAAACTAAATGAGCTGGGGGTTATGACTTGTAAGATGAAGGCACTCCTAGCAAAGCAATACGGAGTACTACGGATAACTACTACTCCGATTGTACGTACGACTTTATTAGGGCTAAATCGATTGTACGTATGACTTTATTAGGACTAAATACTAAGAAAATAATCATAATAAATTCATAATATGATTAAAAAGTATTATACATACATCAATTATTTGTAGAGTTAGTCTACAAAATTTAAAATCCGGACTATTTAACATCTTCTATGAATATTTGACATTTGGGCACCTACATAATTTGGAATTCGTAGTAGTTAACTAAATTATTCAACATTGCATAAGTTAGTAAGAGTATGCCAGATGGCCGGCCAACCCTTTTCTCCGTATAATTATTTAAGTATTCACCCTAGTTTTTCTAAGTTGAAATGCAGGCCGATGGACCAAGTTGGATTATCGCCTGCCTCACTTAAACCTGACAAATATAGCCAAAAAAAAACCTTGACAAATATTTCTCCATATCATCAGGTATCCACATATATCCATTACTTTCTCCATTCAAAAAAAATGAGTTACATTTTAAAATAAATTTTATTCCAAAAAGAGTAACATTTAATTTTTTTTTTGTTATTTTACAATAAATTAAAAACTTTCAATTAAAAACTTATAGATTTCGTCATAACTTAAAGATTTATAACAAATTTCATGAAAAAAATTTATGATTTGTATATTTAATTTTTAGTCAAAAATGCAAAATTAATAATTGTCAAAAGTCTAAACGTTACTCTTTTTATGAAACGGAGGAAGTATAATAATAATAATAATGATAATAAGCTCCTTCCTTTTATTTTCAATATCAGTTTTTTTTTCAGTTTAACCTGACAAAATGTTTAAATTAATCATTTTGTATATTCTAAGTGTATTAAATATATTACCTTAAATTAATCTCATTTATTTGTCTTATCTCTATTCTCAAGTCATTTATTTTTCTAGAAAAATAAATTAATAAAAGGACAAAAATAAAACAAAATTTTGATAAGAGTAAAATTAAACTTACTATTATATTAGTATTAGCCTTGGTCTATGCTCGTACTAGTAATGTTATGCAATTAAAATTTTGGGTGCAGATTTTAGTATAGTTTACTTTCAATATTTGAGCCAATATTATAGTTTATTTTTCTGTAAAGCAATTAAAGCCTAAACAAAACACTGATCAAGATATCAAATTTCCTTCTGCATATTCTTAAAGATACTAATGGCCCGATGGGCCGAAAAATATTTATTTCAGTGGACCAAATATTTTAACCAAACAATGAGTATTTAGTACTGTCTTCATCTATAAAAAGCCTTATGTCTAAAGTTCCAAATTATATACATTCTTTTTGGTCTACATATTCAAATTATATTTTATTAAACTCAAATTCGGCCTGTTTCATTTTATCGTTTGGGCAAAAAGGATATTTACTTGGACACATACAAGTTTGTGACTGACTTAATTATAGAGTTTAGTTATTTTCTTTAAAACTCTTGAATAGATAATTTAACCTTTAAGATAAAACGATGTCATTTAGTTGTAATCATTTTCTGCTTAGTCGTCACTGGTAAGGATTATATACATAGCAATCTACTTCCAACACCCCCCCCCCCCACCCCCCCCAACCCCACCACCACACACACACGCCACGTACACCACCCCCACCCCCTAATTTTCCATAACATTAATCAAATCGATATTGATAATTGTATAAAATAATGACTAAAACTCAAAACTCTAACCTCTTATTTGAGAAAATATAATAGTGATTATGTTATACCGAGGATCATGTTAATAACATGGAGGATGTATATCAACATCAAATTAAGATCACAACATTATTTATTTAATTTGATTATCTATTTTTTGGTTCAGTATAAGGAATTAAAGTGACCACAGCAAGGAATCGTGCATATCCAAATGATTAATAAGATTAGTTCAAGATTTTATTTTAGGTTGAGATTTTGTGTCTTGTTAGTTATTTTTTTGGAATTAACATTATAATTAATTCTCAAAAAAATTTGTAGCGTATGATATGCCCCGATTCTAAACCGTAAATTGAAAGCTTTTCTAGACCTTAAAAAAAAAAACAATAAGCTTCCGTTAGCGTAAAAGGGAAAAAGGTTAGTTAAATACTACATAGTGACAAAATATACTCCAATGTATCACCCTTAACTTAATGTTAAAGTGCAAAAGAAGAAAGCAAAAATACACAGTTGAGACGTATATTTCCAATAAGCAAAGGAGATCTTATGGCGGATCGCTTCTAGTCGAATAACCAAATTATTTTTTAAATAATAATTTGGGTAATATTGAGTTGTCTCGTGAGTTATAACTATTGGATAATCATGGCACAACCAATTATGTAGCTTATGATATTAATAAATGTTGGACCGAACTATTTTCGTTAGTCGTTAATTGCTTGCTAATTATGCAACATTAATTTTAGAGAAATGTCATTTGTGTAAATTGCAAAAGATCAGGAGAATGCGTATTTCTATGAGTTTCCCCTAAGCACAATGAATGTGAAAGTTAATTCAATGTATGGTTTCTTCTTTGTTTTTGGTTTTTATTTATATGTAGAAATTCTCATTGACAGAAAGTGCGGATTATAAATACAGTAAATAACTTAAAATGCATATTAAATCATGTGAGAGTTCAAACAAATTCTTTAAAAGAGAAAATCAACTTCATAGAGTCGAATAAAATACTTAAATTTAGGTAAAATCAACCTGTAAGATGAAAGAGTCGAACTACATATATGATCCAGAATGAGTATAACACCACTAAAGAAAATCTTGTAAACATGACTCTTTTAAAACAAATTAAAAAAAAAAAAAACAAACAGAAAAGTAATTGAACAGTCACCAAATCTCCATAACTAGCTGCAGTTGTGTTGGGTCTTGTTTTGGTTTTTAGGACTTAAGGAGTTCCAAAATTTTCACTGCACGAAAAATGAGATTGCGAATTGCTTTTGAATGATAAACATAATGCTTTCTAACAACATTATAAGTTCTATTTTCTTTAATTTACTTAATTCATCTCATATATTTTGTTAATATACATGACTGCAGATGAAAATGACTGTAGGCCCGTAAACCCTTAATTAATGTATAAACTTAAACTTACTATGATAATTATTTAAGAAAAAGAAAAATAATATCGTACCTGATTAAAAACGTTGAACATTACTTTTTATCTTCTGTTTGACAAAAAGAAATTACTTTGAAAATCAATATCATTGTATTTATCACCAACCTGCAGCTCCAGCCATAATTAATTGGCACAGTTAATATATAGTAACCAAACGAGCCCGTGATATAGTTGGTTTATGTAATATTAAGAAATTATGAATATTTAATTTATTTATGATGAAAATCTTGAAAAGATAAATATTAAATTCAAAATAACCAAAAAGAGAAAAAGAGAAAAAGGGAAACCAGTCAAGTTACTTCTCTAGCTACATTCATTTAACAATAAAAACAATCCTAACTAGGTAGCATTGCTGGCTTGATTGGTGCTTGTGAATGGAGATATATGTATTGATGTATAATGCGGAGGGACCAATCTAGTTGGTTATATGGAGACCACAAACTAGGGATAAATAGCTACTTGATACATGGAAAAGAAAGCTACAAAGTTTTTGCTATATTCATGGAACCCAAACCCTACCTCATCCCAATTCCGACACCGTGCATGTCATGTGTTAGGTTTTATGTTATTTATTATAGCTATGTTTTCAAATCATGATCGATACTTTCTAGTTTTTATCCCCTTTAATTTCATTTTTAGTATTATTAATTGGAATGTTGTTAAAGATTTATAAGATAGTTGAATATATAAATAGAAGTAGCAAGACATAAGTGATTGCCGATAAAAACAGTTACAAAAATTAAGTAGATAATGGGGTGAGAAAAAAAGATAAACCTCATAATGAGTGTAAATAGAGGACTGCTGATGAAAACAGTCACTTATTTTTTGTTTTCTCATATAATTATTATTAAACTTGATTTCACAATATCTTCTCTCGCAAAGATTCTCTTAATTTTGAAGTTAAACATGTTGCTTAATTTTAAAAAGTTTAATATACTTCTAGTTTTAGAACCGATGGAGTATAATTTTGTGGAAAATGTATTTTATACTTTGTATAAATAAGTTAATTACAACAAGAACGATCAATTGATGATAATAACGTATAAGAATTGCATAATTGTGTTTAGAGAAGCTTTTTTTTTTAATTTAGAAACATTAAATATATATTATACGATTTGTACCTCTTGATGATGTTAAACAGAACAAATTGAAATAATAAGGCTAACATAACTCGTATAAGGTGTATTTTAAGCAAATAAATTGATTAAAGAAAAAAGTCCATTAATAATATAAGAACTATATGAATTATTTTTAGAGAAATACTTAATTCTTTACTTCTCGATGGAATCTGGAGAGTCTTGATCAGAGTAGATTGAAGGAATAAGATTAAATATAACTAATTACAATTAAATCGAGTCAAACTAAACTTCTTCTCGAATTGCTATATTCCTTGGCAAGTCTAATTTATCTATTGACAAGTGAATGGTCCATAGAGGAGGAAAAGGTTCTATTATGAGGTCGCATTCAAAGATGATTTTGATTTATACTTTATGTTCTCAGAAATATTTACTATTCGAAAAAAGAAAAAACAAAGGTTTTTTTTAAAAAAAATATGTTGAGAAATGACAGAGTTTAGTTCCAATAACCGATGGTGTTTTACCTTAGCTAAAAGATCAGTTAATTGTAAAAGAAGATATATCTATTACTTACGTAAGGTTAGCTAAAAGATCAGTAATTATAAAAGAAGATATATCTATTACTTACGTAAGTAAGGAATTCGTGTCTAATTTACTAATTTATCTAAATAGTTTGTGCACCGTTGAAAAATTCGGTCAATTATGTAAAAAAAAAAAAAGAAATCCCGTCAATTAGGGTCGGCATTTATATCATTCTACCATTAGAAACTAGGGGGTACGATAGATAGGATTGAACAGAGAAAGTTGAGTGAAAATAGCAACCTAAGGCAGTAGCTAATTAAGAAGACCATCTTATCAAATCTTGGTAGTCAATTTTTCTCACTTGTCACAAATCATTGCCTAACACATTTGGAGTCGTATGATATGAGTTCTTAATTTCTCTTCCATTGGTAGTGACACGTACATTCTTTCTTATACATAAAAGAGTGAAGCGATATCTCGTTTATTCCTAAGGTTTTATTCTAGAATCTGTTCAGTACGTTTGTAAAATCTTAATTCACAACCAATCATTTTTGTTAGTGAACTTATAACTGTCTAATTCCTGTACTAATTTAAAGCCAACTAACTATATTCGAATCAATTCGATTTATCCAAATCTATCGTATATTACAATTCTATAAATATACAAAAACACCCAAATTAATCGACTATAATATAACGGAGCATATAAAATCGGTGCAAGTCAAATTACCGTTGGTGATCCTATCAATTGCTATCACTATAATCGGCACACAAAGGAGAGGATCTAGCTACGTTGTATGTATCATCTTCTATATTAAAGTCTTGAAAAATTGACATGTCAAATGTAATAATGATTTAATACAGAAGACCATTTCAATTAATATGGTATACATGATATAATTTTAATCCTTATTTACATTATATTCCATTCCATTTGTTCCATAAAAAAGTTTTAAAAATGAAATTTGTTAAAAAATAAATAAATTACGTTTACATTTGTAATGTTATATTCTTAAAATTTATAATTACAAATAACCTATCTTACTTTTATAACAAATTTCATGAAAAAAATTATTACTAAAAAAAATATAATTCTAATCAAATAAATAATATAATAATTCATAAAAAATCTAAATACATCTGTTTTACAAGAATCTAATTGTTTAGCGCATGCTGCAGGGAGGGGAGATGCACTGATAGCACGATCCGATGATTACACTTTACAGTACTTCCACTTAATAAAGGCAGCATGCATGATGCAACGTACGATAAGAACTTAATTTTTTGTTCGGGAATATATATAGTGCTTGTACAATATTTGATTTATCAATAAAACATTCTTTTTATTGCTCAACAATGGCTAAACTTATATATAAATGTCGAACACAACGTTCGCACTAATAAAATGGCTCTCATTCCTACCAAAATAACTAAGTTCAAGGGGGTTCTCACTAATGGTAACAAAATTTACAACTCAGAAAAGTTTAAAAATAAAACGTAACTATTTGTCAAGGGTTGTTTGTATGATGTGTGTACCAACTTTAATTATTAATATATGGACTATTTTTTATTTTAATTATTTTTATTGTTGATACTATTAAGAACATTATAGCAGTTGATTGGATGAGGAGGGTGGGAATGATTGAACTCACGGACGGCTACACTTGGCATATATTATATTTATTTTGGTTTAAATTTTTACAAATTCTAAATTATTGTAATATAAATTATACGGTTAAAATCTAAAATTTTTAAAATCAAATTGAAACAACATGCATGACCCTAGTTAACACCGTCAAGACTCGGGCACAACGGTGATTACCATATTCGACAAATGAACACTTGACTATCACATCAAATACGATCGATCAATAACTTGCAGAATTATTACTTGCTGCATTTGTTTTGGTTATTGTATTGTACTTTTAGCGAGCTTTTAATAAAACTTTGTTTGTTTTTGCCGATAAAAAATTAATAATAACTTGTATAATTAGTACTTGCAGTTATAATGCACCTCGCCCCACACACTCACCGGAAAAAAAGAAAGAAAGAGAGGAAAATAACGAATATATAAGGACAAATATATTAAATTCACTTGATAATGAGGCATCTACCCATATAAGTGTCTCTCTCATTTGTTCCTAGGTGTGAGAAGGCAAGGTGCACAATTCTGGAAGTTTAGTACTGTCATTTGAACACTTAAAGTTTCCTTAAATATTAGCAGTACCGTATATTACTTCAGAATGAATAATTAATGAGAAAGAAAAACCACAACCAGAAATGAGGTCTGCCGACGTAACAATCCAATTATCCCATAGCTCTTCCGTTCTAAACTAAAAAAAATACATAAAATCCCATGTAGAGTTTGCTTAAAGATAAAATCAACACTATATTTTATAATATTTACAAATTTTGTAATGTCAAAAATTTTAAAATGTGCGTTGCAAATTAAATTTTAGAATATCTTATTACGAAGGAATTGGAAACATGATCAGATGTAGGATATACATTGCCATTATAGATGTAAACGGAGAAAGGTAAAAAGCGGTAACTAAATTAGCTTTTCCAGGACAATAATTGTCATTTTTCTTTGTCTTTTTAATATTTTTGAAAAAATTAAACCTTCTCGCGTGTTGAATAAAACATCCAAATATATGAGCATATGAAAATATTCATAAATTTATTTCATGTGTAAAATAGATTTAATATATAATAACTTCATAAAATTATGGAAAAACATAATTCTCGAAATAAAATTAACTTACGTAATTATAATTGGTATATATTCAACATTTATCTACTCTTTAATCTCGAATATTCTTTTCATTTGTTCAAATACAATTTTCCAAAACCATAGTAAAGATGAAAAAGAAAATAAAGAAAAAAGAGAAAAGGGTCAAACTCAGAAAACGCACTACATCCTATATATTCCATATAAAGATCCACCAAAAGGGGTAAAATCTAAATCGTACACAAAATAATGTTGCAAAATGATCTTTGATTACCCATTATAGTTGATCTTTCCATAAATAAAAAAGAAACAGAAAACTTATATATTTTGGGAAAAGATATAAAAAGCAAGTGTGAAGCAAATTCATTGTCATAGCATACAAACAAATGGCAAGTATGGAGAGTAAAAAAAAGTGGCAGCAAAACCAACAAAGTTTGGTCAAGACCCATCTCAATAATATCAATGGACCGTGCATTATTCAAACCCCCAGGGTCCCATGAGCCATCTACATTCTACAGCAAGCATGAGTACCACATAGTGTAGGCCAACGTTTGGTAGGGTTCCATGAGGATGTGATCGCATACATGTTCCACGACTCTTGTTCTTATTTCTTCTCTGGGATTTTTCGATATGTCCCTTCATTTTAATATATCTTGGTTTCTAGAGTATTCTTTCCATGTATGTTATTAGTTCAGAAAATTATGGGCCGATATTCTTTTTTGAAAATAATTTTTGTTCAGTTGATGATATTTTAGATTTTTCTGTGCAATTTATTTTACTGTATTACTATCTGATACTTTTATATTACAATTTACAATGTAATTTTGTTCAAACACGTAGTAACATAGTAAAATAAACTTGATCGAAAGAGTTAAAAAATAATAATACCGGAATTTTTTGCAACATAACACCAGCAGGAAATTCTCCCGTGTTAGTATAGTCTCCTATCGTGTAATATCTAACGCGAGTAATTTATATCTGATTATGACGAATTTAACTTCAACTGAATTGCAAATCATAATTACAAGAAAGTGAGTTACCATGGATTAATTCTTTACCATTGCAAGTTTGCAACAAGTAGTAAATCTCTTGCAACACAAAATGCCACTCAGTTTTATGAACTCGAAAAATGTCCTTAGGTGTGAAAAATGAACTCGCCAAATCAAAGTTGCGTTATCTTTAGTCCACAAAAAAGAAAACATTTGTAAATAAAATCTTTTAAAATTTTGAAATGTTAAGTTTTATATGAAATGCTACTATATTCCAATTTCTTTTACACTCCCTATCTAGAAAGAGCCTATAAATATCACTTCCACCTCCGCTCAAAAATCAAATAAAAACTCTAGTGCCTAAAGAGAGACAGAAATAGATAGTAGAGATGGAGACTTTTCCAATAATCAACATGGAGAAACTTAATGGTGAAGAGAGAACAGTAACAATGGAGAGGATAAAAGATGCTTGTGAGAATTGGGGCTTTTTTGAGGTAATATATATAAAATACATGTATTGACATTTATGTTTTAGCAAAAGCTTGGAATAATATGTCTACTGACTTCTTTTGATTTTGTGTGATGTAAAATATTAAGGTGGTGAATCATGGGATACCCACTGAGCTCATGGACACTGTGGAGAGGCTGACAAAGGATCACTACAAGAAGTGTATGGAACAGAGGTTCAAGGAAATGGTGGCAAGCAAAGGTTTGGAGGCTGTCCAGAAGGAGATAGATGATTTGGACTGGGAAAGCACCTTCTTTCTCAGCCATCTTCCTCATTCCAACATCACAGAGATCCCTCATCTCGTCGATGACTACAGGTAAGCGACTTGTTCTCCATTCCTGTGTAATGTTTTCTTGAACGTATATGTTTGCGCGCGCGTGTGCGTGTCAATGTGCGTCTATATGTGGATGGAATGTACGGTGAGAGACCTGCTAGTTCAATAAACGTCACAACGGTGAATTGGTATGAGTCTATAGAATTTTGTAATCTAACAGAGCTCATGTTGACACAACAAAAAGGGGAGCAACCTTGGAAATTATTTTTGTTTACAATGATAACAGGAATGCAATGAAGGAGTTTGCAAAAGCTATAGAAAAACTAGCAGAGGAACTTTTGGACTTGCTATGTGAGAATCTTGGGTTAGAGAAAGGTTACCTAAAGAAGGCTTTCTATGGCTCCAAGGGTCCTACCTTTGGCACCAAGGTCAGCAACTATCCTCCATGCCCCAAACCAGATCTCATCAAGGGCCTTCGAGCACACACGGACGCAGGTGGGATCATCCTGCTCTTCCAGGATGACCAGGTCAGTGGCCTTCAGCTCCTCAAGGATGGAGAATGGGTTGATGTTCCACCTACGCGCCACTCTATCGTCATCAATATCGGTGACCAACTTGAGGTAAGTAATTTAAATCAACAAATTCGTGCCCATTTATCAACAACAAGACAAACAAAATTCTACTCTGGAACATGAGTTCCTCCTCATACAGCTAATCTGTTACGCAAACTGTGTACTATTATTTGCATACCAAACATAGTACTATTTGGATGCTTTAAATTAATGAACCCAAATATTTCTTTCCACCTGTAATACCAATGCAATTATTCAGTAACAGATGCTTACAGATCAAATTTATACTAAATGATTTCTTGAATATCAATTTGTTGATGAATCTAAAAGTTAACCCGGGCACTTTTTGTCAGCAATAGTTGCAGTTTTGTTGTTCTAAAACATCAATTTCTCCTTCAATACATACAGGTGATCACAAATGGGAAATATAAGAGTGTGATGCATCGGGTGATTGCACAGACAGATGGGAACAGAATGTCATTGGCATCGTTCTACAATCCAGGAGGTGATGCAGTTATATATCCGGCACCAGCATTGGTAGACAAAGAAGAGAAAGAACAGGCGTATCCAAAATTTGTGTTCCAGGACTACATGAAGTTATATGCTGGTCTCAAGTTTCAGGCCAAGGAGCCTAGGTTTGAAGCCATGAAAGCAATGGAAATTGCAACAGTTTGAGCTGAGTGTTTCCTGTGAACCTAAAAGAGTGTCCATGTGTCAACATTAGTATCTCCCGTATGTGTTTAGTGGTTTTATTATTAAACTGTGTTTGAAGGAATTTAGAAGGTTTCATCGACTGCTGGATTTAGTTTAGTACCAGGCAATCCTTCCCAGTATTTGTGATGTTAAGAATAATTATGTTGTCCCGTTGAAGAAAGTGTACTTTGTATCTTTAAATATAACCTAATGTACTCGGTTGGTAGTAATGTATGCTTATATTCCTAGTCTACTTTCTGTTACTTTAACTCTATACGAACGCTATATGATCACTCAAAGCGCAAAGAAAGGCCATTTGCAAAATATAAGGTGTGAAGAGAGATTAGCACAGATCAAGTACATTAATTATCAAGTCCACCTAATCACCCAAGCTCGTCTGTTATTGACCATATCATATGCTACAAAAGTTTCCTATGCCACCCAATCCCCTCTGATTAACCTTCATAAAGACGAAGTGCAATAGTTATAGCATAGAGAATATAAAGAATCAGAAACAGAAAAGACCTAATCACTTTTACATATAGTTAACTAAGAACTTTTAGGCAAATAATTGCCTTTGTCCAGAGCTGAAATTTATGAAGTTTCTTCAAATATTTCAGATATCATCAAGTTACTTCATTAAGACCAAAGGGATTCACATATGATCTACAAGCAAGCAATACTAAGTAGTGATACAAGATACAAAATACCAAAAGAGAAAAAAAACACAGATAAATCAACCAACCATCTAAATACAGGCAGCATCGCAAAAATGAAACAGACATGGATAGTCAATGTAAAGGATCAAAGAATGTAAAGAATATTATTTAGCCATCAGATTGTAATGTTAGTAAACTATTATTCCTACAATAGAAGCAAGAGAAATTGGGAGCTCACCTCCCTGCCAAGAGAAAAGCCACTTTCTTCCCGCAATTTATACTCTAGAATGATTGGATCCTACATGTGAGTCTCTCGAATCATCCCAGAAATTTGATTGTGGCCATTAATGACAGAATTTGCGGTTTACAACCTTCTTCTCATTGAATTCTGCATCCTCCATATAAGAGCAATGATTTCTCAGAACTGTTGAGATCTCAATGTCAGAAGCTCCACCAAGCTTAAATCTTTTAACAGCGTTATCCAGGTTAACTTTCCAGCCTGTCAACCACAATTTCTACTCAACCTGAGATCGCTCAAAGAGCATGTTACCCCAACACAAATGTATCTGTGATCGCATCACTGCTGCTTGTTCTGCTACTTCATCAGATGATGAATCCCCTTGCATGGCTTCTCCTTCACTACCATTTGCCTGTTTCGTCCTTCTCTGTAAAAATTCTTCCCCTTTGATTGAACTAGGATCCTCTGACTCCTTTGCTCTTTGTTCCTCCATCTTCTCCCATATTTCAGTGGCTGCTCGCATTTTTTCCTCTGCATTGTCAAAAAGTTCAATTGTTTCTGTGGGTTTCCATTCAGATAGGTCTTCATTTTTAGCAAGAACATATGACCAATGAAGTTTTGCCATTTCAAATTGCTGCTGTCCTAGTGCCAGAAATCCTTCACAAAAGTTTGGTTTAATTACAAGTGCCTCCTCATACTTCTTTCTGGCTAAGGAATACTTTTCCTTTGCCCAGTCATAAGCTGCTTGAAGTTGTGATGCCACCAAATCCTTCGAAGCAGATTCATTAAATGCGATTCGTTTTCTTGCTGCACACATATGGACATTTCCCCAATTAAAGAAAGCTAATGCAACCACCTCTTGGAACTTTACAGCAGCCTTGTCAAAAAGGCTTTGAGCGTCCTCACTTGTAACTGCCTCCTCGAGGGCCTCAGAGCACAGCTCCATGCCAAGCTCATGCAGATCAATATGAGCGTCTGGATCAATGCCAATATGGGTCCGGAACAACTGAGCAAACTCAAACAACCAGTCATCCATCTCCACTTCCTTGCAGTCCGGTTCTTCTGATTCTACTTGTCTTTCCTCCAGAGCTATCTCTTCAATCTTACCATCCTCCTCAATTTCCATAGTTTCAATCACAGAATCACTCAGTGACGAATGCCATCCAATCTTATCCCCTCTGGTCCCTTCACTCACGAGAGAATGTTCCTCCTCCTCATCTTCTATAACTGTTGGCTCATGCTCTGGACTAACCTCAATGATATGCAATCTCAACATCCCGATCAAGTCACTCTTATCTGTGTCAGGATCTTTCGGCATCATGAGGCTGTCAACAAAGGACTCTGCCAATCTTAGTTCACTTGTACATGTTCCAGTCACCAGGTCCCCATCATGGTCCTTAAACTTAATCAAGACCGACTTCAATGGAGGAAAGCGTTTTCCCACAATCTTCCTCAGGACATTAAAATTACAATGCACTGGCATTTCTGCAAGCCTGATGTCATGTCCATAAACAAGTTTCAACGGTCTGCACCGTGTTGTAGTAGCTTCAGAAGATGAAAAACAAGTATATTCCTGTCGCGTATTCTTAACTAAATTGGAATTGCGTTTGCTAGAATCATTTGAAGGCTTCACTACAAGTTTTGGCATTTTCAGAAGTCCATTTTCGGTAGGTAGCACTGGATTTGTCTTTTCTGGCTTAAACCTACCCACCAGAGCTGCAGCCTTTTTTGGTGCCGGCCGAGCGCTCAGACATGGCCCAAGACATGCAAATGCGGCTCCTCGGACAGCAGAAGCACCAAGAGCTGCCGCCGTTGATGGGCGGCTCTGAAGGTCCCGCTGATCCCCTTGACGATCCCTCATTGCTGTCCTCACCCTACAAGAAATTTTCAAAGCATCCCGGTGATTTGGATTGAAGCCCAACAGGACTTGCACGTCTTGCATTGCCAATTCGTACATTCCAGTTGCCTCAAAAGCACGAGCTCTCCTAAGAAGTGCCCGAACAAACTTAGGCCTGACAAGGAGCGCCATTGAACATTCGGCAATTACAGCTTCGTAATCAACGGGCTTCATTTGCATCAAACAAGCAGCTCTATTGCTATGAAAAACAGCTCGTTCCGGGTGTGTTTTTGGGGTAAGCTCAAGGGCATTATTGTATTGTTCAAGAGCACCCACATAATCTTTGGCTTGAAATCTTTTGTTTCCTTCCTCTTTAAATTCATGAGCTCTTTTCAAGAAAATCGATGAATTCAAATCAACCCCACCATTAGAAACAGGCAAAGGATTAATATTTGCAGCTGAATTTTGGTTTTGATTATGTTTATCAACACCACCCTTCTTCTTCCTCCGTCCATATTTCCCCATCAATTAATTACCTCACCACCCTACCCCTAAAGATAATAATAATTCTTTAATTCGAGAAAACAATATATACAAATTAAAGATATTCGAGAGAGGCAAGCATGGGGTTTGGAGAAAGACGGTTAATTTGGAAACCCTACCAGAGCCCCTGTTGGGTAACTGTAACTTTTAATATGATTGTAGATTATAAGTTCCGAATAAGTAATGTTTGATGCTAGTTTCATACTGTTGTTGAAATATTAAAAAATTAAGTTAGAATAAATTGCAACGAACACAAACTTACAAGGCTGCGTATTAGATTTTAACATTATTGACTTGTGCATGTTGAGAAGTTCTTTACCTTCACTCACCAATAACATTTAACATTCATTTATAAATGTTATTCTCGTGGCTAGGTCGGTGAAAGAGTAATCGTTATGGTATACTTGCGTTTAAATTGTCAATTATTATTATTATTATTTGGGCAATTTCAAATTTCGGACACAAATAAATACTTCTAAATATAGTAACATTACTCTTGAAAAATAGATAAGGCTCATGCATAATATTATAATCTAGTCTAGTGAATATCTACTATTACCCACCTCGATGGATAAATATCTTGATACTCTACAGGTTGGTAAGTTCTGTTAATAGTTTCTTCTTGTTAGGCGTGAAAATCATCTACGGGATATTTCCAAGGTTTTAACTGATTTTTGTAGTAAATTAATTGGAATAACTGATTCTGAAACAAATGCTCTGGTGTTACTCATCAATGTAATATTGGCGCATGATCCTGGCAATTGTCTGAAGGGGCACCATGATAACTAGGGTTATTTTTAATTTTTGCAGATTTTTCCTTCAAAAAATCAATCATAGCCCTATATAAATTTCATAGCGTAACAGCGAGTCAAGAGTTAAGATATTATATACGTAGTATATGGAGAACACAAGTTCAAGAGAAAATATAAACTAGAAAGAGTTTAAAGAAGTCTTAAACGGTAAATAATGAATGCCATGCAAAAGAATTCACATTAAGAACCCTGTAATGAGTAATTTCTTTGGATTAACATGCACAACAACGAAGAGCACACCCTCCTCCGTAGATATTAGTTATAAGAAAATGAGCACAGAACATGCTATTTTATGTAGCTTTTACCAACGAATTCGTGGAACGCCAACGGAAGATGACCCTATCTATGTATGAAATATACAGTAAATCTCGTAGGAAGATGCGTTCTAAATATTTGCACTTGTCTAAATTCTTTGATTGCCCTTTTACAAATTTGGCAACAGCCAACACAGGAATTCAAATATCTATGTCTTTTACAACTAAATCGCCTAAATGCTTTGTAAGAGTTCCAACTCTGCCTTTTGCGGTGAATGATTTGGTACACTCTGTTAAAGAAAGGGATTTCCAGAAGGATTTGCTGACTTGGTCTTGACTGGATTTATCAATCTTGAAAGGATGGCATGGCACAGCTTCCTCTGTTGGATCGTTATCCGCAAATGGCTGCAGTTGTTTATCTAAGAAAACCCCTCTTTTTGCTGTTGCTGTGCCATGATTTCTGGCTCTACGCTGCTTGATAAAGATTGATCTGGGTATTCTGAATATTGAACACTCACAAAAGGGTTGGATGACACCAGTCCCATGTGATGTGTATCATTCTGATTTCCTTCTGTCGTTGCGTTACCATATAGACTATTGAGAGTCAATGTATCGAAGCCACCGGCCTGCATTTCTATATATCATCACAGAAGTATACAAGAAACATGGCATGGGGTGATTTGCTGCAGAAAGGATAGTGTGTATTTCTCCACATAAAACCCACACATGACTAGGACTCTAGGAAGGTTCAGAAGGTTGATAGATCACCTCAAATGTAATTGTATTTCAATTCGTCACCTAACAACACAATTGTACAGATTTAAAAAGCTTGCAGTTACTGAAGTGTGCAATTTTTTACATTATATATTAACCACTTTTACTGTTTATAGTCAAACAATAATCAAAACAAAGCCATCAAGAAAACATTTATTTTGAACAGTTATAATAATGGTTTCCTATGACGTTAAATCAAATCAGTTTGGTACTTTTGCATGTCCTTCACATCCATTGCAATTGAATTGTTAAGCTAATGGTGGAAACACCATATGTAAATCATCTGTGGTCGATTTAAAAAACATCTCTCCATCTCTCTGTTTCGGAGACATGCATACACACATACACATGAATATATATATATATATATATATATATATATATATATATATAGACGCACACACACATAATGTATATAGTTTGTTAAGGTCATCAATCTTAATTTCTTCAGAGTGAAACATCAAGTAAGTGATTCTCACCACAGGTTTTAAGATTAGTCATTTTCATTGAGCATAAAGCATCAGTTCCTAGAAATGTCAAATTCAAGAAACTTAGAACTTCTCGTTTAGAGCATCATACAAATTCAGAAACATGCTATACTTGAGGCGATCTTAGATTTATCTATTATAAATCTTAAAATTAGATCTTGTTAAAGTCATCAATCTAATTTTACTGGAGCAAGTAGTTGCTTGATCAGTATTTACGATTAGAATCATCTTGTTTAAGCACAAAGTGAGCTTTACATATGCTAGTAATGTGGAATTCAAATATCTGAGTACTTATGAGCTTCTAGTTTAGGGTAAAATACAAATTAAAACGCATATATTTTAGGGAGGATATGTATCCAACAAAAAGAAACAAGGACTGTCATGATATATAGGGTGATAGAACATACACATGAATAGTGATGACAGCTCAGTTTTATGCATGCACAGTTCATCCAAGACCTACCACTTTGTCCTCCTCCCCATTAGAGCTAGGTGTTGCGACCAGTGCAACCTCCCAACTGGAAGATTCAGATGATGGACTGGAACTATTCAAACTAGGAAGATCATCTACAATAATATGTTAAAAAAAGTCAAAGATATTAGAAGAGATAGGCAACATGAAAAAATTAATTGACTTACAGGAATTGACTCACCAGGGGTAGCAATTGCAAGATTGAGGGAATTTTCATCATCCACTTTAGCTGAATCTTGAGCGGAGTCATCCAGAACCTGAAATAATAACCATAAGTATAGGTAGGGAACATGTGGTGTGTTAAAGTCTCAGTTGAGAGCTTGAGCTATGTGATAAAGTGATCTAATTTGTTTTCAACCTTATTGTCATGCTTGTGATCAGTCTTGAAAGAAGGTCCACAAGCAGCTGTTAGTTTTGTGATACCCATGTCATCACTGTCAGAAACACGTGGAAAAGATCGAGGCAAAGGTGTTCGGAAGTCGGGTCCTGAAGCAGCAGTTTCTTTAGGAGTAGTACTTATTTCATCATTATTCTGATGACACACAAATGAGAAACCCAAAGCAATAAGGAACTTGGTTTGTTTAGATTTATTACTCATCATGGCAATTTAATGTGCAAAAGTGAGCTGTTGTCATTCATCAAGAACAACCTAGTCAAAATGTTGTTCTTGATATTAGAAATGACACAATTATTATGAAGTTTTGTCAAATCAGTAGAGGTTCTGCAGCACTTCTTTTTTTTCCACTTTTGAAAAAATAGGCACGTCAAGATTGCTTAGTTGATGATTGGAATGTTGAAGTGCAAAGTAGACAGCATAATAACATGAGAGTATTTAGGAACATATCATGACCTTATCTATTTTCAGAACATTCAAACGTACCCCTTTCCCATGAAGCAGTAATGGTTTTGGGGCTTCCTTCACGTAATCTTCCATAGCAGTCATAAATGATGCAGGGAGCTGCAGATTGACATGCCATAAATTTAGCTTAGTTGGTTACAGATTAGAGCACAGCAAATATGTTAGAAAAAATGCAATTAGCTGCATAAGCAAGACTAAGGAGTCCCAAATCAAGTAGAGATCTGGTACCTTTTCAATTTTTATGTACTGCCCTGATCCTGATCCAAATTCAAACCCTCTGCAGATCTCAAAGAACTCAGACAACTTCTCCCCCTACAGTAACATAAAGAAAAGCTCCAGATCTTGACAAGAAGAATGTATTTATGGAAAGAAATAAGGTGTAAGTTGTGTAACATGCATAGATAATAGGAAGAAAGTTGAGTCACCTGCTCTCCTGCCTTCCGATAAATTTCAAGTGCTCTAACTGCATCATGGCGTTGCATCTCAAAAAACTGTTACAAATTCCAAGTTTATAGATTAAAACTTGTTATAATCGCATAAAAAATCTCAGGGTTTGTGGACCAACACTTCCTAAACTAATTCATACTTTATCAACTAGATTAAGAGTTCCGGCAGTAGTTGCTACATAGATGTGAACACTTTCAGCTGCAATCTGCATTAGGATAGAGATTGAACATAATCGTAAAGAAAGTTATTGGCATCTATATGATAAGTCTTCCATTGACCAGAAATACTCACAGTGGCGAGGGTATACTTAATTAAGGAATTATATCTATTTGCTCCCTCTGGCTGCAAAGATAGCATAGTGTCAACAATCCTTCAGAGAAACTGGAAAATAAAGCAGCAATAATAATTCAGAATGAAAAATAAATGAAGGGGAGGGATGATAATGATGCATTGCCTGGCAAGCAAGAAGGCGAAACAGAAGCTGTTGTAAAGAAGGTAACTGATCGAGCAAGTCTGGGATACAAAGCTCCTTAATTCTCTGTTAACATAATATGTAAAGAAGATGTTAGACACAAGTAAGACAAACAAAAATCTAGGCATTATTGGCTTAACCTAGTTGGTATCCTAGATAATGTGTGAAGAAGCAAGGAACATTTAGAGATTCACAATCACAAGGTACCAGAACTTTTAAAGCACGTCATGGGGGATTGGACTGAAAACATTGTGTACATAAGTCAAAAGAGATGTATCCAAAACTTAAGTTACGAAGCCACTGCTTCAGAACACTTAGTGGAGTTATATAATCTATCCAGATAAACATTGCTCCGAATTAATAGCAAATTATCCAACAGTACACTGGTACTACCTTAAGTATCAGAGGTGGTTGTGTGAAGATGAAACTAGTAGAGCTTTAAAAAATGTGCTTTTATGTGATAGTCTACTAGCATTTGATGGCCAGCCAAATCTCTTTATTGGGATATTTCAATAAGTCTGCGAATTCAAATTGGCAGGTAAAGAAACTTGAGAAATTCAAGGTAGAATTTTTGTTGAAGTGTCGACTGTTGAGGATTAGAAAAGGATTTGCAATTAAGAACCAAAGAAGGAGGGGGGTTGGGGGTTGGGGGGTGGGGTGGGTGGGTTAGCACAGATTAGGGTGAATACCCGAGGAATCGAGGATGAGTAGGGCAGAAGTTGAGAGCCTTGATCTAGAAATACTATTGGAAGTCCTCAAGCACAAGCAGGAACCCCTAAATGATTATGTGAGGTGGTATTTGTAGACGTAGGAACCCATGAAGACGTATCTTAGGTTCATTTCTTTATTAAGAAGTATCATATTCGCTTACCTGCCTCTTTTTAATGTCAACATGCCATCGGGTTCCAAATATAAGTAGGCTAAATGTCATGTTTCTTGATGGGCTGGTCATCCAGGATGGGAACCACAATAATTTTTTAAAGATAAATTCTTAACCTAAAAAGATGTACTGTGACACGAGAGAACAATAGATGCTATTCACAATAGCTGGCACATGAGGAGACATGCCCCAACAAGGGATTGCTTGAGTCCCTACCTACGTAAGAGGGCTCAAAGAACAGGATATTTTTGTTCAGTGTTTCACAGGTAACAGGGTGGACAATATCTAAAATGTGCATGTCATACTTTTGCAAAGTCATGCCCAAGGGGCTGATCTTCTTTTTTTATAATAATATGACTTCTTAATCCTTACATTTAGAAGGATCTGCTTTGCTTGAATTTCTCAACAACATAACACACCAGCAGTGACGTAGTAATGGTTTCAGGGCCATTTACATTCATTAGAATAAAATCCAAGAATGTCAAGAAACATAATTTTCCTATTCTAAATCTGTTTAAATCAACAATCAATGGTTAAATATATTTCCATCATCAATCATCTAGCTCGAATAGCCAATGGACAAAAACAGAACTGAGTTCAGTTTGGGTTCTCATTTTAGAAAAATGATAAACAGAAGTGCATGGCTTACACAAGTGTGAAATACAAATGTTATGCTTTACAGAAAGGCTCGTGCTAATTCTTTCAACATCACTAACAGTTCTGCCTTTTATGTTATAATTGTAGGTCAGTTAGTAAGTTATAGTTGCTAGTTATGCTGTCACAGAACTCTTTCTAGAGAAAGTGTTATTGTATCTTACATTTGGGCAGTTTCATAGATTTTACGTAGTTACTACACTAAAATGAAACAAAAGATACTAGATTAGATTACATTACCGAGCTATCTTTGACGACATCATATTCCAGGATTCGCAAACATTCCAGGCGCTCTTCAAGATACAAAGCATAAGTACGAACCCAAGTAGAATATTCCCATGCTGGAAAACGGAAGTCTCTGCTAGTGAGGTTCACCAAATTGTTAAGTTTAGCTAATTAAAGAAAATATATGGTAAGAATTATACCATTGGGGGTTGAATCATCTTTGAAATGTGACATGTTCAGCACAAGATCTCTTCTTTGGCAATAACCAATCAGCTCTTCATGAATGGGAGGAACCATCTCCCTTAGTGCACGATGTATGATAATTAAAGTTTTTAATGCGACCTGGTTAAAAATTAAAAACTAACTTGTGAGTGAAACTGATTGCACCTGGTAGATCAGAAAAAAAAATGTCAATAGAAGTCGGTGCCCAAGAACATACAGCCCAAGAACTTGTTTTAGCAAGACGCCTGGCAAGAGCATGCATACAGTATGCAAAATCTGTCTGTGATCTTGAAGCAGATAGAGCATTAAATATCGCTGAAAAAGAAAAAGGTGTGAATATTTATACTTCTGAAATTGAATAAGAAACTTTACAAAAGAATTCTTCACGCTCTGTATCATGGTATGCTCAGAGCTCGGACAAGCTAGATTATATAAATCCATGTTCAAAAGAAATCCCCTTCTTATAAGGGGGAGTAAAATTGGGTGATAATCTTGCAAATCAAATGGGCCAAATGGCAGATTCATAAAATTATACCAAGATCAATCTATAATAACTTGAGCTATTGATCTCCAAACCATAGAATATAGTCTATTAGCAAAACGTTGAATGTCAATCCAAACCAATAGGCATCTGCAGATTAATTATAAAAAACTCTTGAAAGAAGAAAATTAACCCACTTCGCACATGTTTCTCCTTTGGCGGTACTTCTAAATGGTTTGTGGCCTTGACAATAGCAATATCTAGGTCCTGCATACAAAACCGCAACTTTTAGATATGAGAAACACGTACACACATGCCCACTTACGCGTGAAAGTGTGTGTGTATACAAGTTTTCAGCAGAAAGCTCACCTTGTATTCACTATTGACTTTGGCCAGTCCTACTTTTGTGGTGTCCTTTAGAGCTCCAAGAGCCTTTCTGAAACTTTGCTGTGTGTTGCCACCTGTTGCCATTAAAATTAAGGAAACAAATTTCCCTACACTGCAATCCAACTGAAATTAAACGCCTAGCACAACAAATAGAAAAATCTGTTAAATAAAATTCATCACCTAAATTTAAAGCTTAGTATATTTTCTCAGTATAGCAAGACACTCATAAATAAGAAGAGTAGTAATACTAGTCATATGGCTAATTAGTATCAGTATTTAACTGTATTACTTGCAATTGTTCACTGAATAAGTCTCTGCAATTATTTTTTGGGATAATCATCAAGAGCCGAAGGGCTAATTTTTATCTTGTCCACAGAAATAAAGAATATAATGGAGAAGCAGTAGCAGTAGGGGAAATGTCACCAAGTCATCTCTATAATTCCATATCTTGCTCTTCTTAGACAACATAAAGCATGTTTCATTAAAAATGACGTGATCGGATCAAGCAATCAAGCTTAGCTCAAATTTATCTCAGACATATCATTTAATTAACAATTTCATTAATAACCCGAGTTACAATGTTCATAGCTCGACGTTAGAACTCAGGCAATTAGATTTGTCAATTATCATGAATCAGCTTTAAACTTCAGCTTAACTTATGATATTGCAGGTGTACTACACACCATCATCCAAGTTTGGCTCGATTCCTGCAGTTGGATTTCTTTTGATTCTCTCCTCGTTTAAAAATAAGAGATACATATTCACTTTCGATTTCCAACAACTCCTCGTTAAGACTCAAAACTAATGTAAGTTTAGAACAAAATGAAATTTGTAATTAACAAAACGGGTATATAATCTACAACTATAATAAACTAAAATAAATAAATTTACATTAATTTGAAACTTGATATGTCCTTTTCACCCCAAAAGTCATTCGTATCTCTTTGAATCAGATGGATCATTATTTCTCAGCTTTAATCCATTAATCTTTTGTAAAAAAGGCTATATAGAGTATAACCATAGATATGCACTAACCAACCCCTAGAGAGATTAGACCAACCAGATTGAGAACAATAATACAATTTTCTCCAAATAATCCAATAAAGTTGAAAATTGTAAGCACGTACTTTTATGAAATGCATATATAGATTTGTTTTCCTTTTCAAATTGAATTCGGATTGAGAACAATACTAATCACAAACAAACACATAAGATGAATCATAAATTTATAATAGCTGAACATAAGCTATATAAACTGTTTTTTACCTCGAATTTATATGTTTATTCAACGTGATGGGGTAGGTTAATTACCTCAGGAGCCAATCGCAGGCGAAGCTTCATTGAAAATTCATTAGTTTTCTTGTTTACATGCGAATCAAAATGCAATCTCCTTTCTTCTCATGATCTTATTGATTAATTTATTTATTATTACTGCGTATTATGGGGATTTTTATTTGTTTTTCTGTTCTGTTTGAGAGGGATAGAGCTGTCACCTATTATATATTTACGTGTTTGCAGTTTACTTTCATCTCACTTTCTTTCTTATAATTAATCAGGTTTGACCGAACCCGATCAGGTCAATAAGTAATATATCCCGATTGTAAGAAAAAAATGGAAAAAAAGAAACAAGTTATATTTAAAATTTTCTTTGGTTTTAATATATTAACATAATTTGAAATCTAAATTTAAGCTCATTTCCAAGTCATATAAAGTAAAGGTTTATTCTTCTAATGTTTTTATGTACTTTATATTGTAATTAAATTTTTATTTTTTATGTTTTATGTACAAGTGTTACTTTTATTGCTGAATAAACTCAAACATGTGACCTTATGATCATAGTAATACAGTGTTCAAGAGTTTTTAATAAAAAGAAAAGAAAATAATAAAATGATAGAGAAAAGAAATATTAATAAAATGGTTCGCTTTGTACAAGAGTTTTTGGAGAGATAAAACATGAATAGAACAAGAAAGATTTTATTATTTAAAGGATAAAATTGATATTACAATTTTATTACTAAAGTCCTAACTTTGTTTTTCTCCCAACTTTGGAGAAAAAATTTGAAAAGAAAAGTTAAAATTTTTTGTCTCTCATTTTTTTCTATTCTTTCTTAAAAAAGAAACTCTCAAACACTTGTTTTCTCCATATTTTTCTATCTTTTCTTTCCCTAGAACATCTATATATATGTGTGTATAATTGGCCGACCAAAAAATTTTTGAGAAGCATTTAATCTATTGCATATGTATTTATTATGGTTAAATTATAATTTACATCATGAATTTTGTTTCATTGTTTTAATTTGCACCATAACTTATAAAAATTATCAATTAGCACTTTAGATTTCTTATTTTATTCAAATATTTACCTTCGAAAATATTTAGCTAGTCAAAATTAACTTAGTCAACTTATACTAACTATATTAAAAAAAAATCTTTTTTTAAGTATTTTGAAACTATGCAACAATTCTATATTACTCCCTTCGTTAAAAAAGTAGAAATAATATTTGATAATAAAATTTATTTTAAAAAAAGTCTAATATTTGCATAGTTTTTCATTATAATGTTATATTTTTATAAAATTTTCTATTACAATCTTCTTATCTTATTTTAAATTAAATATTCATAACAAATTTCATAAGAAAAGTTGACTATTAGTACATATAATTATCGGTCAAAAATGCAATTTTAATATTTATCAAAAGTTCAAATGTTATCTTTTTATGGAGCAAAGAGACTATAATATTAAATTATATAATAAGGATAATTAAGAAATATAATAACACTCCTATTAGTTCATTTCTATTTTTATTTCAATCTTTCAACTTACTATCTTCCATAATGTCGTACTTTTAATTAAAAATTGTTAATCACTCATCCCATTTGTAATTGATGTCTAACGAATTTTCATTTATATTAAAAAAATTATATTAGTACTAATATCATTTATTCTAATACTAAAAATGTAGTGAAAATTATATTAAAATTAATATAATTTTACAATTTATGAAAATAGAGGAATCAAAACTATTATACATAGAATTAATTTTAAAATTTAATATTTCATCATTATATTAAAATTAATAATGTATCTCTAATATTAAAAATAGAAGAATTGCCTTTTTTTTAGTGACTGTTTAAAATAACAACCAATTATAAAACACCTCCTAATTTATATTCATCAATCAATAAATAAAACATCAAGATATAAGTTTTCAATTCTTACTGAATAATTTTTATAATTATTATTCAATCCTCTACGTTAACCACATTACAATATTATATTATATTCACCTCATGTTACCAAAGAATTTTATATTTTATTTCTTAACAAATAATAATATTATATGTTTTATTCTAAATTACATTATCAATACCAAATTTAATTATCAAATTTGTACAAAAATTTTAGTTATAGCATAAGACGATTATAATGACAAATTAATTTTTAAAATACCACTTTTAAAAAAGTTATACAAATATAATTTATTTTATTGAACAACCATAAATTTTGCATATCACTCTTTTTTTAAAAGCAGATTAAGTGTAAGAAACACAAGTCATTAGAATATTATTTGAACAACTTTACTTTAAATTTAAACAATCAAAATAAGAAAAAAGTGAATTTTTCATGTGTAGTGTGGGGTAAATAGCTAGTACTTTTAATGAGATACTTTCGCCACTAACTAATAACTATCACCCCCTTGGTTTATATAAACTCAATTGGGACAGCGTTACTTTTGGTACTAACTTCTGCTACCAAATTGTCAAATTGAAGAGCGATCCCTTTTGTCATAATTGAGCGCAATTATGGAAGAAAATATGGACGAGAAGTAGGCTATGATATTCAATAAATAACAACAAAAAATTATGTTTATAAAACTACTGATTGTACAAAAAGATGCTTGTTTTAGTACTCCTTTCAATTGCTCTCAGTTGGGTTGCTCTTCTGTTGTACTTTCTTTTGACGGAGACATGGAATGGTTCGTCCCAGTAATGGGGACGTGCTAGCAGCCATTTATATTCTCATATAAATCTTATTGTTCCAAGGTGAGAACGTCAATAGCACTTCAAATTTTAATACCTTCTACAGTCCTATATATACATGTGTGTGTCTGTGTGAACATGAAGCACACAAGTAGTTTGATTCGAAAAGTCGGCTTTTTTCACAAAAGTTAAGCAAATTATTAGACGATATTTTTCGGTTATTAAACACTATTATTAAATGCATGGATCTCAAACTACCGTTGAATACATTTTCGCTAGGAAAACCATCAAGAAATTTACTAGTCTTGACATACCATGTAATTGTTCATACCAAGATGATATTCTACATATTTCAGGCAGTTGAACGAACAAGAACCTGCAACTTGTGATTAATGGCAATGAACAGAAAGTTTATTACATGGATGGGTAAAGGAATACAATGTGCGGGGAATGTGTAACCTTAATGGATCAATATCTTTACTATAACTTCAATTTCTTCTACTGTATCTGTCATCATGTTCATATAGTTCTTTTTGTAAATTACTCCACTTGTGTGGGGCTATTTAACGGATTTCTTTATGCAATCTACAATACCTTCGCAATCTGCATCAGGCAGGTCACAGCCTGCATCGTCTTCAACTGTACTATCTACCGAGTGAGGAGAGCGAAGGTTTCCATGTGTTTGACAGGCCTTCATTGTCTTGCAATGTTCAGCTTCATCGTCCCTAATGTTCAAAAACACATCGTACAGATTCTCTGTAAAAAAGAGCACAACAAAAGACAAAAGTGTTAGGCATATAACTTCAAGAATCAAAAAACTGTGGAGTGCTAAAGATGCAAAGCATAATTGATTCAGCAAGGATGTCAGTGACCTGATAACGCTAGTATTTATTTACTTACCTATTTTTGGCCTTCGAGAATTGGGAACTCTTGATGTTTGAAATTCATCTGAACAGAAATGCTAATAAATTGTCAAACCTGAACTCACAGAGTCGCATTGGGATAAGAGGGCAAGAAGCAGCAATGTCGAACTTACCAAACAAGTACATGTCCCCTTCAGTATAGTATTTCACAGCAACCTTAGATGGAGGCAGTTTTTTTAATTCATCTACAAAAGAAATAGCAGGACGGAGTATAACCTTTTTGGATGATAACAAGCTGGGTATAATACTGTTCCAAGCTTCTAAGAACTAGTTGCCATCAGAATATTAATGGGGACTGGCAATGACCTCAAAGGTACTAACTTTTGAGGAATTACATTCCCAATTTGCTACTGAGATAACTTAATAAAGTTATAAGACAGTATGAATCATAAAATACCTCCTCGGGCTTTAATGAATTTGTCATAAGTTTCAAAGGCGTGATTCTCCACACATTCAGAGAAATGATCTGCAAAGGAGATGAACGGCATATGTCATCGTTAGAACCTTGAAACTCCCATATGATGGTTAAACATCCAGTAGAACTTTTCGGTGCAATTAAAGACGACCATGGAAAGAGTAGTAAAGATGGAGGAACTTGATTAAAACATTTCTCCTGTTCCAGTAACAACCCATAAAGCAACAGTTGCTACCAGAACCATGAGAAATTTAAGAGTGCAGTTAAACTTTTAACAAGAATCTAAAGATGTGGGATAGAATATCGTACAACTCCTCAATTTGGGGCCTTATGGGATATTCCAGGTGCTAGGTTGCAGTGTTGGACAGAACCTTCTTGCTTCTTGCAAAAAGGTTGTCATTAAGTTTAATGATAGTGCAGGATTTACAAAGACGCATAATGACACTACATAAGTGAGATATAGTTAAAAAGTTACAAAAATCAGAAACCAAATAGTAAAACTCACATGCCATTCTTGGGCTCAAAGTGTACATAAAGGCAGTCATAAAGTAATAAAAGATCGCAATATGTTGAGAAAGAAAGCGATCAAACCACCAAGCATTTCCTCCCAGTTCCTGCAATAAGATCCCCAGTCTAGGTGAACACTGAGGAAAATATGACGAAATGAAGCTTGACACGTAATGTAAGAGATAGTTGACTAAATCTAAAGCAGTGGCAACAGCTAACAGTCTCTGTCCATTTTTAGCCTACCATTATTAGCTCAAACAAAAGACATTCTTGATGGATTGAGTTGAGAATGCTGAGATCACAAGCAGAAGTTCCCAAAAACTCTTTTCATCTCCATCTAATTAATGAATCAACAATAAAAGCATATTTCTAATGCTTCCCACCATGTGTCTATTCACAGCCTCCCTAAATTATGCTACCATCTACTTTACAAACTCATGTAACCATTTAAGCATCACATGGAAATTAACACAAAGTTATTGAAAGCAAAAGCATAATTGAAGCAGGAGGAGAGAGAATATTTAATCAAGAATATTACTTCCATTATAAGCAGATGGTGCATCTCATTCCAGCTCTCGGCAAAATGGACTTTCAGATAGTCGGCCCTTCTCCACCAACCAAAACTCTCATACATGTGTAATACAGACATAAAGGCTGCCATACGAAAGTAAAGTTTAAGGTTATCAGCCAGAACAGTCTTAATGTTTATGCTAGAAATTCTGTGAGCACAATTTCACTTGCTGGATTTGATAATTTATTCAAGCATATTTTCTTTCTCAGAGTGAAAAAAAAAAAGGACTACTGATTTTAAGACAAAAAAATATAGAAGAACTCACCAAAGTAAGGAACTCTTGCAATAGTTTCGAGAACAAAAAACCTTGCATAGTCTCGGTCATGGTAAAGAGCATCAAGAATCTTTATCACAGAATCCTGATATGATTAATGAATTACATTATAGTTGAACCAGATCTGCCAAAGACAATAGTACTTAGGAAACTCTAGAGGCTGTCCCAGTAACAATTAAGAGTAAAAGAATTTAAAGAACGACTGAACCCCAAAATTCTATATAAGGGAATGCAGAGAGCTTCATTCAAAACTAAGTTAAAAGCCATCTATCACTATCATCACCAACATATCAATTCATGAGCATTAAGTTGTCATGTTCATAATGTAAAAACACAATGAAAAGCACTAAAATAGTGCCAACAGAGAAATAAAGAAGAAGCAGGAATGATAATAAAGCAATATAATTGGGAACAGGAAGAAGATTGTATTTTGCTTACATTTGTAGCAATTCATAAATGACATGAGAAATAAGTAGTCTATTATAAAATAATAACTTTCTTCTAAAACATAGGACTATTTAAACATTATCTAAAAACAGCATAAGGAATCAATTGTTATTCCAAATTATATACAGTTATCATTAAAGTTATAAACAGGTCATTTCATGGAAGCTCGCAAGGAACTGCAGCTTTTGTCATATTAAAAATATAGTAAGAATCTTCAGAAGAGAAACTGTGATCATGGATTCATGGGAAGAACATGAGCACAAATTCCAACAAAAATATGAGAATGTAAATTAAAAAATATCATTTACTACGCATTTCTTAATGTTATGCAGAAGCAGAACAAAGATGACCGTTTACCGTGAGCAAGATGTTTATCGATTGTTCTAACTTTATAACCCATTGCTCTATGGGACTGGAGGATGAACCCTCTAGTTGCTCCTCTTGAGTTCTATGCCCATCGCCATCATGAAAAGTCTTTGAGTGAAAGGACTCCTCCACCACTACTTCCTCCTCATTCTCTTGCAAAACTGTGGCTTGTACTTTAAACACATTCCTAGATGGATAACTGTGATCACACGTTTTAATAGAATCATACACCAAACTAGCGTATTGTCGCACTTGGAAAAGATCAACAAATTACTGTATTGAATAAATTTAACTGCAACTGTAGTCATTGACATAAACAGGATCTTCCACAATTTTATGTTATTTTGTGAATATAAGTATTAAAAAACCTCCAAATATAGGATTCTAAAAAGCCCTTTGTTTTGGTACAAAGAAAACCCAGTCGTTAATAGTTCAACTAATAACTTTGAATAGTTAGCTAACTTTAAACTAAGCACTGGCAATTACATGGATGAGCATTTCCATAAAATTCCATTGGAAAATTAATCTGCCACGTCTACTTGATTAACTTTGAGAATTTTAAACAACATACAAACTAGAAAATATATGAATCATTATGACATTGAATGTCACTCATTTTAATAAGATAAAGAATTTTACAGAAAAAAAATACCCCGAATAAATTATTCTGGAAAAAGCAAACGAAAAATAAAAATTGGCATGGGTTTAGTATATATGATAAAAAAAAAATGAAAAACAGAAAGTACTGCAGTAAGCTCAGAAATTGATAAAATTACAGAAGAAACAGGAGAATTACCTAAGTCGTTGATAAGAAGTACGAGTTTTACAGAGAGGATCGAATCGTGAAGAGTATTGAGTGATAAAGGAAGCTGAATTATTAAAACTCCATAGTTTCAAAGACGAAGGAGAAAGAGATGAAGATGAAATTGCAGACAACGTTGAAGATAGACAAGTCGCCATACTCTTCTACTTCACGAACTCCAGAATCCAGAAATGGAAATCAGAAATTGAATTAGAAATTTATGAAAATGGAGAGAAATAGGGAGAGTTGAACAGCAATGAGGGACTTGCTCCAAATCTTTTGTCGTTATTACAGGAAAGATCTTTGGTTTGGTGTGTGAAATTGTGAATTCCGTTCTCTTTTTTGATACTGTGTGCGTCTGTTGTTTGTTTGTGTCGGGTTTTAGTTGAACTTTTCGGCCGTGGCGTTTCATGAAAAAGAAATGGCGCCAGCCCATGAGCACAATGGACAGTAATGGGCTACCCTGGCCCACGAAATATCCACATTTCACTTATGAATTTCAAAGATGAGTGTCATTTATAAGTTTCATCTTTTTCTCTTCCTTTGTTAGTGCGTTTATGCAATTTAAGTGCAGTTTTCATAACACTTATTATATTAAAATTATGTTAATATTTTGTTTTTAGTGACATAACTATTTTTCAGTCTACTTATTGTTCTAACCATTGACAGCATAGCATTTATAATTTTAATATTTTATCCGTTTCAAAGATATATTTTTCTTTTTTAAATTGTTTAAAAATTTGAGATACGTTTGTATTTTTAAATTATAGAATGACACATAATTCTTTAAATGTTATCTTCACAATCACTTTATTTTAACTATAACTATTATCTCCACTAATAGTGGTTCTCACCGTCATTATCACCACTTTTAGAATATTAAACACAAATATTAATTTGTCTTTAAAACGTAAATATCTTTGTTTTAAAAATATATTTTTAATTTTGAAACAAATAAAATATTTATGGTGCTTAACTAATTAATATTTTTGTCTTGAGATTGCTAATTCATACAATTAATTAAGATGCGTTCAATGTAATGCATTAATGTGATGTGAACAATAAGTGAACTTATCAGAGGTTGATCTGATCTGATAATTTAACAAATGATAAGTCATCTTCTTTCGTCTATCCTTCGGACTATCTAAATACACATATCACCCGAGTACCCAAAATTATTGATATTGGATAGGTTGGATCCAAAACTAAAATGGGCAATTAGTCAGTTGTCAAAAGGGTATGATTGATTTAAAAAATTATCTTTTTGTCTTAAGATTAGAAATATAATTTTTTATTAATTTCTAAGATACATTTTTTATTTTATACAATAATATAATATAAAATTATGAAAATGACTTCATTACCGTCTCTATTACCATCACTGATGATGGTATTGGCATTTGGTCAGTATCAATACAACTATTAAGTGTATTATTGTTCTGGCATTGTTACAATGTAACATGACATTATTGTCCTTGTATTATTATTAAGTGTACTTAGAACTCAAAAATCATTTAAAAAAAGGGATTATTCTTAAATTTCTCCTTAACGGATGAAGTAATAATAAAATTTCAAAAAAATGCGTAAATAATACATAGCAGATTATTCAATAAATTTATGAACTAATAATTATTTATGAAATAATTGTTTATTTATTAATAATTTATTTAGTTATTTATTTGTCGATAGAACTATAAAAGAGTTGAGTTGAGTCGAGTTTGTATCTTAGATGGGCCAGATAATTTTTCTTTTAACAAATAAAATATCTATGTTTATGTTCAACTCGTTTAAATAGTATAGTCAAACTAAATTGAGTAATATAAATTATTTAAAATTTTGTAATCGAGTCAAATTGAGTTTAAATATTTAAATAAATAAAAAAATATATATTTAAAATTAACTTATTTATTCAAACAAACTAAATATATTTTAAATGAATCGAATTTAGTGCAACAAACGAAAAACTCAATTCGTTTAGCGCTTGATATGGTCAAGTAAATTTGCTACAACACTCTCCTTAATCAAACTCTTAAGCACCGAACCACCTGATCAACACGTAACCTGCATCAAAAGAACGTAAAAGGTCCTACTTTAACACGTGCAAGTCCACCTAAAAACCTTACCCGTCCAAGCACCGTCGCACCTGCCACCGCAGTACACGTGCCTCCCGGTCCTACCCTCGGATTGACGTTCCTTCTCTTTTTTCAGCTTTATAATGGTTGGATGAATGGATTCCGTTTTTATTTTTGAAACACCGGTGTGGTCCGTGTTGGGGTGAAACACCAATTAGTGTGTGTATGTAAACGATATTTTTGCGTACTCCATTTTGATTGAAATTAGTGAATATAGATGAATGATTTTTACATATTTAATTAATATATTATTCTCTCTATTTTATAATAAATAGTATTTGATTTATTTGCACGTAAATTTAAGTGAATGTAAATATTTTATTTTAATTCAATTTTTTATTCATATTAATTTTTATTTAAAATATATTTTATTATTATTTCTTTAAAAAATAAATAAAATATTTATATATAAAAACGTTCATATAAATATATGTAAAAGAAAAAAATCAAACATCATTTAATATGAAATAAATGGAATATTTCTAATGAGATGGTATTGACATTAGACTTTCTGTGTGCCACAAAATACTTATATCTTAAGTTTTCTTTAAAATGGTTACAAAATTTTATAATCCATTTTTTAATGTAAATTTAAACAATTTTTACTTGTGAATGGTTAAATTTTCAATCGATGTAAAACCAGCTGAAATTAAATGAATTTTTAACTTGGACAGATAAAAAGACAAAAGTATGAGTGGATATTAAGGAAACTAGCCAGTGATTCAACTGATCAACTCCATAATCATGCATAGTTGATTTGGATATGGGTAGACGAGATGTATGAGATCAATGCACGATACTTAGATATGTATAATGATTAGGTGTACGTGAAAAGAGGGAATCCACGGTGAGAGAATAGAATGAGAAATAATATAAATTTAATTTAAGAATAATTGTTAAATAAGATTATAAAATTTTATGTTCTCTACGAGAGATGATAATTTATTTGTATATAATTTCATTACATGAGTGAGAAATATGAATGATCAATTTATTTATTTTTATTGTGATTTTGCATCAAATTTCTCATCATTCTTCGCTACTTTTCACTAATTTTCTTATAATTTTTTTTATCTATTACCTCTCTAATTCCATTACATCAACCTACCTAAATGCAACATAAAGTTTTCATTTAATTTGATTAAATCTTTAATTTAGACGTTAGGGATCTTCTATTATCTAACATCTTATTATGTCTACTTTTAATTAATTCAAATTCAAATTAAATATCCGTCTAAGCATTAAAAATTCTGACTACTTTTGTTTAATTTCAATTAATTCTAATTAAATCTGTTGTTGGGTTTCATTGGGTCTAAAACGCAACGGTGAAATACAATTTACAATAAAACAAAACGAAACCCAAACCCGAGGATCTATGCGAAACTATTTAATACAGATAGTTTAAGATTTTACCGATTAATTGTGCGAATCTGAAACTTTGGTGAAGGTGTTGATCGTCTCCAAATTTTTAACGCAATTCAACAGGACAGCGTCTCTACGGTATCCACACGAACACCCGCGAATCGTCTCACAATTCGAACAAGAAAAGTCACAATCGTCTCAACTTTTTGGTTTTTAAAACTTAATCAACAAAGACTGAAATAGCTGCAAGAATCAGAAAAACTGAACCAACCCATCGGGGATTATCAACCCATCGGGGATTATCAACCCATCGGGGATTATCAACCCAAAGTGGGTATTCAGAAATAAGATGGACGAAGCTAGCATTGTTGTTAGAAATAAAGCAAGACTGTATCTCTCTTTTCTCTCTATATCTTTGAACTCTAGTCTTTCTCTTGTGAGCAACTAGAATTCTTAGAATACGTAAAAACGTTGGATGGTTAGAGAATAGCTGATATATCATATATATAGCCTTTTATAGAGTAATTCCAAAACCTAATCTAATTAGGAGACTTAAAATCCGAATTTTTATATTTATTAGATATATATATATATATATTTAATCAAGTCTCACTTAATTAATATATATATATGTACAAATAAATATATATATATATATATATATTCGTATTTCCTTCCAAAGGACTCTATTTTATACAGATTACATATATTAATATATATGTATATAATTTAAAGCCATGATTTAATTAAATCAATCTTATTGATATATTAAAATAATAGACATTTAAATTATATCTCCTTGACGAATGTTCTTTGTGTGTGACCCTGTAGGTTATTATTACGTTGGCAATAATTTTAAATCATATTATAAAATTATAAACAGTGAGCGGTATCTAGTAATACATCACTGTTACCCAAGTAATAATAAAGTCATAGATTCGACGTTACCTTCCGTGACCAATGTTTCAATGTAACTTAATCCTTTTAACCATGATATCTAAGATTAAATTCAAGGCATGGACGTGTCATCCTCTTCATTATTTAATCTTAGTTTTCTTGATCAATGAGTAAACTATATGAAACAAATCTCTATTTGAGCATGGCCATGCATTTTATAGTTTCACTCAATCAAGAGGTCTATAGACATCACCCCTAATTTATAGGAGGGTTAAATTCCATCTACATCATTCCCATTTCTCACATAACTCATTATGCATCCAACAATCACCTTTATCGTCCACCCGGTTAAAGGTGACTTTTGATAATGTCAAAATGCATAACTCCTTATGTAGAAATGTCATGACTTCAGGTCGAAGGACCATTACATCATTGTCACTATGAGAATTACTTATGACACATAGCATAACGTTCCATGTAAAATTCTCATGGTGGGTCTGTCTAGTACTATGTTCTCTAACATGTACCTATGTATCAACTTAATATATCTCGTATATATTTATGACCAATGAGATATGACCATCAGTTAATCACATACTAGTCTCAATGTATTATTGTTGTCCCACTTACAATGATACTTGACTAGGGACATCTAAGAATAATGATACATCACATACTTATATGATCTCATACTCAAGTCACATACTTGAATCCATATAATTAGTATCATTCTTCTAAGGACATTTATTATGTTAACATTTATATAACGCAGTAAATAAAACATAATAAATTATCATTAACCAAAAACATATCAAAAAAAAAAATAAAAATATAGTGTCACAATCATTACATAACTGGCCACTAGGGCATACACTCTAACATCTGTGTCTAAGAATTCTTTACTATCTGAACCCCGTTGTAGTGTCTTTGCAACGTTGATCATATAATGAATTCATAATATTATGTTTCTATTTTTATTTAAAAAATATGTATGCTTCTAATAGATATATTAAATAACAATTACTTAAAAACCACTGTTGGTTTAGATTTAAAGCGCATTCAATTTTAGATTACTTTATAAAATATTAGGAAGTCTATTATGAGGCTGTTATTGGCAAGCAAATATAGAACATTAAAATTAAAATTGAAAAATGCCTTGAATTTCATCCAAATGAGTTTCAATTAATATTTAGTTCCTAAACCATTTGCATGATTTTGTATTTGATTTATAAGTTTCAAACATAACTTAAAATTCATTGTAATAAAGTTCCTATAAAACTAACATCTGCGTATTGTATTTGAAAATCTACTAATCCCGGACAGTAAGGAACACATTATTGGGACGAAAAGAAGGAAGACAATGGATATACTCATCCGTTTTAAATTCTAAAAATATATTTCGTATTTAATATATTTTTTAATTTAAGATTATGTCAAATGATTGTAATGGTTGTGTGGGGACTGCCAGTAATAAAGATAATAGTGATGCCGTATTTGATGTTTTAATCATTTTAACATTTAAAAATAAAATTATATACTGCATGTAGTTTCTTAAAAAATGCATCTCTAATAGATTTAGAAGTTGAGAACACACACAGCAACGATGAATATAGGAGCCAGCTTACGAAAGCAACAATAGAGGACAGCACACACCTTTCTGTGACACACGGCTTTAGAAAACGGCAGCATGATTACTATTTAAATTAAATTCTTATTTAGTTTAAAACAAAACTAATTAAATCAACAAACGAAACATGATTACTATTCACAAGGAGTTTAAGAAAAGGGTATCTAATTTTATCATTACTATTTTTTTTTATTTTTTGATTTAGTAAAATTTAACATCTAAGTTTTCTTTTTTAATTTGTTACGAATATTCGGTCACTTTCAAAGGGAGCATCAAACTTTTTAAAGGCCGAAGGGAGAGGGGAGGGAGGGGCCAATATAAAAAAAGAAAAACAGAGAGCAGCATTGAAGTAATTAAAAAACTGTTTCCCATCCCTCTCTTCTTCCTGCCCACAAAATCAAAACCCACTTTCTTCTCCATCCCTTAATCAACAATTTCAAAAATACCATATTCCATGGAAGAAGGCGAAGCAAAGAGCTTAATGAATAGTAAGAACACGGCACTAATCTCAATAGAAGGTGGTTCGGATGATTTGAAGAGTTTCTTCACATGGGTGTTTCTAGATCAATCTAATCTATGGAGAGCAGGTCTCTCATGGTCAATTTTCTCTCTCCTAGCCATTGCTGTCCCACTTCTCTCCCACTTTGTTTTTCAGTGTAATACATGTGATCACAGTCATCACCGGCCTTTTGATGCAATTGTTCAGTTGTCTCTCTCGATTTTCACCACGATTTCGTTCATCAGTCTCTCATCAATTTCAAGAAAATATGGACTCAGGAAGTTCCTATTCCTTGACAAACTGTGCGATGTGAGTGACAAGGTTCAACGGGGATATGCACAGCAGATACAAGTATGGTTTTCTCTCTTTCATCCCCTTTTACTTGCTTCTTCTCATTCATACTTGAAACTGTACGTAACATTTTATTATTCCATTTTTCATATTATAACAATGACTACCATTACTGGTTTCTTTCCTTTTCTCATATGGAGTATTTTATTACCAATTTCTCTAATAATGTTAACATCATGACAATATTGTTCCTTCTTCGCGAGACTAAACGATATCACGTGTTGTTACTTCCATACTAATAGCTAGTAGAAACTAGGATGAAATTTGAGAAAAGAATTTCATTTTTTAACGAATACAAATGAAGAAAAATATTCAATGTAAACTTTGTCGTCACGTCATCAATAATAACAAGCTCATATAAATCACATGGGAATATTTGTTTTAATTGTTCTCTCATATCATGGTTGATTACCCTGTTACCTCACTCCTACACTAAAAAGGATAGTTGGGTATGTCTGTTTATATGGCTAAGTTGTATTACTAAATATGGTAAACGTGAATGATTCCAGTTGGTTCATCTGAGTCAGGTCAGTTTTAGGAAGTGGTGTTACAAATGCAAATTTGAATAATAACGTTGTGTGTTAGGCCAATGTGACGATGACACATCAGAAAATTTCACTTCAAATAAGTGGTGGAATCCATGAAAATATGGGGATGCAGATTTTTCATATTTTGATTTTTGACCGATGTTGTAATACTGAATGTTATAGCCGATCTGATTTACATATAGGACTTTTTTTTTTTGAACAATGGATGCCCGAAGGCGGAGTTAAAGAGTATTACAATCAGTTACTAAGGTAGCAAGGACATGAGGCGGGATCTTCTAATACATTAAAGGCAAAACTTAACGATGTCCTTGTTTGGCAAGTGACTCTGTGTCACAATTCATTTGTCTTGGGATGAAAGTGATTTTTGTGTTCCATGGCATGTGAAGGAGCTTTCTGCAGTCCTCTATAATGTTACCCATCGGGTTTATGTCAGTGTTGGCTTTCAAAATTAGCTTCACAGCCTCACTAGTGTCTGTATAGGACCTCGAAGGTTATGGGAATGGTGTTACATTGATGATGTGACATCACTGTTGTTTTGAATATTTTCTCAACAGACGGGGTATTTGCTATGTTGTACAAAATGAAATTCATCTTTAACAATTTAGAAAGTTTTCTCTGTAATTTTACGGTTCCCTGTTAGGTAATCCGACTTATCATGGTTGAGATTTGACACTCAATTCTGATTTCAAAGTGTAGGATCCAGTTGCCAAACATAGTGTGAGTTGATCCACTCTGGAAGGGCTTGACTTCATTAAGTGATGTAGACTGGGAATGTAGACTGGGAACTACATCTGTGGTCTTAATTTACTTTTTGAGACCTTTAGCTTCTAGCAACAAAAATTTAGTTATAGGCATTATTTTGATGATTCCATAAATCAAACCTATGGTTACAGCACATGGTTTGATAGTAATTTTACTGACCAGCATAAGAATCCTCTGTTTATGTGGTTGAGCGATATATGAGAATTATTTTAGAAGTCCTCAGGTTTCCTCTCAAAAGGAGATGTCCAACTTTTTAATCAACTGCAAGGTTCTTAAGAAGGTAGCTCATCAAATTGAGTTCACATGAATCTTGGTAAGCTTTTGAATCTACACAAGCCATTATACTTCTCAAATGAAATGACAAAGAAAGCAAAGATGTTCACATGATTGATGAATATCAGATCTACTTATTACCAAGACCAAGGAAGACATGGTACTCAAACCCAACGTATATAAGTTTTTGACTAATCTGCAATTAAATTTGACCCATTATTCCAAAATGAGAGGTTCATTTATAATAAAAGCTGTCATCATTATAAAGAAGATAACAGGATCCCAATTTCAGCTATATGTTCTATAGACAATAACTCTAGGCATATCATGCTGGAAGTAATGTTAATCCTGTCCATATCTATAAGTTTATGCCTACGTTTGAAGCCCAAGTATTGTCAACATTTGCAACCAGTCATACCTTATGCAATCAATCATATTCTTTCCTTGACCAAAGATGATTGAAGCCATATAAGCAGTATCAACTAGAACTCTTAACTACTACAATGATGAAACTTTATCTGAGGTGTTGTGATTGAAGTAGGAAAATCATTTAAGATTTTCTTTTACTCAAACTCGATTCACATGATAAAATTGAATTAAAGAAGATATATTTACCCGCATCAATTTTGGACAAAACGGAAGATTATGTCTTTTTATTTATTAGTCTATATTTTTGGATTACGATTGTTGTATTGGGACCTAGACAGAAGCATAAATTTACGTTCTTTTTGTAGCAAAGGAATAAGTCCTATAATTCTTAAGTAAACCTTTTAGGTCCCCATTTTGCAGTTATAATTCTTTACAACTGTATAGAGTCCTGTACTGAAATGGGTGTGCACACACACACACACAACACACGCAAAAGATTGTCTGAAGGGTTTATATGTTTCGAATTCCCAATTTCTTCTCATTTCCTTGCCTGCTGTGTTGACATTTGACTATTCGGTTTTATGTTTTGTTGTTATTCTCTCTCTCTCTCTCTCTCTCACACACACACACAGACACACACACACAGACACACACACACACACATTCAGTCTGCTTGCTGTTATGTTTCTTATGTTGTTCTTCCCCCTAGCCTACAAATAACAATGCATTTACTATCCATGCAGAGATCAATGAAACTATTGTGTGCTTTTGTTCTCCCTTGCTTCGCTGCTGATTGTGTATACAAGATTTGGTGGTTCGTATCAGGAAGAGATCAGATCCCTTATTTCATAAATGCCTCATTGAGCAATACCGTTGCTTGCTTTTTGCTGCTTTCTTCTTGGTTATACAGAACATCTGTATTCTTCCTTGTATGCGTTCTCTTCCGATTGATATGCTACCTCCAGATACTGAGGCTAGATGACTTTGCTCAGGTTTTCCAACAGGAATCTGACGTAAGGTTAATCTTGATTGAGCACCTGACGATTAGAAAAAATCTCCGGATCATAAGCCATAGATTTCGAGCTTTCATTTTGTCGACTTTGATCTTGGTAACAGCAAGTCAGTTTGCTTCTTTGCTTGTTACAACAGAAACTGGCTCCGAAGTTAATATCTTTACCGCTGGAGAAATTGCAGTAAGCTTCCATCATTCTCACCTCCTTACCTTAAAGTACCTTGTTTGTGTCGATTCTATTTTCCTTAAAATAGTCGAATCATTCAAAACTCAACTGTACAAACAATTTACTTCAATACTCTCATATCTGAATGACAAACATTAAAGTTCTATGGACATTATTCAACATAATAAGTGGAAAGAACACCGGTATGAATTAACTGTTTTAATCCCATGATTATGCGGATACATGTCTACAAACTTTTATTTGAAAAAAGGGAAGTACAGCTACAAATATTTCTGCCCTACTATCAGATGCAGTATGCATGAGGGAGGAAAAATGGAAAATCATTGCTGTCTCCTGAACTCTTGGAGAGTTGGAGCACATACGGAGTAATTTTTTATTCTACTTCATATATGTCCACTTTCATCATTCAAGTCCTCTGATTCCTGCATTACCTATCCTATAAATATATGATACTGAAGGATAATGTGTGTGGCGAGGCCTAATTGGAAGGAAAAGAACAGATTTAGCTGCAGCCGTGTTCTTTGTAATCCTTTCATCCCCTTCCCTTTCTGTTCTATAAGTATACATTTTCATTGCTCTTGCTAATATTCCTTGGCCCTACATAGTCGGTGACTATTCTACGGTGTGCTAGATATCATAATGTGACTAGAGTCTGTAGAGATTACGCATTTCCAAGAATGGTTGATATATACAGTATACTAGTTGATATCATAGTTGAATGTAGTTATGAAATTTTATTAAATTAGTTTGCTCTGATATATACAGTATGCTAGTTGATGATGACTTGTTATACATAATACGCAGTTAACATCAGTTACTCTGGTGACTGGGCTTTTCATATGCTTGCGAAGTGCTGCAAAAATAACACACAGAGCACAGGCTATTACATGTCTTGCAGCGAAATGGCATGCATGTGCCACTATCAACTCCTTTGATGACTTGGGTGATGACACTCCAATTGCTCATAATGCTTCTTCAAGGCCGGATATGCTGACTGTCAATTGGGCATCCGATGAAGAAGGTGATGAAGATGATGAACTAGATAATGCAAATATGATGCCAATCTATGCACATACAATTTCCTATCAGAAGCGACAAGCTCTTGGTAAGTATATCAGACTAAATAAGTTTGTTTCTTTCACAATTTAGGGCCATATATGTAAATATTTAAGTCCTTTGAATTACTTTGAAATGTGCATGACATGAACTATCCACACACACAAGAAAAAAAATCCCCAAGAACTCCAAAAGTGAAGTACATAACTTGGTTAAATGTGGTGCAGTGACATATTTTGAGCATAACAGAGCTGGGATTACGGTGTTTGGATTCGTGCTAGATCGGACATCACTCCATACCATATTTGCAATCCAATTGTCCCTTACCCTTTGGTTGCTAAACAAGACAATTGGTATTTCTTGATTTTCTCTTTAGATGTGGGGTTGAGAACGAACGCGGATGTCTTCCTTGTCTATATTCTAGATTGGTATGTTTCTAGCTTTCGTTTGCTACATTTGACTAGGTGAAATACGCATTATATAGTCACTTGTATAGATTTCAGAAAAGAAATACAAATCTGTATACAGGCTTCTGCTTTACGATGTTATGATGGAGGATATCTATAAGTGTTGTACTACGGAAGTTGGATTGTATTGTATTGGAGTAACCATATACTCAGGAAGTTGCAAAGAACAATGCGCATCATTTTCTTGTTTTGCAATGGAAGTGTCATTGAAGTTTTTTAAGCTGATGACTTAGGTCCTTCCGGTAACAACTTAAAAGTAGTCAAAATTTACTAAGTTAAAAAGAACTATTTGAGTGTTTGTGCATATTTTTTTGTTTACTTAAAAGTTCATTTATAAGTTAAAAATGAAAAATAAGGTAGACTTACTTTTAAAAAATGACTTCCAAGTCATAATTTGAGAATCAATTTTGACCACTTAGAATTTAAAAATTAAAAATGACTTAAAAGTCATAATAAAAAGTAGTTATGGAACAGGGCATTAGATTTAGAATGAATTATCTATAGCCACGTACGTGGACCATGAACTGTCGTTGAGCTTTACTTTCCCTTTGACGTACGTAGCGGCAAATTTGTATTGTTTGCTTCCGGTGGACTAGCTTGTTTATCACAATCCACACTGTTCTCGCTCTGAACAATTAATTGAAATTGAAGTGCATTGGATTTTTGAAACCCAATCATTTCTATTAACCCAGGATGGATTCCACAGGCTATAAGGTAACGGGCTGCTGCAAGGTATCTGTGATTATTTGATCTAGATTGGGTAGCCGCTATTACTGATCATTTGTAACAAAAATTAAAATAAATGATACTCATCTGTTCCACAATAAGATTTAAATTTGAATTTTTAATGGATATTAATATTACATATTTGATTGAAATTTGTGTGTTCAAATGATGAGTTTTTTTCTTAATGAAATTTGTATTATAAAAAAATTATTCAAATGTAACTTTTTTTGTACGTGGAACAAATCTCAATTCTAAATATATATATATATATATATATATATATATATGTTTTTTTGAGTGGAAGGAGTATTAATTATGAATATATTTTAGATTAGATATAATGTTGATTTAGTCTTAATCTATTGATGAAATCATAGAATTTATTTAAGTTGCAAATATGTATATAGGATGGTTACCATTATCTATATAGTATTGACTTAATTTGTCACTTATTGCAGCAATTTTGAATAATTCGCTAAACTAAGCGTGAAATTAAACCTTAGAACCATGTCTGGTTCTGACATTTCTGATGTCCTAAGACAAAATAAAAATGAGGACTTTATAACCTTTACATATAATTAACTACTTTTTATTAATAAAATTTTTTTAATCAAGGTTTGTTTTTTACATCCAATTTAAAAATAAAAACCAAAATATTTTAGTATTAACAATCACTAACAACATCGGGCCTGTTTAGAACTAAAGGAGCATATAAGAAATTAAAAAAAAATAAAAATTGTTATTGTTACCGCAAAGAGAAAGAAAGATTATATTCATGAAAAAGGTTGGGCACTAAAACGGAATTAATGGGAGAGGTTACAGAAAGAAGTGGCGTTGGCCCAAAGGTATAATGATAATGGCCAGTAATAAATTTAGTGCGAGCACTCGAGCAGCATGTGATTCTGATCGCTAGACTTAAATTTGTTAATGCTCCGTATAATATATAAAATATTTTGGTGTCCGTAATAACATTTTTGTAGATGCATGAGTGTAGTGTAATTATAAGATGTTCAAATTTAGATATGTTCAATTCAGATATATAAATTATATAATTACTAGTCTAATGGGCGCAGACGCATGTACGTGTGTACAATTTTATTTTAATTATAATTTTAGTATCGTAATAGAGAGAGAACGATATATTTTCCTTTCATGAGTAATTTTTTTTTAATAAAAAAAAGTATAACTCAAATTCATTCTAATTTTTAGGTGTTGTACATCTTTAATGATACAGATAGTTATAATTCTTGCATTCTCAACAATTATGTTGTTTTTATCTTTTACATACATACATACATATATATATATATATATATTAATTGTGTTACTATAAACATATTTATGTTCGAAACGTGTAACATCAGAAATTATAGTCAAAATATATGCAGCATGATATCAACCGAATAAAATTTTGTCGACCCACAGGATGACAGGAGGAGGATGAAGCGTAATTGCGTAAATCGTTTTACATAAATTCTCCCGCGTTTGTTGCATATATTTAATAACAATATATAATGGTTGATTTTGTATTGCACGCGTAATATCCATTTGTTCAATATTATTCCAATGGGAGATTTCCATCAAAGACCACCACATCAAAGTTTGGGAATTAATTATCATATACTCCAGTAATATTTTCATCAAAAAAGATGTAATCATTATTTTTGTGGAAGTATTATTACTCCATTAACGATAGGTTTGAGTTTATATTTCAAAGTTATATTTGTTTCTCCTTTTCTTATTTGTTAAAAAATTTATTTCTTGGCCTTTAAAAATACCATGAGTTTTTTTTTTCTTTTTTTGTTTGTTGTTGTTGTTGTTTCTCTTTCTGATCTTTTTCTTGCAAACCTTCAGTAATACTAGGTTCGCTATACTTTGCTCTTATATTTCAATATAGGATGTTTTCTTTCATGCCTTTATTTTATGATGTTAAGCACTTAATTAGAACAACAAAGAAATTTCCAACAAATCAATAAAACTTCTTATTTTATTGAACTAACAATATATATACCGATGTTTTCTTTTTATAATTATTAATTACCTCCATCTATAATACTTTGAAGATTATAAGAATTTGCTTACAACATTCTTGTGTGTGTATAGACACACACACACATATATATATATATATTGATAAATCATATAATTAATGGTTACTTTCTAGCTAGTGCATGGCATGAATTACGTTGTTCACTATCTAATATCTTGCTATCTTTTTTTTGGTCCGCAAAACTATTCTTAAAATTAATCCAATTCTCACATATTTTGTTCACTCAATTCTCATTCCGATAAAATTTGATATCTTGACATTTAAAATCAATTACACAGTCACACATTCGAAGACCGGAAGGAAAATTTTATTAGAAAAGAATCTACCCAAACCCATGATTCTGTTAACTAATAATAGAGATCGACATATATGAGTTTGAAATCTACCTCATTAATTCATTCATCCATATACATAATACATTCTACATACAAGTAATAAGAATTTCTTCACCGGTATCACTCTTTAGAGCAAGTGTTGAACTCCTAAAATGAAAAATACAATATGGACTATTATATAATAACCTCACATTGAATTGAAGATTAGAGAACTTAAACTAATGTCAATGATTTTTTTCTCCTCCCATGAATCATTATGATATCTTAAATTACAGTTACGTTAATAATATATTTTCCCCTTCAATTAGTCAGTAATTTATAGTCGTGACAATAAACTGTAATTAAATTTAAAATCCGTTTCAGAAAATTAATCAAGTCCTAATTATTATATATCTACACACGTACAAACATATAGTCTCTGTCTGAGTTGTATTTTTTTTTTTCTGGTATACTAGTGAAGAAGCCCATGCCAGGACGAGCTGTAATTCTTTCGCTTAAAGAATATTATTAATTTAATATAGTTTGTTTTGTCTATTTTATATGTTATTATCCTTTACTTCTTTTATTTTTTTTAATGTGTGTTAAAAAGTGAAAATATTTTTTGCTAGGGAATTTAAAATTATTCTAAATTACTCTGTAAATTTTAGAAAGTAAATTGTTCACTTTATGAGTGTATCAACTAAGGTCATCTGCGTCCACCATTGGCACCAGTAAAGGTTTACGCCCATGTCCACCACAGGAACTGAAAATGTCTAGAGACACTTAGTAATAATATTGAACATTATAAATACATTCATTAATTCAAATCTCATCGATGTGAGATGTTACATTTATAATTCAAATCAAATATCAATAAAATTTATTTGATTGTGAACTAATTAATATTATAAATTACATAAAATTTCAACAAAGTGAAAACTTTTGTTATCTTATAATTTTGTTATATATAAAGTCACATCATTATTTGAATTTTAGAATTTCACAACTAAGTATGAAAAAAATTCAAATATAAATTAATTAATACTTTATAATGGATCTACACTGTTTGAATAAAACTTGATAACACTATGAAGCATGATATTAGGCGAGTGAATTTCACTATTCCCTTGACAGGTGCTCGACGAATCCTCGATCATGAAATGGCACAAAACATGTTTACCAATAACCTTTGAAAGTGGAGCTTCCATCTCTCGTTTTTGAATTTGTGGAGCTAGCTTCCATCTAATTTCCAAAACTGAACACTACATATAAATAGAGATGCATTCTCTTCTTTAAAACTCATCAATTTAATTAAACCAACAAAAAAAAATTAAGAATCATGAAGTCCTCATCTCTTACATTGCTTTCATATGCATTGCTTCTTCTCTTCTCAAGTACTTTCTCATGGCAAAATTCTTCAGCTCATCAAACCCATGGCCGTTTTGATTTTCTGAGTTGCCTTTTCTCCCATAACTCCTCAATTTCACAAGTCATTTACACCCCATATGATTCATCCTACACAAACATTTTGGAATCCTCCATAAATGATTTGCGCTTTGCCTCACCAACCACTCCTAAGCCTCTTATCATCGTTACACCCGTGCACGAATCCCAAATCCAATCTGTTGTGATCTGCTCCAAACTTGTTGGTTTGCAGATTAGAATCCGAAGTGGTGGTCATGATTTCGAAGGCCTTTCTTACGTGTCAAACGCCCCCTTTCTCTTACTTGACATGGTAAATCTTAAATCCATCACTATCAACATTGACACTGAAACTGCATGGGTTGAATCTGGTGCTACACTTGGTGAACTTTACTATAATATTGCTGAGAAAAGCCAAACTCTTTCATTTCCCGCGGGTATTTGGCCGAGTGTGGGTGTTGGTGGACTCATTAGTGGTGGAGGATACGGTTTGTTGAGAAGGAAATATGGCCTTGCTGCTGACAATGTGATAGATGCTCGAATAGTTGTGGCTAGTGGAAGAATTCTCGATAGAAAATCAATGGGAGAAGATCTCTTTTGGGCTATTCGAGGAGGTGGTGGTTCGAGTTTTGGCGTAATTCTCTCTTGGAAGATTAAACTAGTCTATGTTCCTGAAACTGTGACTGTTTTCAAAGTGGACAGGACATTAGAAGAAGATGCTGCTCAACTTGTTTACAGATGGCAATTCATCGCCTCAAATCTTCACAAAGATCTTGAGATTCGAGTTAGAGCACACACTGTACTAAGCGATTCAAGTTTTCGTGAAGATAACAAGACGGTACAAGTATCATTCTTGTCAATGTTTCTTGGTACAACAGATAGACTACTTCCCTTGATGCAACAAAGCTTTCCAGAGTTAGGCCTGGAGAAATCAGACTGCCATGAAGTCAGTTGGATCGAGTCCGTGACCTTTTTCCCAATTTTGACATGGGGAGTTCCTACAACTACTTTGCTTGATAGAACCGCTTGGCCTAAGAATTCTTTTAAAGCGAAGTCAGACTTCGTGAAAAAACCAATTTCTCTTGAAGGACTCAACGGGATGTGGAACATGATGTTGCAATCCGAGCCAGAAACGACGAACGTGATCTTTACACCATACGGTGGAAGGATGAGTGAAATCTCGGAAAAGGCCATTCCTTTCCCACATAGAGCTGGTACATTATACATGATTTACATGGGTGTGTCATTGAAGAACGATGGAGACACGACTCGAGAGATGAGTTGGATAAGAGGGTTGTATAATTACATGCGTCCTCATGTTTCCAAGTATCCGAGGATGGCTTATGTGAACTATAATGATCTTGATCTTGGAGTTAACGACGAATGGGCCAACACAAACTTTGAACATGCAGGTAGATCATGGGGAAGGAAGTATTTCAAAAATAACTTTGAAAGGCTAGCTCAAGTGAAATCCGTTGTCGATCCAGATAACTTTTTCAGGCATGAGCAGAGTATTCCTCTTCTCTCATAAAATATGCTGGGAATGGTGGCTCTATAATGTGTGCCTATATATATATATATCCCTCAATAAAGTGAGAAGGAATTAGGTCTTGGTGTATTTAATTATGTACGTACTCTCTCCCTTTAAAAAAAGAGCAATGTTTCAAGAAGTTATCTAGTATTTTTATGAAAGTCTATATTTAAAATTTGATTTGAATTTAATTAATTTCAATTTAAAAATGATTAATGTTACAAAATATATTAAGATTTCAACAAAATAAACTCTTTATTATACTAAAATATTGTTAAACTATTGTCATGATTTGAATTTATGATTTCACAACTTAGTACAAATAAAATAAAATATTACTCTTTTTTTAGAACGGAGGACATACCCAACACAACGTCTTTCTGCATTTAATTTTTTTGCATTGCGTTTGCTGTGTTATTATTGTAATTTATTTTTAATACTGTGAGATTTCTAAGTTTATTTATAAAAGAATTTACATTTGAGTAAGAAGTGTATATATGTTACATTTTTAGTGTATTTAATTGCCACAGAAGAATTAAGAAATGACCAGTAATGGTAGAATGCAAAACCACCGAAACTTCGATAATAACACCCTGCACATTAGTAATTCCGAAATTTGATAGATGCCCTAACCAAAAATATGTATGTGGGGTGAACCCAGTGGTATTCTCCTGGATCATTTCACGAGTTTTACCCTAATTAAGTGCGTCCGATGTAACTTATCAAAAACAAGATCAAATTGTTCCAAAAAAAAAAATTATATTTGAAATTTTTATTTGTTATTTGTTATAAATTTAAAATCTTTCAATTACAAATTTATAAATCTCGTCATAACTTAAAGATTCATAACAAATTTCATGAGAAAAATTTATAATTTATACATTTAATTGGTAATATTTATTATGGATGGCAGAAATTTAAATGAAGCCAGGTCAAATTCAACGGTCTAGTTTTTGGGGCATGTGATATTTATGAGAAATGCTGCATGCATATATATAAATAGGATGAGCTAGCTAGAGTATTGATTTGATATAAGCAAAGCAAAACAAAGCAATACAAAACAAATACTACAATATATATATATATATATACACTCCCGATTCATCGATAAATAAAGTATAATTAATATTTATTTTATTATTATTATTATTATTATATTTTGAACATATATTCCAACACTTATACTAATTATTTCATATATACCAAGCTCAAAACCGAGTGGTATTGTCACGGCTCTAATGACCTTTTCCCACCATAATTAACTAACAAAAATGGTACGCCGCTACGTGCCTACGTAATTAAATAAAGTTTATCTGAATAGCTAGACACTTAATTAATGCTTTACATATATAGTTATTCAGCGCAACTTTAAGTAGTTGTACTGAACGACTATTATAAATGTAAAGCATGCATGATTTGTTTAGCTATGTATGTAGACAACTTTTGTTTGGTTAACGTACTAAACTAATAATCCCAGCTAGCTGACGATGAAGGACTTTATGTTTCGTGTTTTCCGTGTATTTGTCTGTGATCGACTGTATGTTTTTGTGTTTTGTTTTCTTTTTTCTCTTTTGTGTTTCTGTAATAAAACAACATCTATAAAGTGGTCCTGAAAATTGACGTTTCTCCTTGAATTTTATTGTTTGAAGGTGTTGTCTATAAATTATATATCGCGTCAATGTGATGAGTCGATTATATTATATACTTATTGATTCTATGTAAATGTGCTCTTTATAATGTTCGCCAAAATATTTTTCCCTTGAATAATGATAAAATATATATATATATATATATATATACTCGATGTGAGGTGCTAACAAACTTGTCTGAAAGGCAATAAATCTGCTAAAAAATAACTTAAATATAATACTATCCTCTGTTCCGTTCAATTTGGAACCTGTTTTAGAACATTTGTAGCAAAAATTTAATATATCTAAGATATTGTTAAAATATTTATAATAATACACACATTTAGTGTCTTTAATTAAGTGTCACATTTTGTAAGAATATTAAATTTAATAATATGTATATTTATATTAATTAAAATAATCAAAAATGTTCAAAAATGTATTGTGTAAAGAATTGAGACCGAGGGAGTAGTAATTATCATATTGATGCAATAGATTATCGAACTCAAAGATAATGATTAAAATAACTCTCAAATCTGTAGAAATATATATGTCAATACATTCCTCACATATTTTGATGCAAACATATAATTATATAAACAATCAAGTGGTGATGAACGGATCACGTGAACAAGAGAGCCATTTACGTAAAAATATGTAAATCATGTTGACCTTTGATTCATAAAAAAGGAATGACATGAGAATAAGAAAAAAAATAAAAGAAAAAGACATAAATCACAAAATTATGAGAAAAATATAAAAATAAAAGAAATGGTAGATTGCATATAAAATTTTAGTTGTGATAAAATGAAAAATCTCAATTTAGAAGGATGAATTTAAAAATACACATAAACTTATAAAAATAAAAAATAAAAAAAATAAATTTTACACATAAATAATCAAACAAATAATATTTAATTCTAACCTCGTTCATTTCATCCAACCGAACGTACCCTTAAGAGTTTCGGCAGTTAATGATCGCGAGACCTTTTAAATGTTTGTCAAGCCAAACAAACAAAACCTAAAATCCCCTAATGCACAAGGGCAGCTCCAGGGATTATACAGTTGTAGTGCAGATACATAATAAACAACAATCTAGAAGATAAATAATTGACAATCAATAAAATAAATACTAAACTATAATAAAAACAAATAATAAAATAAATAATATTAATCAATAATTGAAATGAAATTTCTATAAACAAAACATTGAATATATTTGTGAGAACCCAATAATTCAAAAGTAAAATTTTGAAGATTATTTATGAATTTATCGTTCAGTAAATATTTTTACGGTTACGTGTACGTAAGGATTACGTAATTCATTACACACACGTTCATTAATATTTATAACGAATGTTATATTTTCAATTATTGCGAAACAATAAATTGTGACAAGATATTTATTTTAAATTTACTAGATGTTAATTTTGATAATAATTTTATAAACGCATTTTTATCTCGCTGTGGCGGGTTCATTTTTCGGTTAATGCAATAAATCAATGCATAACCATTAAAAATGTAAATTAGTAAGTAAATAAATTTTACTAATTACGTAAATAAGTAAATAATATCAGTTACAAATGACAATATTTATTACTATGCAATTAGTATGCAATTAAGGATTTAAAATTCAAAATTCAAAATTTAAAATTCATTAATACATTTATTAGTATTGATTTGTGCCTTGATTTCCTACCTAGCATTGCTACTAGAAATTTTTTACAGCATTCTCTCTAACATATTATCACAAACTCTCTCAAATTTTCGGAGCTTTGAAGTTCTTGAGTATTTTGAAGTTTTGGAATTAGTTTTATTAAAGCTTTTTAAGAGGTAATTATTCTGCACTTTAATTTTGTTGTCAAATAATTCTTCTGATTATACCACTGCGAAGATAATATTTTTCAGTATGATTTTAATGTATTGCACTTGTTCATATCATTTATATATTGAGAGATATTAATTTTTGAAGTTTAATGAAAATCTAAATAAAAAGAAAACATTTAGCGACGCTTGTTCATCCTTTAGCAATGAATTATTCATATAGAATCCGAAACTTTAGATCCCTATTTTGTCCGATCTATTGCATGTTAATTCGAATAGAATATACCATTAGATTCCTTATGATTATAGCTTAGATTTGACATAAACAACTTCAAAAATGGTTGAGTATTTCGTAGATCCATTTTCGGACTTTTAACCCGAAACTTTGAATCTACTTAGAATGCGATATAGTTCACGAAAATCGAAATAGATGATATGTATGAGTTCCTTGAGAGCTCTAGAATCATTTCCATATATGATTCGTCAAAAATGGTCAAGATTTGAGGATTCACGGCTTTGCCGCGAGCTTCGCCGGTTTTAATGGCGTGCTTGCCGGCGGCTGCCTCCAAATCAAGATCCGTCAAGTTTCAGGCGGTGGCATCAAGCATAGGGGGGTATTTACCTATCCTAAAAGTCACGGTAATGGCCATTCCTCGAATCCAAACGTGTGTGAATGCATTTCGGGATGACCCGTGTGTTGCCTTCGCCGGAAATCTCGCCGGTGGCTACGCACGGCCAGAAACTGCAGTTTGTTGAAGGTGATGGGTTGACCCGGTTTGACCCGGTTGACCCAGATCCGACCCACTGTTTCGACCCGGTTCGACCCACTGTTTTGACCCAGATTTCAAAATAAAATTTTGGACTTTGATCCAATAAATTTTACCCACTTGGTCTTAAAATTTCAACCCACTTTAAAAATTATTTTTGACACAATCCAAGTTTTCAAAAATAAAATAAACACTTACATATTTTTTTTAAAATATTAATAAATGATTTTTAAATGATTAAATATTAATTATTATTTAATTTGAGTAATTAAATAATAATTAATAAATGATTTTTAAATGATTAAAGATTAATTATTATTTAATTAAAGTGATTAAATAATAATTAATGAATGGTTTTTAAATAATTAATGATTTTTAAATGATTAAATATTAATTATTATTTAATTAAATAATAATTAATAAATGTTTTTTTTAATAATTAACAAATGATTTTTAAATGATTAAATAATTAATTATTATTTAATTAAATAATTAAATAATAATTAATAAATGGTTTTTAAATAACTAAATAAATTATCTAAGTGAAGATTAATTAAGAAGTAATTCTTAATTAATTAAAGATCAATTGTTATTTAATTAAAGCAATTAAATAATAATTAATGAATAATTTCTAAATGATTAATAATAATCATTTAAGGCTTAAGATGATTAATTAATATTTATTAATTAATCTAAGGCCTCCTATAATTATCGAGGACCTACGAGTGACGTTTAATCAAGTCTACAAATCTCTCGGATTTCGATTCGGTTTCAACCGAATCCCAAATCTTACGAGTGACGACATAAGTAGTTAAGTATAGACTCGAGAATTTCTTGAACACTTCACATGAACATTTATCATGTGTATTTAAGTGGAGATTTCTCATATTATTATCTGTACATGTTTTACAGAATTATCTGCTTTCACGAGTTCTTTAACTTGAGTTATTCTAAGGACCAAAGGCAAGTATATCTTCACTCTTATGATTATTTCAAGATAACGCATGATCAATTGTTTCGATATGCGTATGATATGTTATGAAATGATATGCATGTACATATCTCTTTTATATTCATGACAAATATGTTTTCAAATGATTTATATTTCAAACTAATGCGTATAATCAATTCTTCGATATACGTATATGATATTGATATTATGTTGATATTTATTCAAACTTAAGTAACGTATGATCATTCGATCCGATGTACGTGAAAAATGTTGTACTAGAACCAAGTACTTCTTGGGCGGTTATTAGCTGTTTAAGTTCGCTAATACGTCAAAGTAAACCCTATACGGATATAGAAGCCTTATTCTTCGCCCCATACTTGTGAAGTATATCCGTGTGGGTACTGGTTACGTGGATGCATATGCTTGTCATCCCTGACATCCCGTGCCTATTATGGATTTCTGGTTACGTGGGTGCATATGTCTGACATCCCTGACATCCCGTGACTATTATGGTAGGGAACGGAAACCGAGGCATCGGTAAACGAACCCTTGCAGACAAATATTTCTGCATTGACTACGTATGTCATTATGGTTATGGCAGTCAAACGATCAGGTTGGCCACCTGGTATATCGTTTGATGGAGATCTATTCAAGATTCTTTCAAAAAAAGGGTCAAATCCCTCGTTATCACTCGGGGACCCTAGAAACTATTTTTTTTTCTTTCCAATTGTTCAGAGGTGATGACATTGTTTTCGTCCAAACCTCATAAACACTTAAGCCAGTTCTCTATTGTTCAAGCCTACCCAATAGTACTTGATTATATACTTGCTGAGCGTAAATCGCTCATGTTGCTATTATATTATATTTTACAGGTTACGGCAAGAAGGCCGAGTCATCCAATAAAGGAAAGGAGAAGATGACATATTGAACGCTTCCTATAGATGACATTCAGGGATAGCGTAGAATATGTAATAATAAAAGAAGAGTTTATTGTAAGACCGTATGGGTCCCACTTAAGACTTCCGCTGTTTAACTACTCATTGATGAATAATGTAATAGAGATTCATTATTTATCTCTTATTTAATGTTATGCATGCTTGGATGTATTAATTATCTTTTATCAATTATTGATGGTGCCCGAAATCTGTTTTATGATTTTTGGGGCCGTCACAATATTTATTTGAAATTCAAAGTTTATTAATAAAATAATTCTTCCCTTATCTATAAAATTGACGAAAACCTTTGTGTGTAACATAACACTATTATTAGATCATCAGACTACTTTTTATGTTAAGTAGTTTTTTTTTAAACACGACTTTCTAATTATTCAAAAATTACTAAATTACATCACAGTTGTTAAATTGAAAATGTACAAAAATATATTAGAATGCACGGAATTTATAATTAGCCAGCTTGTGTCAACAGTAACAATGCAGAAAATTAGCTAGCTTTGTGTCAACAGTAGCAAATACAACTTGGACGGAGATAAACAAAAAAACTGGGATCATAGTCCAGATCGAGGGGAACTTTAGATCGGAGTGAAAAAAATTGGTTCAGTAAAAGATCGGTTCGGTCTAGGATCGGCCTATACAATTATAATGGTCCATAATATTAAAGTGAAAAATTGGTTTAGACCTGCATATATAAAGTCTAGTTCAAGATCAAGACTAGACTAACATTGAAACTGAACCAAGATTGAACTAGAATTAAGACCGAATAAGAACTTAAACATATTTCATAAAAAAACCCTATTATTTATACATATAATCTTAATCAAACATGAAATATTAATATGCATGTGATTGATTTAAACATGTAATCTCGAGTTATTTGAAGTATGCATATGTTATAAATATCATCTTGTGACACAAAAAAGAAAACAAGATATGATTGATTTAAAAGATAATACGGATGATTCCGAGGTCGAAAATGAACAACATGAAGTAAGTCAATGTTCTATTACATGAATCTCTAAAGCGTTGAAAATATCAAAAGACGAAAACAAATTTGAAATTGAATATAAGGCTCGAAGTTAAAGAATAAAAACATTAATTTTGTATCAACAAATTTAAATGTAATCATTTGTACTAATGTAATTATTACACACTTGTTAAACTTTTCATATAATAGACTTATAATTTATTGTTTGTTTTTTTATCCTTACTCAATAATTTAAATGTATTTTAAGTCTTCCTCCAATTTTGAAGATTTTATATGAATGAAATAATTTTATAGTTTTTCTACATTATTTTTTAAATAATTTAATTTATGTATAAAATAAAACGAGACTGGGATCAGCTTGGGACTAGGATCAGCCTGGGACTGGAATCGGTCTGAAATTCTCAATAGTTCACCTTTTATTGAAATAAGATTTGACTGGACTGAATTGGTAAACGTCAGGACTGGTTTAGGATTGAATTGGTCAACACTAGTCTTTTTAAAAACTAGTTTAGTCTGGACTTGTCAGTCTGTATATTCATCCTTAGTCTTACCTAACATTTCTCGTTTTGGGTGAAATTAGTGTTCTAAAATGCGGGTTAAGCGGGCGCTTAGGCTGAGACGGATAGTCAAACACATAAAATCAATTTAGGGGTTCAATTATGTGTTTAGGTAGTTAGATGAACTTATGCGAGTCTAGGATGATCAATTTGAATAAAATTTTAATTTTTTTAATTTAAAAAATAATTTTAACACTAGTTTTATATACCATAGATTTTATTGTTTGTTTGACTTTATAAGTAACAATAAAAAATCTGAATAAATTCAAATTTGATTTCAATAGTTATTTTTAAAATACTATAGTTATTTTTATTTGTATATTATCCACTCCTTAAATTTGTTTATTTTTTCTTAAAATATCATAGAATTCTTAAAAAATTTTAATGTTATTATTTGGTACGTAAATGTGTTATTAAATTTATTAGTTTTAGAAAATATAAAATAATAATAATTATTTATACCGTCTAAAATAAGTGTATAATTGCCGCTTAATCATTTATATAATGGCCGCCTACAAAGGTTAGGCTACACTCTCACTTGAATGTCAAAATTCACCTGCCGCCTTTTATAATATTGGGTGAGATAGCTGGCGTGTTTAAAATCAAAGTTGACAGTCGAAATGGATATTTTCAGATTTTCTATATACTCCGTATTCAATGCTTTTGAAAGTAACGTTATTATCATGTATGCTGGCATTTAAATTGTACGTTCACATATATGCATGTCGGCATCAGTATCTCATCTATTAATTGCTCATAATTCCCTTTCCAAATTTGATAAGAGTACTGCGGTCAACGTTTGCCTCGGTGCCCGGTCATCAAACTCAAAAATATCTAGAGTTAAAGCTCACCATTAATTTTTTTTTTTTTGTATTACATAAATAATGAACCATTATGGAATTTATCAAATTAAATTTAATCGCAACAAAATTCTTACGTTTTTTCATTTTCTTGGATAATAACCGATATTCTCTTTCTTACCTTCCTTTCTTTTTACATCTAACATGCTCATGAAGTATTATATTAAAGTATAATTTTTCTTAGCTTTTCAAAATTTTAATTCGTTAAAGTATGAAACCAAATTAATACTTTGTCCGTTTTCCAAAAAAAACATCTTTTCAATTTTTGACAAATATTAATATTACAGATTTGACTAAGAATTATATATATAAATAACAAGTTTTTCTCATAAAATTTGTTATCAATATTAAATTAAAGATAAGATAAAAAGATTTGAATAACAAATTTTATAAAATATTGCATTATAATGAAAAAATTATGTAAATGTTATATTTTTTTTGAAACAAATCTTATTACTATTTTTTTTTTAAGAACAGAGATAGTATATTTTTCACATGAGTAGCGTGTGCTTAATCAATTAGTTCTTTTTACGTATTTATTAACTGCTGAGTTTTAAGTAATTAACTTGTAGGATAAAACTCCGCCATATAACAATTCTGTTGATTTTCTATAGAACTTGTGATGTGATTAATTTGGTATGAGACTAGAAAAATGGTTCAATATACGAAGTTGGTTCTCATGGGTTGATAATTACATGGTTCAAGCAAGGACGGGGAGACAGAACTATCCACATATATAACTGATGAGATTACTTCTTGCGTTCAAGAAAAAAAAGGTGTTACGTTTAAATATTTTATCTAATATTTTTACAAAAATCTCTTATTTTCCCCAATTTGATATTAATTTGATTGTAAATTAATGAATATTATAAAATACATAAAATTTTTAATTAAGTAATTTTCTTTTTACATGAAAATTAAGTTAAAATTATAGCACAAGTTAAATTTTTAGGATTTCTCAACTTAGTTCTAACTAACTATATAAATCTTAACATTTTTTTTGTTGTTTTGATTTTTGGGGAATGGCCGGAGTATTTTAGTGGCACAGGATGTGGTTGTGGATATTCAAAATGCATGGTCTCGCTCTCGCTATATATGGCATCTCTTGCTATATAAATACTAAATAAAGACATGCTTCTCTTGTGGTAAAATATAAAGATCCTGTTACAAGGTTTGTTATGCTGAAGTTGATCCATTGCAAAATTAATCTTATGATGATATATAATTCAATTATACCAGCCCATCATCAGGATTCTAATATATTAATTTTCTGATTGATTTTTTCCCTTATTTTTGTTTTCTGAACTTTATTTCAGCTGCTCACACTATTCCTGTTGTTATATGCAGGAATTCACAAGTTTTAATAAGTATATCGCATTTTAGAAAAGAAAAGTTCAATATATATCTCATGGAGAAATTATATCCAATACCCAATTTCCATGTAAGTTTTTGCCCCCAATTATTGAATTGAAAGTTAATTTGATGAGATTATAGAAAGGAAATAGTAAAAGTACTTGCATTTGTAGAAATATGACATCTATAAAACAACCCAAGATGAAGATTTGGATATTTAATTTGTGATGTAGACAGTAGGAAAGAAGTTCAGCAAGCTTTCCTACTTACATTTACTAACCCAGACTCAACTAACTCTGGCATCACTGCCTCAGTAGCCATACAGCAAAATAAAGCAAGGGAGATTTATCCAACTTAAATCTCACAAGCTTCCGAGTTACTTAACACACAAAATTGAAATATATGACATAAAATTTTAGATTCTGACAATATACTTATTTATACTATCAGAAAATCTAAAATTTTTAAGTTAAGTTGAAACAAAGGGGACATATGATCCTAAATACATGGCATAAACTTTGGTTGGGTGAGCATCCCAATGTATGTAAAGATGTCGAAATCGACTTGAAGGCCACCAATGGTGCAATCTTCGGTTAACGACCAAGGAATTCTGATGCAGTGAGGGTGGCATTTGTCACTGATTCTGCATTATATGAGTCACTACGACGAATCTTGTTATCTGAATGAACAAAGGTGGGCTTGCTTAGAGGTCTTTGATCGACTGAGCGATCACTTATAAGCAAAACTACAACTTCTGCCATTGTTGGCCTCAACGAAGCTGGTGACTGAGTACACATTAAGGCAATCTCTATGAGCTTCTTAGCATCCTCTTCTTTATACTCATCCGGGTCTAATGTCTCGTCAACTAACTGCAAATGCATGTTGCTCTCGTGTAGCTTCCATGCCTACATATATATTACACCATATGAAATACCAAACCAATTGGTTAAGCATAAACATTATCGTTTCAATTTAAAGAATGCAACACAATTCTTAAAAAATTATTATTAGAAACTTACATGTTCGAGGAGGAATGATCCATTGTCGGGGTCAATGTCGGTGTCGTTGCATCGTCTGCCACTAATAATTTCAAGGACCACAACACCAAAACTGTAGGTATCAACTTTCTCTGACAACTGTCCTTGAATTGCATATTCTGGTGCCGTGTAACCCCTACATGTCAACTAGATTAGTACTGTGCTTTCACTAATGATTCTTAGTAGTTCTGAAAGAATGACTTATGTTAGATAAGTTGGACATGTTTAGATTGGAAGCTAAATTTAAAATGTCTGCAAAAGAACAGTATGAAACAAGTACAAAACAAAATTATTAGCGTCAATTGTAGCCGCTTATCCTTTTATTCTGAAAGAATAGTTGTAGCTACTTGACTTACAATGTCCCTGCAAATTTGGTGTTAAGATGACTTTGATCCTCGGGTAGAAGCCTTGCAAGCCCAAAATCTGCAATTTTGGGCTGAAGTTCATCGTCGAGAAGAATATTTCCTGGCTTTATATCCCTATGTATGATACGGACATGAAATTGTTCATGTAGATAGGCAAGCCCCCTTGCTGTTCCAAACATTATATCAAATCTTTGTTTCCAGTTGAGAGTTCCTCGTTTTTCACCTGCAGAAAAATTTATTTCACATCAGTGGTTAGCTAGTGTTTTACAATTGAAATGATTTTTGTTAATTTGATTGAACTTTTGATACATATACATAAGTATATGAATGTATCTCAAATATCTTATATAGTTTATAATTAAATCAAACAAGATGCTAAACATGTTTAGTTGGAACACTAACTTACCATATAAGAATCTGTCAAGACTTCCATTTGCCATGTATTCATAAACAAGGAGCAGCTCGGGTCCTTTGCTACTGCATCCTAAAAGACGGATGAGATTTCTGTGATGAACATTACTTATAAGCCTAACTTCACTCTCAAATTCCGCTTTTGCTTTGCTTGTAGCTAGAGCTAGTCTCTTCACCGCAACTATATTTCCGTTCTTTACAACGCCCTGACGGTTTAGGTTCAACAATGTATAAAAAGATGGCATATATCAGTAGCTGTAAAGTTCGTTACCTTAGTAACATAAAATGCAGTCTCAAAATAAAACACAACTGAAATGATGGAATATGTTCTGCAGAGGAGGAATTTTTATTTGCCATAGCGAACAACTAGATTACCTTGTATACATCTCCGGAGCCGCCTTCACCTAGTTTGTATTCTTCACTAAAATTTTTTGTTGCGGATTTGAGTTCCTTGTAATTGTAAGTCACTGGCCCCTGCAACTCTGTTGAGCCTAGTATATGACCTGATACATGAATATAGACTAGTTAATCGAATTCATTTTTACTACAGTTGTAGTACATGTCTAGCAGAAATGAAAACCTTATTTGGAGTATCGATCAGTGAAACTTGGTTACCTCTTCGAGCAGCCTTTGCTGGCTTTCTTGATAACTGATAGCACAAAAACAAAGCAAGTATGAGCAAGAGAAGTCCACCACCGCCAGCAACAGCCCCAATGATGGCTTTCTTCTTCTTGCTTAAACCTCCTGCCGCGGAAAAAGTAGATAAACCACCAGTTACAGACTTTAATTTACCAATACTGATGGATATATTGGTACGAGGAGACACACATAGATAGAGCTATATCAAAGCTAGATTAATTAATCGTGTGTCTCACCTCCTCCTAGGTAATGGTTAATATTGGTGGTTTGGTTGGCGGCGAAAAAGGCAGTGTTGGAGTATCTCATAAAACAACCAGCATCAACGGCGGTTCCACTAGCGCGTGGAGGACAACTCTGTATGTTGCCATAAGCGACATTTAAGCAAGTGAGGCAATCAGCTTGGTTTAAGGTTTGGGCACATTGAGCCACCGCATATACTGTTGTATTTCCACCAATCACTGGCTTCGTTGATGCTGCAAAGAAGCCCTTTATCTTAGGTGTTGCAGTTTCAAGATCATTTAACAGCCCCTGCACTGTTGTAGTATAAGCTGTTTGTGTCCGATTGCTAACCGTCTGATTGCTACATTTCCCAGTATTGCCCAGACTAGTGCCCGTTGTGTAGAAGGTATTGCTCTCGTACCTGATTCAACAACCGAAAAATATATTTTTAACGAATTGAGCCAAACGTATAGTATATATATCAAAAAATATATACATAAAATGAGAATATATGACTTTACTCCGTATATACAAGACAATAAACGATGTTATAGAAATTAAATTTTGTATATAATATAATATGCCATTCATTTGCACTATTTCTACTCTCACCTGTCGAGGTCCCCACCATGCACCATAATTATGTTACAAAATATATGACATCATTATTATTTAATACAATATTAAAAATATAATATAATTAAAAAAAATTGTCTTTTCCTGAAAATCATAATCTTTTAATTATACATCTTACTTTGAACGCAGACGCGGGCAACAACAATAACACTGTACTTTTCTATATATCCATAAATATTTATGCACCATAAAAGTGATATTTTCTCAGGGTGTATATGACCTGCAGCTTTTGTACTTAAATGATTAGTTGACTTTCTTTTTCTTCTCTATTTTGCATATTATCAACTGGAAAATTTGGAGCACACGAAATACGAGTGATGAGGGATTTCTACAATTGTTATATGTATGCAAAAAAATGAAAGTAAACTAATTAATTACCTCAAGAAGCAGCCGTCGAAAACGACACGAGCACCGTTAGCTAAGGAGCAGTTGCGTATCTGTTTAACGGCAGCATCAAAGCAAGCCAAACAGTCTGCAGTCGACATATAGTTCCTGCACTGAGCCATGGTATACACTGGATCGCTGCTTCTCGCCTCATCTGCCGTCGCAAAGTATGTATTATTCAATTGTTTCCTTATTGTGACATACGTCTTGTTCAAATTTCCGAAAAATTCCGACGGATTGGTAGCGTTGACTTGACTGCACCCCTGCACCAGCACTACAGTATCTTGGGGGTCTGATATTACCGGAGACGCGTTGAAGGCAGCAGCCACCACCACCACCGCCGCCGCAACCACAACCATCCTCCACCACGGCTCCATTGCTACATGACCGCGACAAGGATAATGACATTATCAGTAAAAAGGTCAGCCAAGTGAAAAATGGCTAGTCATATTTTATACTGAATTCTCTAATTATCATCATTTTTGAATGTATTATAACTAGTATCGTTAAATACATTAAATGGATCTAAACGGTAAACGAACGACATAACGCCTAAATGTGTATAATACGTGATCAATTCAAATTAGACTAAGACTAGCGTTAGGCAATAAAGAATCGTCTAGGGCCTAGATAGAAAATTAATCAAAGTAAGTAGAGAATTTTAAAACAGTGATTAAATTAAATTTCAATTTTTATGATAACATATTTTTTTCTACGATAATTCCAACAAAAAATGATTAACGAAAAAGTACCGATGAGATGACTTTTTTCTTGTATGATATGCGAGAGGATTGGATATATGTAACGTTACTGACATTTTGTTATATGCAACATACGTACTGTTTTTCTGTAGCCCTATGATTAAGAAAAGAAGGACAACAAAAATTGTTACATCCCAACTAAATGTTTGGATATTTGGCAAAAGCCGTTAATGTACATACACACGAACCTTAATTATTGGAAGATGAGCTGTTTCAAATATTGATAGAGAGTTTCTTTTTATTCAGCTAATTGACTGAAGAAGTCCCTTAGCAGCTTGGTGGAGTAACGTTCCAGTCTGTGCATCAATTATATATAGCACGCACATCAAATTATGGTGGACTTGGAGTTTTTTTTTTCCCCACAAAAACCCGTTATTGGCGATATATATCACTTTCTTTGAATGTGTCAAGGAATATACATCTGGCCAAAAACCATTAACGTGTCTTCTAATTTTCCACGATATCAATAATCTTCAAGCCAGACCTTACTGTCACTTTCAAAATGACTTGAAAGTCAAGGTCAATAACGAATTAAATTAATTAACTTAATTAAACAAATGGTAGTTTATGGTATGTAAAATGGGTAAGCGATGAGTGATAGTAAAAGACCAAACTCATCTCACTTCAAAATTAGAGATACATTTTTTTAATAGTAATATTTGTAAATTCTATAATTTTATTTATAATATGAATGTGTAAAAATATAAAAATTTGTATTTGAGAGTATTTTTTTCTTGTATTTCATGATATATCATTTTAAATTTATAAAACTTAAAAGATTTCACTTAAATTTGAATTATAGAGTTTCAAATTTTTGTTTTACATTAACTAAAATGTATGTCTAATTTTGAAAGCAGTTACGCAAAGAGAGAGTATGAATATACTAATATTTTTATATAATTATTATAATAACCGTATTACGTGCGTATTATAAAAAATTATGAAAATCTACGGCTGGTAATAGTTTTATTGATTGTCATTCCAATGGTTGAATTCATTTAAGATAAAAAAAAATATAGGAATATATAAAGTGACCCCGATATGAAGTTTTATCTATGATTACGAAAGAATGACGTTTTGCTATACTTGATTGGCTCTCGCTCGTTGTCACCTATGTTAAAAAAAGATTTTGAACCCTGTAGAAAATGAAGAGACTCCACTCTTCCCCTGAATAAGTAAGGCCCCGTTAGATTATTCTGGCTTGGCTGAAAGTAGAAAAGCACTCTATTTTTTTTCTAAGGGGAGCACAAATCAAAAATAACAGAAGTGGGTTTATCTATATAGAGGTGACTATTTTTTAACTACGAAGTCCAATAAGTTTTTGACTCGATTGGCATCAAGTCGTAATCCTTGGGTTATAGTTAGGATAAAATTGTTTTATTTTCATACATACAAAGCAAAGTTGGATTCGTTTACATGTTAAATCATTATCTCAGTTTTATTAAGATCAGTGAAGTTATATATTCTATTTGTCACTTGTTATTTTTAGTTTGATTTTTTTACGTATTGTCTTAAGTGTATTTTTATATATGTGAATTTTTTTATTCATATTCATCCTCAATTAAAATAATTTTATTAATTAACATTTTATAAATTAAAAAAAAAAAATAAAAATATATATATATATATATATATATATATA
>CM025780.1:38002727-38202244 GCA_014636745.2 Centella asiatica | reverse complement strand
TTTAAAAATAAATTTTTATTAAACAATTTTTTGCGTCGGTTTTTTTAGATTAACCGATCCAAATACTTAAATTATTTTTAAAATAAATTTTTATTAAACATTCATTTGCGTCGTTGTTTTTAAATTAACCGACGCAAATAAATTAAATTATTTTTAATATAAATTTTATTAAACAATCATTTGCGTCGGTGTTCCTAAAGTAACCGACGCAAATGATGATATTATTTGCGTCTGCTTTATAAAGGTCCGACGCAAAATCTTCGTTTTTGCGTCGTGTCTTTAACCGACGCAAAATATTTATGTTTTTTGCGTCTCCTCCATATGCGTCTCCTCGTAACCGACGTAAAATGTGTTAATTAACCGACGCATATGATCAGTTTTGTACTAGTGGAAGAACCAACCATTTCGATACATTAATCAACTATTGGACTCAACTAACTTGTTTTAACTCAATTACTTTGATATAATTAAATTAATTATCATAATTAATGACATCATTTTTGCAAAATGTGAAAAAAACGAAGCCAAATTAGATTTTTCTTTTGGTATATTTAAGATCGAAATACAAGTTACGACGATGGGTTGAGAGAGTTTTGGAGGCTGATAACCTTTACCATGGGAGCTAATGTCCAGTTTGATCGATCCGAATTAGATATGAATATTATATTTATAATTATATTATAACATAGTCTTTTATGAAATTAAGTTTAATTAGAATAAAAATTAAAATCATAATAACACTTAATTAACAACCAATATCAAATTAAACAATTGCAATAAAATAATAATTACACATGACATAATTAAACAATCACCTTATTATTATGATTTAAGTTATGGAATAATTGCATATAACATAATCAACCAATCATTAAAACTATTAAGTATTAACTCACAAAATAAAGAAAATATAATTTAATTAATTATAATCAAATTTATCTAACTTAACATAACTTTAATCAAATCAATATCCTCAAATTTACCTCTGCTGCACACGTCTTTATCATTAGCTAGTTTATTAGTGTAGAATAGTTCCTCTTCATGGTCATAATTATTTAAAACGATAAAACTTAATTAACATGAGATTTAATATTAAATTCTTTAAAGCTCAATTTATATAATTATAATAGTAAAAGATACCTTCATTAAAGATATATACAGAGTAATATAGTTTATGAATATGTTAGATCCCACAATTTGTGAAGGAATTATCCAGTTGTTGGGTCAAGAATAGAATTGATCGATCTGATGGTGGGAATGGGCATGCTGGAGACTTGTCATACATGTGTTAATTGACTTTTATCATGAGAAAAATAAATTCCGTAGTCTAATTGAGAACGAACCCATTAATTATATGGCCGGCCACGGGCGTTTAGGAATTTGCAGTATTTACCATGTCTTTGTCATTGTAGAAAAATTGGTGCAGAATTACAAACATAAGTATAATAAATTAAGGAAAAAGTTTTTGGGTGTTCACAAACATAAGCATAGTGTGTGCACCTTTTACAAGGCTCGCAACTGATATATCGAATAGCACAATTGTACAGTAACCCGTACATGTGCAGTAATAAATTATATACGAGTACTTCGATTAAAAAAAATGATCCTAGTAGTAATGCGCGGAATAATATCGAATAGTTTAGCGAGCCGAAACTACACAAATTTTAATACTAGGTCTTTTTATTTGGCTCAAACTTGATTTCGTATATTTTTTAACGAGTAGAATTTTAATAAAGTAGTATTCGTTCAGAGCTTGTTTTTACCCTTAGGAAAAATCATTTTAAAATTGACCACAATATTCAATAATAATTGCTATGCATATATCAAGATTCATCGGAGTTATAGCAAGTGACTCATTTAGTTACCAACTAAGTTGGATCCGTTGCTAAAATAATATACAAGATATATAGATTTGTGCTAGTCTGTTTCATATATGTACAACTCTACATATTAACGGTGCAATATTAAAAAGAGAAAAAAAGAAAAAAAGAAAAAAAGCACATTGCACATAATCTACCAATTGCTGGAAAAATGTCCATGTTTGAAAAACCAAACAAATTAAGAATGGGAAAGACGCATCGATCCGCCAGCCATGTTGGAGGATAATGGTGTTGATGTCCATGGGATTTTTTTTTTCAAATTAGGAAAAAAGAAATAAAGAATTTGTTATAAACTCACCGATCTTGATGGTCTTTAAAAATGTACCGAGTATGATAATAGGAATTGAGTTATATCATTGAAGTCGGTTACTTGGAGAGAAGTGAGGCCATTGTTTGTTGATATGATTAAGTTCGAGTGGGTATATGGACCTCAAACCCTGAAAATTTGAACATACAACACACTATACATACATACATAAGTTGCAACTAAATTGATAGTTAAAACAAACATATAGACGTAACCAATGATCCCGCCTATAGTCTAAAATTATACTCTATTCGTTTTTTTAAAAAATAAATTTTGTTCAAAAAACAAAAGCAGCGATGCATGATTTTTCATTATAATTCTATATTTCTTAAAAATTGCCATTACAACTTTTTATCTTATCTTTAATTTAACATTCATAACAAAGTTTATAAGAAAAACATATTGTTTTTATATGTAATTATTAGTCAAATATACAAAATTAATATTTATTAAAAGTCTAAATTTATTTATGTTGTATGGCGCTAAAGATGGGAAGCAGAATCATGCAAATGTTCTCAAAATATTATAATCTGGTGTTTTATATATAAAATTAATTCTTTTCATATATAATGAGAAAAAATATCATTAATTGGATTCGGATGGCAACATACACATTAATCAAATAAGATGACCTCTTCAAAGGCATAACCCCAAATCAAATTAGTTAAAATAGGTAGAGCACTCTCAAAGTGGATCCAACCTTATCAAATTTAAAATTGAGTAAGAAAAAGGTGAATCCAACCTTATTAAATTCAAAATTGAGTTTGAAAAGTACGTGAAAATTAAGTTAATTTAAAAAGAAAAAGAAAAAGAAAAAGAAAAAGAAAAACACATCGAACGAATGTAAGAGTGCGTCCTATAAAGGACAGCCCAGTTCTCATCAAAGTGCCGATGACAACCTTCAACGAAATAACTTCGGGCCCAAGTTTGTGAACAAGAGACACATTGATTAATATATACGGAGTATATATTTAACAGAAAATGATACTCCGTATTTTAATTTAAAAGTTGAAGTTCCTTGCACAATATGTCCATTACTTCCACAGGGAAATGCGTTGCACCATTTTATGAAAATCTAATAATTAGACACACTTGGCTTATGAATTTCATTAATTGGATACAACTATGATCGAGTAACGAGTCAAAAAAAGAAGAAAATATCTATTGCGATGCACGGAGGTAATAGAAGTAGGGTCCCAAATTGAAGAAAAAAATATAAAAATAAACTGGGAAAATTTTGCTAGAAATATTTGCAATACGGTACTGAATAAAAATTTATCATTCATATGTATACGCTTACGGTCATTATTTTGATAGATATCATTAGCTGTTTTATTGCACGTACATATGAAGAAAGCAAGAGCGGAGTACTCTCCCATTATTATGTCAAAACACACACACACACACACACGTATATGTATATATAAATGTTGAATTTTGAAGGGCAGAAAGTGATTTGGTAATTAGTTCCAGTTGGGCATCTAAATGGGCTGCTGGAATATGCATCATCATACGGATAACTCCTGTGGACACTTCCCCTCGACGTAGGTGGAGTAGCCTGATGGCCTGCACTTGTTCGGATCATTATACTCACCTGTGCAGCAATCTTGTGGAGAATTTGTCGCTAACCACAAACTCTTTGTTGCACCATTTTCATCTTTTACCCTCAAATTCGCAGGGCAGTCCGCGTTTAAATCCGTGGGGCAGCTCATTGCCGGGCATGAGCTGCTTTGTGGAGCTAGACGGACAGGCAAGTTAAATCCGTCAATAAGACTAACGTCGTAGGCGTCTTGCCCGTTGTCCCAGTTTAGTATGACTTCCACTAGAGTTACTGGTGGAGCTCCTCCGGCACCACCGCAGGCTACACGGTGGCCGCAAGTGAATGTTCCCTTATTGGTGCAGAATGTTCTGGCCCACATTCTTCCGGACCATGGAGCTGACCCACTGATGGTGTTTGAGGCTTTTGATTTGAGTTCGAACCTTGATGATTTCTGTCAAATGGAAACAAAAATATAATTCGAGATATTTAATCGTAAGATCACTACCAGTTTGCAAACTAAAGATTTTAGACAATATTAAATCTTTGACAATTATTACAGTTGTTATTATGAACGTACTATTTGTGTCGGATGTTGTGATATTGCATAAACAATCTAATTATACTCGGTACAATACAACTATTGTAAATCTAATACATACAAAACCTAGGATTCAACTATGTCATGTTATGTGTCTGGTTATGTAAATAAATTTGTCAAGCTACTAATCATTACTCTTTAAAATTGCTTACGGAATAGTAAGAGGGCGGAGATTATTAGGGCAAATGAAAGTTTGAATCCCATGGTGGACAGATGTATATTAGGGTTTATGTGGAACAATATACTATAAGACGATATATTTGGGGAAAAGGATAACAAAGAAGCTACGGTATATATATGTTGGCATAAATTAAGCTAGAAGCTTATTTACTGTCTAATTTTCCACAAAAAATTCGTTTTAGTGGAGTTTTCCATCTGTGGAAAATTCAATTCCGCATACAAGAGAAACTAATCTTTTACACGTAAACTAAGATAATGTTGTTAATTGTATTGCCACCGACAGTTCTGAAATATTTGTATGCATGCATGTTAATTTTGATACCTTTGTGATTTCGTTCATAAATCAGGTGCAAAGAAAAGAATTTTTTTAAGCACTGTTCTTTTTAATACTCCATCGATTTCACAAAAAGAACTACTATATATTTTACATTTAGAATTTAGTTAGTATTAATATTACATGTTTGATTAATAATTATATGTTCAAATTATAAGCTTATTTTTTTTAATGAAATTTGTTATAAATGTTCAATTAATAATAATATAAAAAAATTATAATGACAAACTTTTAAAGAAAATAACATCATAAGAAAAATTTTATACAAATATAACTCTTGTTTTGAAACAAATCTCATTTTCAAATGTTTGTTTTTCTTTTGGAACATAGGGAATAACGTTTTTATGCAAAATCATACTCCAATAAAAAGGTCCTCAATACATGATCCTAATTGAGTGCGTAGAAAATCTGTTACATATGTACTAGTTGCTGAAGTTTAGTAGTCTGAACAACATTGTAGTTGTTTGATCTTTGAGTCATCCGAATTGCAAGAATAACTTAATTTCCACAAGAATTTTTTTCAAGGACTTCATGCGTTAGCAGAGTTATAGCATTGAATTGGACGTACGTATACAATTGGCAAGCTTCAATTTTCTAAACACGAGACCTTTTTATTTTTCGTAGTTATAATAAGACAATTTTTGTCAAATTAAAACAGGACTCAATCTCTCTCCGTCATGTTCTCTTCCCATTTATTATATGATAATAAGTAATTATAATTACATTTGTTTCAGGCTTTAGGCTTAAATTTGACGGTATAATTTATATTACTAAAATTTAAAATTTTACAAATTTAACCCCAAACAAATGAGGCAATGTTTCTTTCTGGATACACGATGATTAGACTACAACTAGCAGTCAAGTTCAAGTATTGGAGTTTCAAATGCTTATCCGCCGTTTCAAGTCGTATCATATAAATAGGCATGACGACAACACGAGTATAAGACGGAAAAATCGTTCCCAAACTCTATCAATTAAAAATACATATTTTCTTAAACATGTTTCGCCCTATTAATGTCTATACCAAACCTGCACGTCTCCGTCCCGTTAGTTCGAATAATATTATTAAATTTAATATATTTATATTTTTCTTTGTTTTTTTTAATGTTTTTCTTATATAATATCTTCTAAAATCATTATAAATCATGTTTTATATATAGAGATAATTCTAGGTCGGTCTATTTTGAAGTGTAAAATTCTCTAAAAGTGTATTCCCTATAAATATATTTTTGTAGATATAGTAATTTATAAATAGTAATTTACAAATAGTAACATATAACGATAACTTATAAAGTATACTGAAAACATACTAAAAAATAGTAATTTATAAATAGTAACTTGGAAACGATAACCTACCAATAGTTTAATACACTTACACAGAAAAGTTTTAAAACACGGGCACTGTTAGGAAATTTTTTACTTTAAAGTGTGCCAACCTAGAAGTTGCCCTTATATATAAATGAAGCGGAGTCGAAGTTAAATGGGATGAGAAGATGAATTCCTATTAAACCTTAACCCTATAAAGTTCAAGTAACCGGTCTCATTAGGATCAGAATTGAATAAAATATTAATAGATTCGAGTAAAATTAAGATCCTGCATATAGGTAGATTATTCTTTTTCCTTTCGTGAGCAAAATATCTTTTGTTGTTCTACTTTATATCATTATTGCATGTTCTTATATAATCCAAAACTAGGTTGTAAAATTGATTGCTTATAAAAAAGGTTGTAAAACTGATTTTACAATTTCAAATAATCAGTACTCCTTTTGTATTTTATCTCCTGTACCATATTATGACTATAAATCTCAATAATTCATAAGACAAGTGGCACAAATTAATAAAACATCCAGATTGAATTTTTTTTGGACTAAACGATACATCTGCCTCTTTAGGTTATCAAAATTTTCGAATTACCCCTAGGCTCCTCCAAAAAGTTCACATCATCCTCTATTCATTCCATAATTAACAAATCGATCACTTACCTACTTATAAATTGATATTTTGCTCTCTTATTCCCGTGTTTAATGATGACCATTCGCGACCGATCTTTTCGTTCTAGAGTAACAATAAGGAAATGAAGTATTTTCTTTGTTCAGAATTATTTGTTATGTTTTAATTTTAAAAAGTTAATTTGATTAATTTTAAAATTCATAATTTGATATATATATATATATATATATATATATGTTTTAATTTTAAAATTAGTCTATTTAATCAGAAAAAGTTAAAATATATCGATTAAATTTGAACGGAGATAGTATAATAATAAAAGGATTATTTTTAAACTGCACGATAACGCGGTGGGGACACACTATAGTGTCATTTAGCCAAATCTCCGAACAAATATCCTTACTAATCTTAATTTATTGATCAATTTTAAAAGTAATAACTTTACCGCAAGATTTCTATATATATATACATCCTGTTACAAAATTTAAACGGTATTGACACCTAAAATCCAAATTGATTTTATAACATATGACAAATGACACATTTATTATTATTATTTTGTATTTAGAACATAATTTCTATTTTTCTTTTTATTCACTAATTCAATTCCATCCAACCAAACATAATTTAATTATGGACCCTCATTCGGAACCTGCTTTTATTTTCCGGGATATGACAATAAGCAAAGGGTTTTAATTTACGGATCTGAGCTCCTTCGTTGTTGGATTTGGGACACATATGTTTAACAAAAAATTAATTATATTCGAAGAATGTGTTCCACGATTTTTTTTAAAATCAGAGAAATTTATAAACAACTAAATGTCAACAAAGAGACCAAAATAATTATGCGGTGTACAATGGTAATTGCTAGGAATACGACTCCAAATGTCTCAAAAATTTTAATTTGAAAACAAAAAATCTTGAAAATTGAAAACTAAGATGGTAAATACGCAAGATATTATGGATGCAATAACGGCACCGAATAACAATCCATTATTCTTATAGTGTTACATTATTTGGATGGATATCACTCTTTTATTGTACATAAAAAGCAAGGAAGAGTGAGATATTCTCCGATTATTATATATGTCATACATATATAAATGTTGAATATTTAAGGGCAGAAAGTGACTTGGTAATTAGGTCCAGTTGGGCATCTAAATGTGCTGCTGGGATCATCATAGGCGTAACTATAAGCCTGTGGACACTTCCCCTTGACAAAGGTGGAGTAGCTTGATGGCTGGCACTTGTTTGGATCATTATACTCGCCTGTGCAGCAATCTTGTGGCGAATTTGTCGCTAAGCACGCACTCTTGCATGCAATTGTTGCACCATTTTGATCTCTTATGGCCAGATTTGCAGGGCATTGTGCATTTATATCTACGGGGCAGCTTGTCACCGGGCACGAGCTGCCTTGTGGAGCCATACGAACGGGCAAGTTAAATCCATCGACTAGGCTAATGTCGTAAGTATCTTGCCCGTTGTCGCCGTTTAGTGTGACTTCCACCAGAGTTACTGGTGGAACTCCCCCGGCGCCACTGCATGCTACATGGTTGCCACAGTCTCCGGTGCGGCAAGAGAATGTTCCGCCACTGGTGCAGAATGTTCTGGCCCAGATTCTTCCTGACCATGGAGCTGGGGCATTGATGGTGTTTGAGGCTTTTGATTGCAGTTCGAATCCCGATGACGAAATCTGTGGCCCGCTGCTTGTTAGTGTTGCTGGCCAGATTGTGTATGGACAATTATTTGTGATTGTGAATGTTGCTGATTCACCCCCTGAAATATATATATGTTTGTAATCATGTACTTATATTTACTTATGACAACTATAAGTCGGATGAAAATTTTTTTTGCTATATTTTCGCAATTTAAAGACAAGAGACAGACAAAATAACCTGTTACAAATGTATTACATTATGTAAAATAATTAATTAATATATAAACGTAAATTGCTTACCAAATAGCAAGAGGGCAGCGAAGGATAATGCAAATAAAACTGTGAATGCCATATTGGATTTCTCTGCTAGTGTTTATGTGCAACGATATTTTGTGAGACCACATAACAAGGCAGGAGGTATATATAGCCCTAGAGAAACCTATAGTCAATTCATTTGCTGCTAATTTCCATAGCAAAATTCCAGTTGAATTTTCTACCTGTGGATAATTCAATTAATTCCGTATACTAGTGAAACTAATCTTTTCTACGAAAACTATGATAACATTGTTAACCTTTGACAGTTCAATATTTGTATGCATGCATGTCAATTCTAGGACCTTTATGTTTGGTTAATTCCTAAGGTGCAAAATAAAATATATTTTATTTAGTGTACCCTATATATTTTTTTTAATAATGTTTATGTGGAAGATTATAGAGAGAGGTTTTTTATTCGTATACTCTTTGAGTATGCAGAAAATTTACGACTTACCAGCATATTGCTCAAGTTTAGTACTCTTGTAAATGACATATACTACTTACCATTTTGTTTCGGCTTAGAATTATAAAATTTTAGATTTTAGTAATATAATTTATATTGTCACAATCTAGAATTTTATAATTTTAAGTTAAAACAAACGGAGTCACCTCAGTTCCGCGATGATAGTTAATTTTGTAGGGTTTATTTTTAAATTTATTTGTGATATAAATTTTGTAAAAGTATGAAAGCATAAAATTTACATCTAAAAGTAACTTTTATGTAATTCACAATATTGGCCACTGTAATTAGCTTTTGTAGCTGTGAAATATTTTATTTTAGTTTTGAATTTTAAAATAAAATATGTATAATTTTGAATGGAGGAAGTATAATAGTGGTTTTATTATTAAATGTATAATTTTCTGGAGGAAATTTTTCATAAGATATCGTTGTATTTGTTATAGCGTTCAATGTATTTGTTCGTAAGCGTCAATTTTCCAAACGTTGAGACCGATGGGCATTAGTCAAGTCATGATTTTTATATGAAAATATTGTCATGAACTTTGTATTTGTTAGGCCTCTTTTCTCGCCACGTTTTCTCTTCTCTCTTCCACAACCATAGGTCTTATTTTAGTTTTTAGATTAGGGAGAGTTTGTCTTTTTAAATGGGAAAAACTTATCCTAGATATTTTTTTTCCTTTTTATTTGTTTTAGTTTGTTTGAATATAATTGTCCTTTGGAATTTTGTTTTTCTCCATATGAGATCATTTTCTCCATTTTAAAATTTCTCTAATTTTGCAAGACTTTTTTTTCGAGTTGGATTCATCTATTCATCGCGAGATCTATTTTTATTGTGTGAGATTGATAAGAAATCATAGTACAGTTGGTTAAATAGCTTGTTGGGATCTTCCTAAACATTTAAATGAGCATTTGTACATATAGTCTGCCGTTAATTATTCTTAATAGGTGATCAAAGCATATTTTGTCTTACAAATGATTATATACTTTAATAATTTTAAGATTGGATGATATATGAGATGTTTCTATATTTTTTTTTGTTCTTATTTTATATACTTATTGTAATCGGATTAATTGTTCTCTAGGAGGACTCATCCTCCTACTTTACTTGTAATTTAATTTATTTAATAAATAGAATCTGAAAAGGGAAAAAAAAACTTTGTATTAGTATTTTTTATGATCCTCAGTTCCAAAAAAAAAATTCACGTTCGAAAATGAGATTTGTTCCATAAATTAGTTACATTTGCATAATTGTTTTCTCCATATATTTTCACCGATTTTGTTTCTCAAGATTTCTACCAGGACTCAAAATTTGAAAAACCTTATTAGTTAATCAGTATCTGGTGAACGGAACATGGAATAATCGAAATTATCTAATAATTTTATGAAAGAAATTATATATTCTATTAGTTGCAAATATAAACTTGACTCTATGTATACCACAGCTAATATGTAAATGGAAGGCTAGGATATCATGTAGTGTAGTAGAGTATCTATATATATGCAGGCTTGTATCTCAAATGGACATCAATGGAATCATCTGAAACATTTGTTTAGCCTTTGCTTCTATGGAGTTTGATAGTGTCTATAAAAACGATCATTGTGGTGTGAGCCATGACCCTAAATTGGCTACAATGGTGCTTTCATTGAGAGACCCCAATCCCATCCCCAACCGAGTGAACCAGATTGTTGATGATTTTAACAAAAACATGACACAAGCCATTCAAACATTTTCTCAAAATGTTACTTCTGCACTTAAAAGAACTAATTCAACAAGTAAAGCCTTATAATATCTCCTCTAACTTCATTAGTATTCTATTCGTTACATAATATTAATGTTCGGATTTAGCAAATGAACCTCTAAGTTTTGAAGGGCGAGTATATATATATTACATGCAGTATAAGTTTTTCCCCTCTTTTTTAGTTAATTCATAATGTATTCCTGATAAGACTAAATTACCAGTCAAGTTCAAGCACTGGAGTTTCAAGAACTTACGTCGTTGTAGTTTTGGAGAAATCAAGATATGCCTAATATACATATACATACATTATACCATTATATATACGAATGAGGCCTGATTGACCTATTCAAATGGACAAAAACTTCGGTATCATATATATATATATTCTAAATGATAAGGCTTATTTGATTATTTGGACTCTTCTTTACGTATTATAGAGAAAATTAGCTTAAAATTCCGAATGGATTCATTAAAAAATTATGATCGTATAAGATTATCAAACGTTTCTATATAATTCAATAATATAGACAGTAAGATGATTTTATTGACATGCGACTTCGAGAAATGCATATGAAACAGCAGACATCCCTTTCAGTTCAAACAGTTCGCAGCTATATGTAAAATTATATTGTCTGCATATATATTGTGATTTTTTCTTGAATTTAAAATTATATTTTTTAAACAGTTTTCTTTCAATATTTATTCTTGATCATGGAAGTTTCATATAAAAACGTCACTCTATATTTAATTTTCCATTTAGCTATCGTATATATATATTTTTTTATAAAAGAGAAGAAATGGGGGGGAGGAACTTCGTTTCGTATTTATAAAATCCTAAAATTAATTCAAACAAGATGTCGTTAAGCTAATGACAACGGTCTCCTTTTTTGAAGTGGATTTTAACACTTAATTAGTTGATTTTAATGTACAAAGTTCCCACATCCTTAAACCCTTTATAAATACATTTTAGATCAAGGAAGTAGTAACCGAAAAAAAAAAAAGATCAAGGAAGTACAAATGTTTATGTATAGAAGTTGTATTTTACTATAAGAAATATTGAAAGAGACGAAGTCAATACGACTAATATTCTGTAAAAAAAAGATGCACTCCGTATAAAGCAACCTAATATATTATATACTTTTATCCAATTGATCTTATATATATTTCAAAAAAATAGAGTAATTATTAATTTGCATTAGATTATCCTTCCATCTAAATGTTAACTATTTGAATTGAATACGCACAGTATATATCATGGAAATGATTCCTTTTTTTTTTTTTGGGTCACTTGGAAATTATCATTTTTTTCCCATAGAAATGGGTTTCTTAAAAGTAGACAATATCTCCTTTTACAACAACCATCTTCAGTAACCACGACCTACTGACTAGTCAAGCTCCTTTATTTTCAAAGGTCTAGTCATTTAAAATTTCCCCACTACCTAAGAGTTAACCCTATCTAAGAATTTAGGGTTCCATATTACGTGCTTACGCGGCATTGAATTTACCTACTGACTAGTCAAGCTCCTTTTTTTCCAAAGGTCTAGTCATTTAAAATTTCCCCACTACCTAAGAGCTAACCCTATCTGAGAATTTAGGGTTCCATATTACGTGCTTACACGGCATTGAATTTACAAGTGTTACTCCATAATCATGTCCGGCAAAGAAGGATGTAAAAAGAAGGAAATAATCGATCTTAATGTTAATTGACCTAATTATAAAGGAAATACATACACTTTTCACTAAAAAAGATAATTAACAAAATATGCATGAAAGTGTGAAGTATCAATTTATTTTCTACTTTTCCTATGAAAATTACAATTCAAGTCAAGAATTCACAATTTTCAAAATGGCAATCCTCACATTTTGTTAAAATCTTGATGCAGATTATAATAATCTAGCGGCAGAACAATACAGGCAAGCTAGGAAATTTATTTTTTTATAATCTTTGGAGTTAAAATTACATAATATTTAGGTATATACAAAGTCTATAATTATCTTTTATTTTACATATATGTTTACGTAAGTGTAAATTTTTATATTCGTTTTACTTATATTTGTGTTTATATTTATGAATTACTATATATATTAAATTTCTTTCAGGGTGTCCTTTAAAGATACATAAGTTTCACGAATATTTTAACTGCACTATTTGTTAGAGGATTTTTTGACTACTTTTTGCATTTCTAGCTAATAGTATTTTAGTTAAGCTAAATAATAATTTTAAATTTAATTAATATAGTTAGGTTTTAAAATTTTAAATGGAAACGTACGTCGTTAATAAAATCTAATTACAAGTTGCCACATACATGTGTTTAAAATATGCTTGTATGTTTTTCGATTATGGTTTATTTAGGTCGTGTTTGTTTAACTTTTAATACATCTTAACAGATTAAGGATCTTAGCGTATTCAGATATTATATCGTTCAGACCGTTTATGTAGCATATCACTTATATTTTAATAGACTCAGTTTTATTTGAATTCAGTAAGTCATAAAAATAAAGTTGAATACATTAAGACCTGATAAAATATATAAATAGATTATTTCAAATATTTAACATAAATTCTTAAACAAACAAATAAATTTATATTTAGATTCAGACATAAACACTTAATTGATTCTGCAAATTCAGATATGATAAATCTATTTAGATTCAGATATGCAACATTAATGTCCATGCGTAGACACGCTAACTTTTACTAATGTCATTTGTTTTTTACCTTTATTTTTTAAATTTCATTTATTTAGATTTTCTCAAATTTACAGTAACTTTTATTCTATATATATAATTTTGCCTATATTGCATATATCTCTACACACACATTCAAATATTTATAGTAATACAAAGTTTTAAAAGTGATATCAGAAAATCATAGCATAAGAGAAGTACTACTAATTATACATTATTAGAATCACGGAGACAATAAGTTGTAAGAATATATAAGTTAGGAACTTATAATTACAAATTGGGAAAAGCTAAATTATATAAGTTGTGGTTATTGTTCAGAAACGAATTGCATATGTACGAATTGGTGTTCATTGAATCGTGGGTATTAATTTTTCGCTTGAGAGTAGTATCATGTGGGGGTATATATTTTCAGATACTACAATGACACTAATCTTCTTTTTTTTTTTTCTAAATATATATCTGAGTAAATTAAGGAAAAAGCCATCTACTTCTGAACAATGCAATAAAAACTTTATTTATGTTTGAAAAATTTCATCTTTTCGAGTGTGGATAACCACAATTGCATTGTATCTGGATATAATTGTATCCGCACAAAATTGCATTTATTTGGTTTTCAAATTATTATTCAATAATTACTAAAATTACTAAGCCTTACTCGGAATTTATCAGACACGGGCTTTAACAACGAAGTATTCAACAACCAAAAGTTAGTTACGTTTGGGCTTTTGCAACAATTAGGGAATTGGCAACGAAATCTGGCTTTTGCAGAATAGCCATTTTCTTTTGTGGTGCACCGGTGGCCAAACTAATTTGTTGAGAAACATATAGTTTAATTAACTCTTTTAGTATAAACTAATTAGAAGGTAATAACCTAATTAAAAGGTTTAACTCCAATTCATTCAAGACGATTAAGGGACTCATTTTTCTTCATTAATTTTAAGAATTGTAGGATGAATTATTAAGTTAAATTCCAAATCTAATCAAGGAATAATTAATCCAAGTTAAGAATTGAATAACCATGGATATCCTGCGAGGCGATTAAGATGATCGAGCCTAAAAACAAAAGATGCATTTTCTAAGTACATGCACGACAGGCTACACGCTTAATGATATAGAATAACCAAGTCGTTTATATTTTGCATGACAGAAGTAGCTTAAGGTCACTAGCACTTGAAGTTTATTAGCATTGACAAATTTGCGGATCAAGGCAAATATATATCTATTCTGATATTTGTTGCAAGTATATATTCATTCATCTTTTATTTTAATAATACGTAGGATTCTTGTTTCGGTATGCGTAAATTATCATAATTTACTTGCTTTAATTGTTTTCATATATCTATATGTTATGCTCTAGTTTCTGCTAGTATAACTATGATTGTATATGTACGGATATAATTGAGCTTTTAATTATCAATTATTTTTTATATATTATATTTGTACAACTATTGAGAATGACATGTCCATATCTGGGTCATGACACATGATTGACTAGAGAAAGAGATGGTATTGAATTGTTCAATCACCTGAACCGTACATATTTAGACCAATTTGTAGTGACTATAGATAAATTTTATTTCTAAAATAAGACTTGTCAATTGATATATAATCATAATAGGTAGACAAATGTAATAATAATAGGTAGATATTTAATCTAAAGTTGAAAAATAAACCACTTGTGCTTTGCTTATAACACTAGCAGTGATGTTTGGATTTAGGAAATGATCGATTCTCCAATTTTTGAATGGTAAGTATGTATTTTTTTTATTTTTTTTTTGATAGACGAAATTCTTACTACTAGTCACTAATTTTCATCCATAAACTACTAATCCAACTCTCATTCAATTCTCATTTTATAGGTTTGATCACTTGAGATCAAGATAATAAAGGAGGATGAGCTCGGTTCAAACCTATGTATATTACAATATAAGTTTAATTTTTTCCCATTTTCAAAGTGAATTCATTATGTATTCTTGGTTAGACTATGACTAGCAATCAAGTTGCATTGGAGTTTCAAGAACTTACGTTGTGTTAATACTCTAGAAGTCAAGACATGCCTAAGATACAAATGAATGAGGCCTAACCTGTTAAATGGACAAAACTTCAATATCAAATCATAGTCTAAATGATAATGCTAATTATTTGATTATTTAAACTCTATTGAATTAGAAAATTAGCTTAAAATTCAAAATGACTATATTAAAAAATTTGACAAGTACACTGTTTCAAGTCATATTCAGATCATATGTTTTGTTCAAGCTAGGATAATAGAATATACATATATAAGTTGTGAAAACGATTTCTAGACGCCCGACTTCGAATAAAGGTAAAATTTCGTTTCTGTCATTTTAAGTTTTTGTCAACTTTTAATATCATTCTTTTTCTTTTAATTTCGTCAATTTAGTCCTCTAAGTCTACTTTTACTTACATATCTATTCCTCCCACTCAATTTTGTAAAAAAATAGAAATATTTTAAGGGCAAAATTGTCACTTTAATATTAATATAGTATATATCAATATAGACATACATTATAAATGCATAAATACTTATATATACGATATTTTGATTAAAATAAAATATTTTAAACATAAACTTGAACAATAATAAGCAATAACAAAAATAAACCTACAACAGAAAAATAAAAATAAATAATAACTAAACTTAATAAATAAAATACTTATTATATTACAAATATACACACACACACACACACACATATAATGTGTCTTAGCATATGTTGTACATGTCAAATATAAATATAATTTAAATTATAAATTTAATATGTATTTGTAATTTAACATTTTATTTATTAATTTTAGACTTTTATTTATATTAACATTTAGATTTATTTTTGTTTATCATGTATTGCATTATATACCTAGAAATTTTTATTTAACTATTATATATATAAATATATAAGTTTGTATGAATTTATAATGTATGTTTATATGTATAAATAATAATACAAAAATATCAATTTTACTCTTTAAGTGTCACGTGAAATGTACATAATATTCTTTTTTTCACAAAATTGAGCGAAAGGAACATATATGTAGCATTAGGAGGACTTGGAGGGTTAAAGTGAAGAAATTGAAAGAAGAGGAATGACATTAAATATTGACTAAAACTGAGAGGAGAGAAGTGAAATTTTGCCAGAAATGCATATGAAAAAGCAGATATCCCTTTCTTTCAGTTCAAACAGCTTACACCTGTAAGTAAAATATATATATATTATCCATGTATATAACATATATTTTCTTTATAAAAAAATATGCCCATCGTATCCATACTTATAAGATGAATTCGGCTTTTCCTTTGGTTTCAAAATATTCCATCCATTCAAAATTTAGATATATATTTCTCTTTTGAAATAATATTATTTTTAAATTTCATAATTTTGTCTGTGATATGATGTTGTGAAAATTTAAAGTATAAAAACTAATTTTTATTTATGAGTATTCTTCGTACATTTTCTGATATTTCACTTTGAAATAATTCAGTAAAAAATTTTACTTCAATTTGAAATTATAAAATTTTGTAAACATATTTTGTATGAACTGAAATATATCTCTAGTGTATCACTAAGAGTTTCATAAACCAGGAACATAAATTCTAAAATTTAATTTTCCATTAAGTTAATTAAATAAATATGTTTTTCGTTTATATCCATATCAAGGAAGTATACAAATTTGTCTCTATGTTTTATTTCATAATAACAAAAATAAAAAGAAACAAAAACTAACTTCATGTCGATAACTAATATTTAGTGAGAAAAGATAAAGAAACTCTAATATATATTTACAATTAGCAGCAACTTATCCTTCATTCGATCTAAATGTTACACCCTCTGCTCCCAAACAAAAAAAAAAAGTCACGTGTAAAAATAAGAATTGTTTCACCTAAATAATTATACATTTGCATAATATTTTTATTATAATATTATATTTTTTAAAAGTTGTTCTTGCAATATTTTTGTATTATCATTAATTTGACATTTATAACAAATTTTATAAGAAATATCTATTATTTAAATATATAATTCTCAAACAACTTGTAATATTAATATCCAATTAAATTCAATATAACTTTTTCTTTGTGAAATCGGATGGTGTAAATATTTGAATTAAATGTTTAGTTTGTAAGATGAAATACGTCGGCACGTTTACGCATGGAACTATGGAAATAATTTTTTCAGAAGTACACGATATCTCCCTTTGCAACAAGAAATTTATCTTCAATCTCCTCTTAACAAATACTTTCTCCGTTCCAAAATTAAATATACATATTTCTTTTTTAGTTATTCTAAAATTATAAATACATTTACATTTTTGAACTATAAAAAGTAATGGAGTTCCTTAAATAATATTTTATAATTTCACTACTTTAATTAACTCTACTACATCTAGAACTTAGTAATCTCTACCATAACTCTCATTACTATTAAACAACAGGATATAAGAACTTAGTAATATCTACCATAACTCTCATTACTATTAAACAACATGGATATATTTGGAACATAAAGTTGTCTTTAAAAATCATTATTTTAAAAACGTATCTCTAATTTTAAAACGAAAAGAGTAAGTTACGGAGTACTGACTAGGCAAGTTCTTTTCTTTTCAAAGGCCTGATCATTTGAAACTTCTCCACTACTCAAGAAGAGGTAACCCTATCTATGAAATTAGGGTTCCGTAGTATTTACGCGGCATTGAATTTGTCATCTTTCACAAGGATACCGAAATTCATATTTGTCATATGCGGAGAAAAAGATATAATCAATTTTCATGGTGACATTAAATCTTGATATTAATTGATGCAGAAAAAAGTAATGTTTACTGATGCCCTTCCCATTAAAAAAATAAAAATAAAATTTAATTCATTTTGTATATTATTTATGAAATTACAATTTAAATAAATAATTTAAAATTTTATTTTGTGCACGAGTTTTAATACTAGGTTTATATAAAACAAAAGGAGTTAAAAGACTAACATTGGCCCTTTATATTTAATTTTAATATTAGTGAAATTTTGAATCTTCTTGTGGTCTATTTGGTTAATTCGTGTAACCGCTTATTTCCGAATGGAGGACCTGCACATAATATTTCAGCAAATAGCGGATTTATGGGGAACCTGGAGGTCTGTTTTATTGGAATGGGGTTTGTTGTAACATTGGTGTTACAATTTATGTTATATTCAGTTTGATTATTTTATGTGGATAAATTATTAATAGAAGTAATTTGATAATTTAACCTACTCCCAACTTAAAATAATGCAACATAGATGGTAAAACTTATGGTGCACTTGTTTACTAATTGAAATAAAGATAAGAATGGAATAAATTTAATTAAGAAAAAATTGTAGTGGAAGAGAATGATGACAAAAAATAGAAGGAGTTTGGAATAAAAAATTTGATGAATGTGAAATGATGATTAATTTTTGCCTTCTAGTTAATATTGTTCATTCTAGCACTTCACCATGATTTTCATTTAGGTAGTGGCTGAGAGTTTTTAACAAAAAGAAAAAAAAATAAGATAATGGGATCTTCCGCAGATAATAAGATATTCTGTAGATAATAGTTTAACGGTGGATGAAGAACATCCGCTAGTCAGTCAATGATTTCAATCATTCTTGATAACAGCTGCAGGTGGAATTACTAGAGAAAAGCTGCCAAAGTTTTAACTAATTATCTCCCAGTGTCATCCACAATTTTAGCTAATTCAAATCAAATCCAGAAGTAACTCGATCCACAGCTTGTTTAATCAGTCCTTCAACCAGTCAAAAGTGTCCCACATCTTAAAAATTGTTGTAGTGGAAAGCATTTGAATCGGTCTGTAATTGCATATTATACTTATAATCAAGATATTCTTTTAGTGTGAATACTGAAGAGGACCCAATCGTGAAAATGTCATTCAACCCACTCCTTAATTTGAGACTTGCACCGTTTACTTGACAAGTTATTCCTGTGTTCTACGTACAAGAGCTAAATTCCAGCTGCTAGAAGAGTTGACAGAAAATATTGAATCTGTTATAAAATGAGAGAAAATTAATATAGTAAATAAAAGCAGCAAATTTTTTTCTTATTAAGCAGTTTTTTCCTATTCTTTTCTCTTTTTATGGTTGACAAATATATTTGTACTACTTTTCAATATCTGACTAAACAATAGGATTGATAGGAACAAAAAATATATACTACGTATAAATATTTGAAGCAGTCTTAAGTTATAAAAAATATTTGAACTTTTCAACATGTTTTTTGAAGTCAATAACTAATCAAGTCAACTTTCACAGTTGGTCCCCCCCTCAACAATGATGAGTTAGACTTATCAGCCATGAAAGACCTTTAACATAAATGTTGTGATAATCTGATCTTTCCCAGTTGTTTCTTCGTCACATCGAATTTTCCTCTTAACATGTCGCGAGCTCTGTTACCATAAGAAAATCAAGAAACAACAGAGATATTTCTGTCTGTCATGGCATCTGCAGGTGGTACTGTGGGTGGTATCTTAGTGCTTCTATTCCTAATTATTTTCACATGGTGGTGCTGCAAAGTCATAAAAAGAAGAAGGGGAAGAAAGCTTAAAGAGAAATTCTTCAAGAGAAATGGCGGTTTGTTATTACAGCAGCAAGTGTCTTCAGGTGAAGGCAACATCGACAAAACTCAATTATTCACTGCAAAGGAGCTGGAACAGGCGACCAACAGCTTCGATAAGAGTCGAATTCTTGGTCGAGGAGGTCAAGGTACTGTCTACAAAGGTATGCTGGCAGACGGAAAAATTGTAGCCGTTAAAAAGTCTAAATTAGAGGATGGAAGCAAACTCGAAGAATTCATCAACGAGGTTGTCATTTTGTCACAGATAAACCACAGACATATTGTCAAATTGCATGGCTGCTGTTTGGAGACCGAAGTTCCATTACTAGTTTATGAATTCATCCCAAACGGGACGCTTTTTAAGTATATACATCACCCGAATGAACAATTTCCGCTTTCTTGGGATGCGCGTTTACGTGTTGCTAAAGAAGTTGCCGATGCTCTTTTCTATCTACATTCAGCAGCTTCTATACCAATTTATCACCGTGATGTCAAATCCTCAAACATACTTATGGATGAGAATTACAAGGCAAAGGTGGCGGATTTCGGGACTTCGAAACTGATCGCGGTTGATAAAACTCACATGACCACACGAGTACAAGGGACCTTTGGGTACTTGGATCCTGAATACTTTCAAACAAGCCAATATACAGAAAAAAGTGATGTTTATAGCTTCGGGGTAGTTCTTGTCGAGCTTTTAACTGGGAAGACGCCAATCTTACCGGTTGAATCAGATGCGGAAGAACGAAGTTTAGCAGCATTGTTTCTATCGACAATGAACAAGTATCGTCTACTTGATATTCTTGATGATCGAGTAAAAGATGGTCGGCAAGAAGATATCATGGCATTTGCTGACCTGGCATATAGATGCTTGAATCTGAATGGGAGGCGGAGGCCTACCATGCGACAAGTCACACTGGAGTTGGGAGGAATATCTCCAATACCTCTTTTAAGTACCAACCGCTCACATCAATGAGTATCCTTGGTATAGATTTTTTTTTTTCTTTTTGGTGTTAATTTTTGTTAAATAATAATGATACGTATAGTGAGTGATAGGTTTACTACTGCAAAAGGTGACACAATATTTCTTATGGCAAATATTTAGAAATTGATATGTGTGGATATCATTACTGGACAGGGGGGCTAAAAAAAAAACAAGGAAAGGTGCATGTGTCGATCTTTGATTCAGGCAATCTCCTCGCTTTTATTTTCTAAGCCAGTTTTTAAAAAATACGATTGGATATATTTTAGAGAATATATTTTATACCCACCCATATGTATCGCCAACTATGCAGAAAGAAAAAGTCGGAATATGCATATATACTTTTATAGCATTACTCATTTGCCTTCCTATTTTCTGAGTTTCAGAGTCTTCACAGTAGGTTGAACGATTGCACGTGCGATTTCTAGATTCCTTTACATTCTTAAATTAATGTGCTTAGAATTTCAGTAATTTACAGACAAAATCATCAAAAAGAAATTATTGAATTCATATCTTAATACTTACATTCTAATCCCAAAAGAATTTTACTAGTTTTTATATATAATAATCGCCAATGAAGAAGATCGGCAAATGAGGCCTACAATGCGACAAGTCCCACTGGAGTTGGGCGGAATATATACCGTGGAGAACCCAATCGGAGAAAATCAGGAAAGACGATGTCAGGGCTTCACTAGTGACTCAGACAAAGTTAGGCAATCACATTAAATGCATTTGACTATACAAGAAATCAAAAGTTTCGCACGTTAAAGGTGTAGCCTAGCTATTTCACGCTTTGATGGCCATACATACAGTTAAATGGCCGGTTGAATCATTAAAAATGGTGCTCCGCCCTCCCACAAAAATTGAGATATTTTGAATTTTTAATGATTTTTAATTTTATATATTTGATTAAAAATTATATGTAGAAATAATAAAAAAAATATTCATTAAATTTATTATGAATGTCTAATTAATGATTATATAAAAAAAATTGTAATGACAAATTTTAAAAAATATGACATTATAATGAAAAATTTATGCAAATATTGTTCTTTTTTTGAAAAAAAATTTATTCTCAAAATATTGCTTTGTTTTTTTTTTTGGAAGGGAGTATAAACAAGAGCCCATCCATGTATTTGTCCACAAATATCATACACCTCATATTGTTGATTTCATCGAGGATAGATAGCTTATTTGGGCATATCTGCACACAAATATCATACACCTCATATCTGTTACTATTTTTTTTCTCTTTCTACAAAGCATTATAAAAGAAAGGGGGGGAGGGGGGGTGTAAAGAGTAGAGGTATTTTTGTAGTAGGTGGCTAAATTACACTCCAGCAAGTATAAGAACGTAGAATTTGAGATTGTTCATAGAACAATCAAGCAAAGATGGACGTACAATTGGTGCTTTGGATAATCTTAGCATTGGTTATCATCCGAGACACATCTGCACTAACAGCATCTCTAACAAAGGATGGCTGTCAAAAAACATGTGGTGGTGTTACTATTCCGTACCCATTTGGAATTGGAGCTAATTGTTCAGGCTATGAGCCATACACCATCACCTGCAACAACTCCTTCAGTCCGCCAAGACCTTTTCTCAGTAACATACATCACGCTGGAGGTACTGAATATTTCACTAGAAGCTGGCACTGCTCAAGTTAATTATCCAGTTTTCACCGCCAATTGTCCCAACAGAACAAGAAGTGATCTAGACGTGAGCTTAACACGCCCCTTTACATTCTCAGACACAGACAACCGATTCACTGCCATGGGATGTGATAACCTTGCCAAGATCACCCAGAAAGGGTCAACCATCGGAGGGTGCACCTCGTTTTGCAACACAACTTCAAAAGAGAACAGTTGCTTTGGTGTCAATTGCTGTCAAACAAGAATTCCTCCATCCCTAGCATACATGAACATAACTTTGAGTGACATTGATCCGAAAAGTGATCAGAAGAGCTGCAAGTACGCATTCATTGTAGACCAAAGTTGGTTTGGTAACTTGACAAATATATACCGCGTGCAATCTATGGAGAAAGTTCCCGCGCTGCTGAACTGGAAAACTTACGGGGGATGCAAGTCATTTACAACTCTGTACCCCTCTGTTGATAGATCCTTATCCTTGTTTGCAGCTAGACATTCCTCGTGTTCTGATGGCTTGTGTTTGTGTGAAAATGGTTATGAAGGAAACCCTTATCTACTTGGTGGATGTCAAGGTAAACTTCTGCATATAAAGTGAATATTTCGATCATTTCATTTTGCATTAAAGAAGATTACTCGACTATTTGGTTACCACAAGAAACTTACAAAGTGGTTTTAATTAAATCAATTTTAAGAACAATACTACAATCACTTGCTCTTGCTCATCCTCTTGTAAGAATCACTGCTGTGCAAACCTATATATGAGGTGTTGGGTTTTTTCATGTCAGCGATCGACTACTGTTCAATGTATAATACATGCACCTCTGCATGTGTGAATGTAGCCGGTGGCTACAAATGCTCCATAAAGAGCATCAAATCTCAGATGGCTGTTGTAGGTATGACCCTGCATTCTCTGATACACATGGAATTATTTTCAAATACATAGACACCAATAGTTTATGCAGTTAAAAGGTTGTGCAATATATGTGCGTTTGTGTGTGTGTTCTAGCAGGTCTATGGATATGATATACTCACCTTCACTTCAAATATGGTAATTGAACTAAATTTCGATCTGTCATAAAACATGAAAGAGTTTTAAATAATTGGAAAGGCTTTTTCAAAACCAACAATTTAAAAAGGAGCATGTACTTTCTACATATGTACAAGAAGCATCTACAGGCTACATTTCTAACTGTGCACTTCTTCTGATATTATACCTCATATGAAAACAGGTACATTCATAAACATAAGCAAGTAGCATATGATGGAGAGAAAAAATTTCAGATCCTCAGCACTATCAACTGACAATGCCAGGCATTTCTGCCAGAGCTATATTTTGAAAAAAAAATAAAAATAGGACAGGCTAGTTGGAAATTGGTTTTAGGCTAGACAAAAGTAACTAAAAGAACAGCTGAAAAGGAGTAGATAAACGAGAAGCATTAATAATCGAAACTGACGTAGTTCCTAAGCTAGATGAGCTACACTTAATCACAGACTATCTACCTTTATAGAGAAGCATATAGTTTTGTTTATAACTATCTGCCTGAAATATTTCCAAAACAATGCAACAATATTACAATTACCTAGATAATAACAAAAAAATTATGCACTTTACAAAGCCTCTGTTTGACAGAAAGAGAAAATGAATGCCAAGCTGAGTACCCGCAGAATACTCTTTAACCATCTCCATCAGGACTATACAGTGGTTAGGAAATTGCATGGACTTCTTGATTCAACTTTACATAACAGGATTTTATCACGCACGGATCCTTTTGGCAATGTCTCGGCAGTACCAAATAAGAGTTCTACGAAGTCACCATCGCCAATATGATATTATATTGAATTAAATGAGACGTATGCACCTTCAGTTCAAAGTTGTGAGATGTAACTAGGCATCCTCATAATGATGTTAATGATAATAAATAATCTGTTTTTTTTCTTTGGTATTAAATAACCTTCTTCTATGCAATGAGTACTGCAGGTACTTCGACTGGTATCATAGTGATAATTCTGATTATTTGCACATGGGGGTGTTGCAAAGCCATGAAAAGAAGAAAGAGAAGAAAGCTTCGAAAAAAGTTCTTCAAGAGAAATGGTGGTATGTTATTACAGCAGCAAGTGACTTCAGGTGAAAATAGCATTGACAAAACCAAACTATTCACTTCAAAGGAGCTGGAAAAGGCTACCGACCGCTTCAATAAGGATCGTATCCTTGGTCGAGGAGGTCAAGGTACTGTCTACAAGGGTATGCTGACAGATGGAAGAATTATAGCAGTTAAGAAGTCTATATTAGAGGCTGAAAGCAAACTTGAGCAATTCATCAATGAGGTTGTCATTTTGTCACAGATAAACCACAGACATATAGTCAAGTTGCATGGATGCTGTTTGGAGACAGAAATTCCATTACTGGTTTATGAATTCATCCCAAATGGGACGCTTTATCAGTATATTCTTGACCAAAATGAAGAATTTCCACTTTTGTGGGATGCGAGTTTACGTGTTGCTACAGAAGTTGCAGGTGCACTTTTCTATCTACATTCAGCAGCTTCCATACCAATTTATCATCGAGATATCAAATCCTCAAACATACTTTTAGATGAAAAATACAGGACAAAAGTGGCCGACTTTGGGACTTCAAAGTCGATAAGCATTAACCAAAATCATCTGACCACACGAGTACAGGGGACCTTTGGGTACTTGGACCCTGAATACTCCCAAACAAGCCAATATACGGAGAAAAGTGATGTTTACAGCTTTGGGGTAGTCCTTGTCGAGCTCCTAACTGGAAAAAAGCCAATCTTACCAGCTAGATCAGATGACGGAGAACGAAGTTTGACAACACTATTTATATTGGCAATGGAAGAAAATCGTCTATTTGATATCCTTGATCCTCGAGTAAAAGATGGTCAGAAAGAAGAAATAATGGCATTCGCCGAGCTGGCATATAGATGTTTGAGTTCAAATGGTAGGCAAAGGCCTACAATGCGACAAGTCACATCAGAGTTGGGAGGAATGTCTACAAAACCTCTTGAGGTACCAACTACTAAATATTACGAAGAGATATATGCCGGATCACCGGCCCTTTGGGACACTACTTCTATTTCAGAAGGACGTTTGACATCTAGCAGTGCTCATTGATTTGAGGCATCTGCTATTGGTATACCAGTAGATCCTGCCTAACAAGTATGTTCTACACCTGTTGAGCATATAATCCACTTGTCCAATACAAGCATCACTGCAGCCCGAAACATCTTTATATCTTATCATCCCACATGCCTAGCTTATTTTGAGACAACAACTATAGGGGTAGGAAGTGATCTTTACATCTATAATATATTCTCTGTGTACTTCAAAGGGTAATCACTACTCACCTGCTGCACCCACACATTTTGCTATATCCATGGAAATAGCAACTATACGTTGATCATGATTATTCATTTCCACTCTTGCTCTATTTCGACTATCATTTATATATCAACGATTATCTTCTCAGTCACAAGTATGTATACTGTAGCATGTAGAGTGCACACCCGCACACACAAAAACACAGAGGCACGTGAACATATATATAAGTACTCCCTTCTTTCACACATTAGAGATACAATTAAATTCGACTGTTGTACTTTCGAGAACATTGTAATGTGAGTTATTGAAATTTAAAATTCACAAAGTTTGTTCTTAACAATACTTTTAGGTTGTTTACGGTTTGGATTCTTGCACTATATACAGCCAGTGAAATTTCAATCAATACAAATTTCTAAGATTTTGCAAATAAACAAGGCAAATGTATCAATTATTTATGACGGATGAAGTGCTAAACAAATGAATATTTTAGACGATATAAATTTCTCAGATTATATTAATAATGTAAATTATAAAGCATTCACTTGCATAACTTAAAGAATATCATAAGATTACGTCATCAGCATTTCGTCGAACAGGTCGCGATAACAATAGCAAAGTCCAATGCCCTTCTTCTTAACAACGCCATGAAAAGGTTGAACGTGATGGAGTCGGCAAGGGTAATAAGCACGTGCCTGGAGGCATTGTGACCAATCCGTTAGTTGGATGAAATTTAAATTTGATTTTAATTTTAATATGTAGCAACAGTAATCTGGAAGATATGTCCTATAAGCTTGTCTTAAGACGATGTTTGGCTCCCTGTTTTAGGACTCTTGAGAGGCCAGTAAAACGTACAATGCAGTTCAAGGCTCTAATCTTGGATCCCATGAATACACCAAAATTAGTTAGTTTGTTTTTTTTTTTTAAGTTAAACGATTGCATAATAATTTAATTATTTAAATTTTATAATTTATAATAAAAATAAAATTTAATAACAACATAATTTATATGTCAAAATTTTATCATTTTACATTATTCTTAAAATTCGTTATGTCATTATTTTGAAATGGGTGACTTATTATTATTATTGAAAACTACAAGAAAATGAATGTACATGCTTACGGCATTGTTCTAAAAGTTTCTATTAATTTGATATATTTCATCTAGTAATTCTCTATCAACTTTATATTCGTCTAATGTCTTTTCTATCGCTAGACATATCTGCAATTGAATTTTCTTTGGTTCTTGCATCCGACTTGTCGTCTAAGCAATCATACGCAATCAAAAATCAATATTAATCAACCCCTTTTAATTTTGAGAATAATAAAGTCCGTATCTATTTTTCTTCGTGGTCTTTTATTTTGCAATCTTTTTTCCTTTTTCATATTTATACACTATTATCCTTCTTATATGTAAAAGGACTAAATTATCTTCTGCTTACTTTGATGTTAGGGTTAATTTTATTCAGAACAGTAGTAAAGACCAACTCCAAATATTGTTATGTAATCAATATGGGGTTCTTTTAATTTTTTATTTATTATATTACAAGTAAAATTAAATTTTCATTTAAAAATACCATAACATAAAATCACAAAAATAAATGAACTAGAAATCATAGTAATATTAGCTTTATGTGAACATAAATATATTTTCACTAACAAGCAGTACTTGCCTAAATCATAACACAAAACTAATTATGAAAAATAATAATGATAATAAATAATACCGATCACTTACACGAATACCAGTATAATTTATTATTAGATCAATTTTATAATTCCAAGAAATTAAGGTTGTGCGGACTACTAACCTAGCCAGTGTATTTAATTAAACAAATGCAACTGATTATATTTCAATGTAAAATTGATAATATAATTATGAATATTTTAGATAAGGGTGTTGATATATGCACACTCTAAATTGATAGTTGCACACCCAATTACTTTATCTGCCTAAAATACCCTTAATTAATAAATATCAAGATAATAATTTATTTATTTGTCAAATGTATCCTTTTACTGACTTTTTTTTCTGTACTATTTCAGCCTTATTTTCAAATTGTTTACACTCCATTCCATTACTAATTAAAAGTAAACTGACTATTTTGTTGCCAAGATGATATAGTTAGAAAAACACTAAATAATATTATCACTAAATAATATTGTCACCAGCCATTCAAATGATTTAAAGACTGTAATATAAAAACAATACCAATAGTCTACATAATTTTTGAAGTTGTGAATCTCAAAAATCACTTAACAAAAAATAGAGCTAGCAAACCAAAATCAACTAGAGAGATTTTCATCAGCAACGTTAACTTCATCGTAGTACTGGATAGACTAACAGCGTAAAATTGGACACACTAGCAGGCAGCAACAAAGATCCATTTGTTCATCTACATTAAAACATAGAAATATCATTAGAGATGAAAAATAATAAACACAAGTATTATTTCAATATAAATTAGAAATCAAACTCAAAGAGAGTATTAAAAAGAATAACTTACTATAACTTTTTACGTGTATTTTGAGTTTTCTCAACGATCTCAAAAAGCGAAGGGTCACGAGTTGTAGAACTCTTATTTCTTCTTTTCAATGAACCTAATGGCCTTCCTTTGTGAGGATAAATCCTAGGTTCAAGAGTCAATGGAATTGAAAGATCAGCAATCTTGACAATTTGTGCATGGATGTCTTTCTTTTGTGTAAGAGGTAATTTTTGATAATTATCATAAACTTTTTTTAGTAGACCTTCAATCTGATCCTCCTCAGTATCAATGCTCGTAAAAGACCTTATGTCAAGTCTCCATTGAGGATGTATATCAGCAAGTTGCAAGGGTTGGACTTTTTCTCTAATATTGTGAGCACAAGGAAGACCCATAGATTTTGTAAAGTTACCTCTGCATGCTGATAATGTATCAGATTTTGCCAAATCGTATTGCTTCAAAAGCTCTTCAAGTGCATATACGGAGACATGTCCCACAATTTGCTCAAATAAAGGAATCTGGAACTTATGTGGTATACGTATCTTCTCGCATGAAAGTTTTGTCTTGATTTCCTGAAATTCATTATCAATAGCGAGACATATTTTATCTTTCACCCCGCGAAAGTCACCAGTGGACACTTGAAGATATCTCTTCAACTTCGAATGAGCACCTTCAACCCTCGAAGTCACATGATTTCCTAAATGAGTTATTTTATTCGTCCATGCATAAACAAATTTTTCTTTAAACGGAAGCCAAGTATTTTGAATGTAGGTAATTACAGATTCTTGATCCGTATACTGCTCCACAAAAAGACCCCAAGTATTGAAAAAGGATACTTCATCAGGTTATTGTATCACACTTGTCCAAGCTATTATAAATTCTTCCCACTCTTCTTTTGTTTTGAACTTCTTCTTGCATTTTGCCATAATATTTTTTTCAATATGCCATACACACAAAAGATGAGAACTATTTGGAAAGACCATTTTAAGTGCATTCATCAGTGCTAACTCCCTATCAGTCACAATTGCCGAGGGATGTCGTTCAACCCCCAAAATTTTTACAAAAGTTTCAAGTGCCCACTTATAATCTGTTACTTCTTCCTTTTGTAAAAAAACAACAGCAGAGAAAAATGTAGTGTTAAAACTTGTAACTCCAACAATATTGAGAAGTGGCATCCTATATTTATTTGTTTTATAAGTGCAATCCATGAGAAAAATAGTGGGATAACTTTTAGTCAATGTAATCGATGAAGGATGTGCTATGAACAAATGAGTCAGATGTCCATCATGATCATGCTTTACATCGTAAAGAAACTCACCTTGTCCCAGTTCTTCAAACATTGCTTGAATAATTGTACGTCCTTGCAAGCTATCTTTTCGAATTTTAGCCCTTGCATTATATACACTTCTGGAAATCGACTGAAGATTTGTGTTGTTTTGCCGAAGGGAAGTAAGAATTTGTCTTGGAGCAATTCCAGCGATTGTCATCTCTCGAATACGACTAAATTCATCCCTTGAAAATCGGCGGTGAGATGGATGTCCTGACATGTCAATGGAAGGATCATGATTATGTGTAAGATCTTTTATTTCAATCTCCCAAAATCCATTAGCTTTCCATCTTCCCCAAATTTCAAATGGACATTGAATTAAACGAGTTCCGGTTGTTCTTCTAACTATAGTATCTCGTTTTTTCACTGGAAGTTTACTAACACGATATTCTCCTCCTCGATCACAACCAATCCTAACATAACGATCTCGTTTTGATTTTTTGATAACTGTTGCATATCCGAGTGTTAAAGCAACTTCACGAATACAAGATATTAGTTTGTCACGATTTGGATAACGTGTTGATGATATGGATAAAAATTTATTGAATCCAAAGCGTTTTTCCTTGTCTTCTCGTTCAGCCAACAAGTTATAACCTGTCAAATATTAATTTAGACAACATTAGTTCAAAATCATATGGATATTATTTGATTTATATACAAGTTATAACATGTATTGTTCAAGATAAATCAAAACAAAAAGACTAGTAATGCAAGTAAAAAGCTAAAAAATCTAACTAAAAGCATGGCTTCTTTATTAGTAACAACTCAATCAATCTGCTAATGAAATCACTAGAATCCTAGATAATAGTTTTTTGTAGAAAGTTTTTATGCAATATATTATTAACATATTTTTCAGGAAAAAAAAATCATAAAAACAATTTAAGTAAATATGTCAGTATATTATTCTTTCATATATAGAAAAATTTGAAAGGAAAATTAATACTACAAATTATGATGATTGCACTGCTACCTAGTTTAAGTAAGCTTGTCATTTCTTATGTTTGAAGCCATATATGAATATTATATATATATATATATATATATATATATATATATATATATATATATATTTATATTTATATATACATGTATAATTTATTCTTTCTTCACTTTCATTCTAACAAATTGATGGGCTGTAAACATGGGTTTTACACTACTGTCAAGAAAACCTCAATATATAGAGCAATTACTTAAGCAATGTTCTGTTATTGAGTTTTGTATGAAGAAGGATTAAAAATTACCTCTGCCATTAGAGTCGGTAGAACTAAATGGTTGATATAACTCTGATATATGCTCCACACTATTTGAATGGATCAAATCAATTACTTTATCAAGCTCCAACAGTTCTTCATCGATGTTATTTGATTCATCAATAAAATTTGAGCGAATCGTTTCTTCATCTATTGTGCTCTCCATCGATACAAAATTAGGGATTTGAGCATTTGTTAAACAGGAGAAAGTAAAATATTAAAATTACATATAATAGTACAAGGCTAAAATAGGCAAAATAATACAAAACTATGGATATTTTAGGCAGATAAAGTAATTGGGTGTGCAACTATCAATTTAAGGTGTGCAAATATCAGCACCCTTTAGATAATTGTGTAAAACTACATGCAAGTGTTACTATTTTAAAATTTTTAATACAAATCGTATTAGTTTTAGATTTGAAAATAAGACAAATTAACTTAAGAATGTTAAAAGTATATCTAGTTCAGCATGGGTTACATTTTTTCCGTTTAGCTAATTAATGGATAAATACTTTATCAGAATGTATAATAGAGCATAACGTTTTATTCTTTGCAAGTTCAAATTTCTGTCGAAGTTCATAATGATGCAAATAAAAACAAATATAGCCAAACTTGCGTGCATATATACCAAATATTTACAAGCATAACACAGTCAAATAAAAAACAAACTTGCATGGATCTTTGTATGTATTCACTTCAATTTTTTGAACTGGATAAGGCCAGCCACCATGTACTTTCATCAGCACTTATAGGTGTAGGGATTTTAAGGATTGTTAGCCATGCAAAACTGCAAGATGTCGCCCTATCTTTGCATGCAACATTCTGATGTGTCAATCTCTGAGCCTCCCTTCATTACTATAAATACCAACGCTTTCTGTTCGCCGCTTAATATATTCAACTCATGCATTAAGTTGAAAACAATTGAGCTTAACTAGCTAGCTTGTAGTATCATTAATTTTCCCAATGGCTAAGTTGTCTTTGCTCTCCATTTCCCTCAGCGTTCTTTTCCTCCTCAATTGCTCTATTGCGCAACAGCAGCAGCAGCAGCAACAATTCGAATGCCAAATCCAGAGACTAAACGTTCAACAGCCAACCGGCAAATTGCAAGCAGAAGGCGGAGACACTGAGTTTTGGGACTCCAACAATCAGCAATTCAGATGCGCCGGCACTACTGTTTTTCGTCACAGAATCCAGCCTAGAGGCCTTCTCTTGCCCTCCTACGATAATGCTCCTTTGCTCGCTTTCATAGAGAGAGGTATATATAATTATAACACGGAGTACTTTAAATAATTTTGCAACCATACAAAAAGTTTTTTCAAAATTTTACTTGATTATCTTTATATAAATCTTTCTACCAAGTACTGCGGATTGATGTAATATGTATAATTTCTACATGTAGGTAGGGGGTATTTCGGAGTTCTATTACCCGGTTGCCCTGAAACATTTGAATCATCTCAACAACAAAGCGGCGAACAAAAAGTGCAAGCATTTAGAGACAGGCATCAGAAAGTCAGACATTTCCGAGAAGGTGATTTTGTGACGATTCCAGCCGGAGTACCACACTGGATGTACAACAACGGAGAAGAGGATGCCATTGTTGTTGTAATGTCAGACACTTCCAACAATGCTAACCAACTCGACAACAATCACAGGGTAACTCATATCATGTCATCAGTCAGTTCAAACAAAATTAAGTAAAAAAATTAAAATAGTGAAGTGGCTATAATTTTTCTGAACAAAATTTTGCAGAGATTCTTCATTGCGGGGCATGCTCAAACCGGTCAACAACAGCAGCACGGACAGGGACAACAGGGACAGCAGCAACAACAGCAACGAAATTGGGGAAACATACTAAGCGGTTTTGATTCTCAGCTTCTGGCACAAGTACTCAATGTGGATGAACAGACAGTAAAGAAAATTCAGGGTGAGGGTGACCAGAGAGGCCATATCATCAGAGTCCAGAAGGAGCTTCAGGTGATAAGCCCACCACTGAGCCGCGAGGAACAAGAACGAGAAGAAGAGCAACAACAACGAGAACAACAAGGACATGGAAGCAGAAATGGGTTGGAAGAGACCATCTGCTCCGCGAGGCTCCAGGAGAACCGTAATGACCCAATCCAAGCCGATTTTTACAACCCACAAGCCGGACGCCTCAGCACCCTCAACAGCCTTAATCTCCCCATTCTCCGTTTTCTCAGGCTTAGCGCTGAGAGAGGTTTCCTCCACAGGGTAAGAAATTAGCTTAATTTATAAATGAATTATATTTTTAGTAACAAAAATTGATTCAAATTATATATGAACTGAATACAGAATGCTATCATGGCACCCCACTGGAACTTGAATACGCACAGTATAATCTACGCAACCGATGGCGATGCAAGAGTCCAGATTGTTGACAACAGAGGGCAGGCAGTGTTTGATGATCATCTACGGAGGGGACAGATTGTGGTGGTCCCACAAAATTTTGCTGTGGTGAAACAAGCTGGTGACCAGGGGTTCCAATGGGCGGCATTTAAGACTAATGACATTGCCATGTTCAACACTTTGGCTGGTCGCACTTCGGCTCTCCGGGGAATTCCGGAGTCTGTCTTGGCCAATGCTTTCCAAATATCAGAACAAGAGGCACATAGGGTGAAATTTAACAGAATGGAGACGGTCTTGTTTAGTCCAGGACCTCATCAGCCCCGCGGTGAAAAGTTTGTTAATCTGGTCCAGGATCTCATCATCGGTGGAGTTTAATTAGGTTCTGGGTTTGGCTCTTCATGTCAATTTGAGAATAAATAAAACGCCCTCTTAAATATTATTTGGTTTGATGTAAGATAGCAAAGCTTTGAGATATGAATAATCATATTTGAGCATTCCTATGTATTGTAGCATCCATTTTGTAATCATTTGATGTTCAATGTTAATGACCTTTTTGTTTCTTACTAATTAATTTCACATTGTGCGTGTATATATATATATATACCATTAGTCGTAGTAATATCAGAAAATTACATAGTCAAATGGTATGCAGACATGCGGTGCATATTTCTGATGAAGTGTCCGCCTGAGTTTGACAAAGAAATTCGATTGCAAAAATTGCAACCTCGAGAAACCCAATTGTAAATTCTAACATATTAGCGTTGAAAATGATTTTTTTTTTTCAAACTCCAAGAGACTGTTCTGCAATTGTTTTAGAAGTTGTACTAGTAGCCTACTAATAGGACAGAACAATGGTCTTTATTTAAATTTAATTATGTCGAGAAAAAAAAACTTTCAGTGTCAGACATAACTTAACAGAAAGTCTAGGGTGTTTGCCTTAATCTGCCATTAAGTTCAATTGAAAGTGCGAATGCAGATTTGGAGTTATCTTCAGGAAGCTACTAAACAGCAAGTTCTGCACAAACACATCTAGTCATCTGTCAACTAGAAGATGCATAACTGATTAATTAATACCGAGTACCATACATAATATTAACTACTCACGAACTAATCTCCGCATTTAACTTTGATAACCCCACATTAAGCTACACAACCAGACGAGAAGGAAAACTGAACTGTACGTGAATGGAGCAGCGTGCACAGCACTGCTCTTGCAAGTCCAAATCACTACAGTTTGCCCTCCAAACCAGGGAGTTAGTCCTTATTGCTTTGCTTTGCAACTAATGTCATCACCTATAAATAGCCTCACATCTCCAGGATCAAAATGTACCTCTTCATTCAGTAACCAGAAAGCATATTCATAACATACACCATGGCTTTATCCTGTGAACAAAAATTCATCATTTCTGTTTTTGTAGTTTTAGGGATGTGGGCTTCTCAGGCCACATCCCGCACACTCCCTGAAGCACCAGTGTTAGATAAGCACGAGCAGTGGATGGCGTATTATGGGCGTGTATATAAGGACAACGCTGAGAAGGAAATGCGTGCCAAGATATTTGCTGACAATGTTGAGTTCATCAAATCTTTTAACAGTGCTGGAAACAAGTCTTATAAGTTGAGTGTTAATGAGTTTGCTGACCTCACAAATGAGGAATTTCAAGCCTCTCGAAATGGATACAAGATGAAATCTACTACAAAATCGTCTGAGATTACATCGTTTAGGTATGAAAATGTGACAGCTGTGCCTTCTAGCATTGATTGGAGGAAAAAGGGAGCTGTTACACCTATCAAGGATCAAGGTCAATGTGGTAAGGAAAATCAATATTAAGTGCATATTTTGACATCCATTTGCTGTTTTTTCAGCTTAATATAGTTCAGATTTGTTTATTATAAATAGGAAGCTGTTGGGCATTTTCAACCATTGCTGCCACAGAAGGAATCACACAACTCAAAACAGGAAAACTGATCTCACTCTCGGAGCAAGAGCTAGTCGACTGTGACAAGTCAGGGCAAGATCAAGGCTGTGAGGGTGGCTACATGGAAGATGGTTTTGAATTTATTGTGAAGAACAAAGGGATTGCACTTGAAGCATCTTACCCTTACACTGCAGCTGATGGAACTTGTAACACTAAAGAGGAAGCTTCTAGCGCAGCCAAGATCAGTGGTTATGAAAAGGTACCTGCCAACAGTGAGGCAGCTCTGCTAAAGGCCGTGGCCAATCAGCCTGTGTCAGTTTCTATAGATGCAAGTGGATTCGCATTCCAGTTTTACTCGAGTGGGGTTTTTACAGGAGAATGTGGAACAGACCTTGATCACGGTGTCACTGCAGTTGGTTATGGAACAACAAGCGATGGTACAAAGTATTGGCTAGTTAAGAATTCTTGGGGCACGAGCTGGGGCGAGAGCGGATACATAATGATGCAGAGGGGAGTTGCTGCCAAAGGAGGGCTCTGCGGTATTGCTATGGATGCTTCCTATCCAACTGCTTGAAAATAAACATAAAATCTGCTTGTTTGTATATATGTACATGTGATTTATATCTGGTCTTAATCGACTTGTATATATGTAATGAAGTTCTTATATGTATGCACAAACTTATTTTAAAGAAGTGAACCTGCATAATGCCGTTAATGAATTGCAGCCAAGTGTAAGGATTTCTTACTATTTTCTAAAGTGTTTACTTTTTCCCATTAGGGAATCTTCAAGCTCTCGCTCTAGAATTCTCACTTATGTGTCGTCAAAAACTCTCATTCCCTCTATTAATTTATCATTACTTAACCAAAATTAAACATTTATCTCAGTTAAATAAAAAATAAAAATTCTGTCTTTATGACTCGGTTGATCTTCAATTAAGTTTACATAATATGACCACATGTTGACAAAACGAATCGTTCACACAATATAAAACTAAATTAAATCAATTGTATTTTGCCTTAGTTACTGATTTCTCTGATCTCCTTCTACTGTGAATTGAGGTCATTTCTTCGTCATAGAATCCGTTAATGCTGGAGGTTGGTTTCGTTGCGACCCCGAGATACTATACAAAGTCACCAGACAGTTTCTTATTTACTAACAAAATGTCTTATTATACACTAGATCACACATATGCCACGTACATTTACATCGAAGAAATGAACAGAGAAAGAAACGTACAAAGAGAACCATAGAGAGAAATTAATTATACTATTTATAGTATTAAATACACTGCAAGACCAGATTACTGTCTTGCCTTTCATCTTGGATTAATATTAGAATAAACTTTTTCACACAAACTATTTCACAAGATAAACTCATAAAAATATATAAAAAGATATAAATTAATTGATCTCATTGATTAAGGAAAAAAGAGAGTAATAAATTTGTGCACATATCAAATTTTAATTAATTTGTGAGTTTGTTTATATGTATAAATAAGCTCTTAATATATTATATATTACTAATATAAACACAATAGATGTAACACTTTAAAGGGTTGTTTTTTTCCTACTTTTTTATTATGACTTTTAGTTAAAATTTAATTTGTACTAAATGTTGGAAGTTAAAAGAAATTTTAAGTTAAACAGTATTTATTAATTTTTACTTAAAGTCAAAAATTCAGTTAAAATTTTTTTTAAAATGTTATGTTGAGAATAACTGTTTTGTTAAAATAATTGTAAGATTCTTAAATATACATTGTCAGATAAATTGTAATTTTTTTAAGGGTGATATTGTCTTTACATTTAGTCAAACATACTTCTCCAGAAAAATTAAAATTCAACTTTTTGAAAAGTAAGAATTTTTATTTCTTTGATTATGACTAAAAGTTAGAAATTAAGTGTTGAAAAAATTGAAAACAAACTATCCAAACTGATTTTTTAACTAAAAAATAACTTTTGACTTTAAAAAAGTAGTAAACCAACCCCCTAATTGACCAGAAGGTCATTGTTATTAGGCATAACAACTAGACGAATATGAGACAAGAGAGCCGTTATCAAATTCTATACATTAAAAATGCAAAGTCCTTCAAACTGGAACGAGTATAAGATAGACGCAAAGTCTTTCAAACTGGGACGGATATAAAATAGGAGAATCATTCCTAAACCTTATCCATTAAAAATGTAAAGTCCTTCAAACTGAGACAGACATGAGACAAGAGAGTCACTCTGAAACCCTACCCATTAAAAATCCAAAGTCCCTCAAACCTACTCTGTCCTGTTAATGTCTATACCATTAATGTTTATACCACCCCTGCCCTGCCTCCGCCCAGTTATCCCGAATAATATTTTTAAATTTAATATATATTTTTCCTTTGTTTTTTTATATTTTTTTATATAAAATCTTTTTAAATTATTATAAATTATATTTTATATATAAACAGAGCGGACTTTAAATTAAAAAGAATGAAATGATAAATTTCATATTCTATCTTAACCTATAGGATCTAAATAAACAAATCATATTAGGGTTAGAATTATACGGGTATTAACATGTTCGGATAAAATCGAGATTCTTAGTTGTCATGGTTCAAAGTATCATCGGTGTAAAATATTGTTATCGGTAGACACCGTTCCCGATACTTGGGCTGAATCCAGTTTTTACCGTTATTCATACGTATATACGATATTTGACAAAAATCGGCGAGTCGATCGGAACTCGGGCTATCCAACTCGCAACTCTGCGATATCTTGGCGAATCGTATAGAAATTCGGCGAGTAGCAGAGAAAAAAAAAAACGAAGAAGCCAGAGATGGATGAAGATCTGCTAAACGATTAGACCTGCAAAACTTATATGATGTTTTATACTTGTAATAAATTTATAGAGAAGGAAATAGTGAATCTTCGAGAACGATCGAGCAGAGCCGGTGAAGAGTAGATAACGTCGGCGGCCATCAAAACCCTTTCCTCCTACCTCTTCGTATTCATTTCAAGCAAATAAGGTTTGAATCGCAGATGTGAGGTAAAAAGAACATGAATACAAGATTAAACCCTTTACCTCATCACAGGTACTGGAGTCTTCTAAACTCGAATGTGGCCTTTTAATATTTACTACTTTCGTAGTTTTGCGGGCTTCCTAGTTTCCATGTTTAAATTCAATACTCCATATAAATTACCTCTATTTTTTTTTTGGAAGTTTCAAAATAAATAATTACTTTTTAATAATAATACTATTGTTTTGATCATATTTTATTGAATTTGTCTTCAATTTTGTTTTGAAATATATAGCAAGTATAATTATATTAGGAATAGGTATTCAAATAAGTCAAATTCAACCATTCTCCAGCTATTTATTCCATGTGGTGGGAAAAAATTTCAAAGGTAAATTTGAATTAGCTCGAAACTTTAAAATAACTCATCTTAAGCTTTACAACGTGAATGAGAATGGCGCCAATTTTTTGATGATAGGTGTAACTTGATAAACAATGTAGGGAGCTGGCCGGTAAATGACTTAAAAATCTGGACGTACATGCATATTCGTAAAATTATTTAATATTGATTTATTTATTTTTATATTAGTCGAAAGAGTATGTATGTAAAATAAAATTTTTCTTAATATGTGTGCAAAAAAAAGATTTTTTATTTAGAGAAGGAGGGAGTATTATATAAGTTCAATACTCTTTTTGTTCCAAAATTTAAATTTAAATTTTATAATTGACGTATTGATAAAAAAAATTGAGATAAAAATAATTATATAGTGTTCATAAATTTTTGTTATGAATTACTCTTTTCATCCCAAAATATAGATATTTTAAGATTATCCATTGTTAAAGCCTGCTTGATTATGCATAAACATCACTCAAGCTGCTAGGTGGTGGTTGGTGGTGGTTGGTGGTGGCCAATACCACCATGACTAGTTCCCGGGTATCTCGGCCTAAAAGCCTTGGTCTCTACCTCATTAGAATTTTTTGGTGCCAGATCATGGCTCCAAGACTCCGAAGATGGTGGCTGGTGGTGGCCAATACCTCTGCCGTGGCTCAGTCCTGACTCTGCTGGTTTAGAATTCGCATGAATGCTCCAGGGCTCGGAAGGTGGTTGCTGGTGGTGGCCAATACCACCATGACTAGGTCCAGACTCAGTTGGTCTAAAAACTGTAGTGTCAACCTCATCAGAACTTGTAGGTTCGAGATCATGACTCCAAGACTCGGAAGGTGGTGGCTGGTGGTGGCTGGTGGTGGCCAATGCCACCATGGCTAGGTCCTGAGTCTGCTGGCCGGAAAGCCTTAATCTCAACCACATTAGAACTGCTTGGTTCACGAGCACCGAACATTAATGTTTCCCAAAAGTCGTCGTCGTCGTGGCCAATGCCAGGAAGATTAGGCCTGTGGAGAAGTAATAATTAACATGATATAAATTACGAAGTATAATTTCTAATGAAAGAAATGTGAACATATGAGAGAGATAAAGAGAGATTACACATTGCAATTCGCGTTGTATGATATCGAAGCCAAAACCACCGAAAACAAGACCCATGTATGAGGATTCATATTGTATTTACCGACCATAATTTTGAAATGCTGCTGGCTAGAGACTCTACACAGCTTCGTGCATATATATAATGGCAGCCATCATCATAAATAAGGAGAATGTAATATTACATACGGTGATACGGAGTAGTTGTTTCATCTATTTTAATGGCATGAAACTTTAATGCCATTTATGAATCTTTAACGTTATTATCCAATTCAATATAAAATGCAGTTGAAGATCATCAATATCTTGTTTTAAGTTCGCTATACTTTCGCTTCTGCAATGATACAATTAGATTTTGTCTATTTTAGAAACATGACAAAATTTTATTTTTAAGAAAATATATACTAACGAAGAAAAAAGATGTTCGAATAAACTAGGATTAATATGAATTCCTTTAATTTTCACGTTAATATGGATTCCTTTAATTTTCACATGATCTAGGTCTCGTCTTCGAATAAAAATTAATATTGAAACATCTCAACGGGAGCAGTACTATGTCCCCCAAATTGGGGGACGAAGACAGTTTTTTTTTTCTTTTTTCTATTTCTCCCTTTTGCTCTCATTATCTGTTCATAAATATAAGGGAAGTGTATTTTATTTTTATAATTTCACTATCTTTCTATGTTTATCAAGTGCACTCCTTCATAGAGTATCATATTTCTGTCCACGTAATATAAATACTCCAACGTCATTTTTTTGATGAATGAGTTAAGAGTATCAATTGGTATTGCCATGTATCTATTTTTTCCTTTTTTAGCCCAAGTACTAAGTAACCAAAATTCTTGGTTCAGCTGCTTGGTGGGTATTGACAGTAAGACTTGAGAGAGGCGGGTGTTATGCCCTAACTTTAACCTTAGACCGTGAAATATTTATTCACCTAAATTTTATGTAACAAAAAAAATATATACAACAATTCACGTGTAATAGGAAATTGAAACATATTTTGGAATGGACTAACTATTTCCCTTTTTTTAAGGATATTAAGTTATTTCCTATACAATCTAACTGATTTGTCTTTCAAAAAAATCTACATTCAAATTTTTATCCAATAAATCGCAAAATTATCATGAAAATTGAATTCCTTTTGGAAGAACGAATTAAAGTCCGTAGATTGATAAAAAAAAATTCTATAAAATGAGAAACCATAAACAAAAAACCTCCGGACTAACAAAATTCAGTGTTCTAAAATGCGGGTTAGGTGAAGACGGACAGTCAAACACATAAAATCTTTTTAGGCATCCAATTATGGGTTTAGTTAGTTAGACGGATTTAGGCGAGTATTGACGGATCAATTTGAATAAAATATTTTTTGTAATTTTAAAAATTTTAAAATAATTTTAATATGTTTCTTATAAACCATACATTTCATTATTTGTTTGACCTCCTAAATAAAAACAAATCCAAATATGTTTCCAATAGTTATTCTTAAAATACTATAAATATATTTTTGTATATGATCCACTAACTTATTAAAATTGTTTTTTTCCTTAAAGCATCATATAATCATTAAAATTCTTTAATGTTATCATTTAGTATATAAATGTGTTATTAAATTTATTAATTTTATAAAATACAAAATAATGATAATAATTTGTACCGTCTATAATAACCATATAATCGTCACCATAAGAGCCGGTCGTTAGGCTCTCATTTGATCATCAAAATTCACATAAGGCGTTTTAGAACATTGACAAAATCAGATGCCAAAGAGAAAAATGGTGATCATAAAAATAGACCGGGAGAGAATCTCTATGGTGTAAATAGATCCTTCCCAAATCTAAGAGACGGAGGCTATGATTTTCTCTGGAGAAAAAATACTATCAAAATTCAAAAGGAGAATCGGAGGAATATGAATATTAAAACTAGAATTCATTCAAAATATACATATCTTTCTCAAATATTCTCTATGTCATCCAAATATCTACATGCGTTACACTTCTTCAGAAAAATCATCTTTTCCTGTCATTCAAAAATATTTTAAGAATAATTTACACATTTTACAACAATATCGAATAAAAGAGTGACGTTTTAACATCATCCTTTTTAAACTTACCTTTTTTATGTATACAATTCATATTTTGAAAAATGAATTTTGTACTTAAGTAATGAATTTTGGAATTAAGAGATTATATATTGTTTGAATGTATCAGTTGTATTAAAAAAATAAAATTCAATTTTTATTAAATTTACTTTAATTTCTTACTTATTAACTTTATTAATAAAAATATGAAAAGAGACATTATTATTTTTAATAAATTTAATTGCACAGAGAAGTGTTCCCGGCTTTTTTTAATTTTGAAATTAACGTCATTCGTTAGAAAAAATCATTTTGAATTTCATATACCCCCAAATTTCTAGAGCTCCAACTCTATATATTACTCCTCCCCCTCGGCCATACGTTCGATCAACAGTTTCCCTCTTTTAACAATTTTTCAAAATTTGAAAATCCATTTTTATCTCATCCATCATCGAATACATCTCTTTAGATGTTCAAATAAGAAAAGAAAAATGGAAACTGTATCTGGTTTGATCAGTTCTTGTTCAAAAGAGCAACAGAAGATCTATCAACAATGGTTCAATTTCGCTGATTCAGGTTTCTATCTCTCTTTTCAATTTACATATTTACATACGTCGTCTCTCTCTGTCTCTACATATGTAAGCATGTGTTTCTCTCTTTAGATGGTGATGGCCGTTTAAGCGGAAATGATGCGACAAAGTTCTTTTCTATGTCAAGCTTATCTCGGCCTGAACTGAAACAGGTATCCGCACAAAAGTTCTAGCATTAAATTGATGTTGTTTGGGCTTTGTGTTTTTCCTTCGAATGATGCAATTAATTCCAATTTTTTTCTTTTTAGTGAAAATATGAAGATTAAGTTATTGTGTTACTCCATGAATTTCATGATAATTTTGTGTGGTATTTGTGCCTATGATATGTGCAATTTCTTAGAGGTTCTTATAGATACGGTCCGAATCCCGTTATTGAATTATTTGATTTGATTTGATCTTTTGTTCATACCTTGGGGATAATCTGATACGTATTAAGGTTGATCGGAAGAAAGTTCATTCTTTCTCCTCACTATTGAGGGTTCAAATCTCAAAAATAGTCTATTGATTTCATAATTGTGATTGCAGGTTATTAATCAAATTTTTCACAGCCTAATCTATATGGATGATAGCAATGTATTCAATTTTCTGATCAAATTGTGCATCATGCTGTTGTAATTTGCAAATCATAGTAGTTGCAGTGTTGTTCTTTACATAAGCTAGTACATGTATCTGAGGGGCTAATTTTTTGTTCGGAAGGCTTAATAACTTTTTAGTTGAAACGAGAGAATTGTTTGTCGACCGGATAATTTTACCATACAATTGAAGTTTATGGATCTCAATTTTGAACTTTTTATCCATATCAACGATACCAATGCAATAAAGTTGTTGATCTACTGATCCATTCCATTGTAAATTGGGTAGATGCTGTGTTGTTCTTTACATAAGCTTACATGCTTATGTGAGGGATGTGGTATATCTCTCGTATAAGTTCAATAGAGATGGCAGGGTCACTCTTACCAAGTTCCAAAATTATAACTAGTTTCAAACTTTCAATTACTATAAATTTTCCATAGAGATGAAAGGTATTTTGTGTTTTTATTTTGTTTAAAAATTCTTCTCTGTGCTCTTGATTGGTTTATGATTTACTTAAGGGATTTTTATTTTATGATTTTCCATCATTTTAATGATCAATTGCGTTTGTTCAAAGGTTTGGGCAATTGCAGATTTGAAGCGACAAGGTTTCTTAGGTTTAAATGAATTTATCACTGCTATGCAAGTAAGATCTGCAACCTATTTCTTACATTTCATAAAAGTATTCTTGTTATCTGATCTAATAATATTTCTGTAATGACAGTTGTTGTCTCTGGCACAAGAAGGGAATGAACTAACCCAAGATTTCCTTAAAACTACAGGCAAGTATTGTGGTATCTATTTCACCATGTGATGAATATGTAGTATTGGTTAGTGAACACAATTCTCAGATTATAACTTATACTCTGTATGTAGTACTATTTAAATCTTGTTATCTTCATCCAGCAAGTCTAATCAAGCGAAGAGAACATGTGAACATCCCCACCATCCCTCCCACCCCACTTTTCCTTTTCCTATTTGAAGCTATCCACATATGAGGTTTTAATACTTTGATCTACTCACTCATCATTAATAAACTCAAAACTATTAAAGTAATGAATTTATAGGTAACACTTTAATAAAGAAAAATATTTTATGAAGTATTTTGAGCTCATTGCTAAACATATGTTTATTCACCTCTCGTTGGTTTTTTCCTTCTAGTTGATATTGACACTATAAATCCTCCATCGATGGAAGGCTTGGACTCTTTATTAGCTGTAAGTAGTTATAATTTCTATCCTTGTGCATTTGACTTCTAACTGTATACACTAGCTTCGATGGTTTTGTTTCTTATTTCTTGTAGAATAAGGTTTCAACAACCAATGACGAATCTGAAGCAAATGGTTTGTGCAGTTCTTATCCTTTAATCTGGAAGATTTGTGGTTTAATTTGTCGAAGTACGCTGATACTGTTGAAATGATGTAGGAATAACAGCGTTGCAACCAACACCAATCAATCTGTTCACTTCAAAATTTAGTAAGAAGGTAAGGTTATTTCCTTGATGTACAAGCCCATTCCTTTCTCTCAATTTATGTTTATTCCAACAATTGAAAATCATATGCATTGTTTGTTTATTGTCGAACTTGAATTGGGATTGATGCACATAAGTTGTAAACAAAGTATTTTACAGCATAGGTTGTGATTAAATTTTGTATGCCTTTCAGATGTGTGATCCAAAATAATAATCTGGTTCCCTTATTTGATACTTTGTATGTTCTTTTGTTCAATCTTTATTTTTCTGAGCAGAGACGCCAGACATCTCTACATGCAGTTACATCTCTAACTGATGGCTTGAAAAGATTATACAATGAAAAGTTAAAGCCTTTGGAAGTTGCTTACCATTTCAATGATTTTTCATTTCCCTTATTGGTGAGTAGACTGGAAATAGGATGAACTTCTGCACATATTTTTTGGTGTTGGGTTGTGTTATCAATGAAGTAACTCTGAATCTTTTATGTTGTATATTCTGCAGACAAATAGTGATTTCGATGCCAAACCCATGGTTATGCTCTTGGGTCAATACTCAACCGGGAAAACTACATTTCTTAAACATTTGCTCAAATGCAACTACCCTGGTCAGAAAGACTCAAATTTGTTTAGACATCCTTTTTGCACATTTTTCTAGTTTGAAATGGTTTTAGTTTACAATATAAGCCCTTTATATATTTCAATTGTTTGCGCAGGAGCTCACATTGGGCCGGAGCCAACAACTGATCGTTTTGTTGTTGTTATGGTATAATAATAACCCAATACCCCATCTATCTTCATTGTGAGAATTAATGTAGAATACAATCTTATATTTTGATCATAATTTCAAATAACAGGCTTGCTAGTTATTGGTGCCAAGCAGAATATTTGCTATTTCTGCAGGAATTTGATCATATTAATTTGTTGTCTTCTATATTTGTTTTGACAATTGGTATATCATGCACACTTATGTTCATCTTGTATTTTGTATACAGTCGGGACCTGACGAGAGGAGTATACCAGGGAACACAATAGCTGTTCATGCTGACATGCCATTTAGTGGTTTGACAACCTTTGGTGGAGCATTTTTATCTAAGTTTGAATGTTCCCAAATGCCACATGATGTAAGCTTTGAACTCTTTTCTTTTGGTATATTTGCTTTAATTCTACTCTCTCAAACAAGTAATTCTTTTATCAATACAGCTGCTAGAACATATTTCATTTGTGGATTCTCCTGGGGTTCTATCGGGGGAGAAGCAAAGAACACAAAGAAGTTATGATTTTACAGGTGTTATATCATGGTTCGCTGCAAAATGTGATCTCATTCTCCTTCTCTTTGACCCCCATAAACTTGATATAAGTGATGAATTCAAGCGTGTGATTTCATCTCTGCGTGGACACGATGATAAGATACGCGTAGTCCTTAACAAAGCAGATCAAGTTGACACACAGCAGGTAAGAGTTTTACTGGTTACTTTTGTCAATATCTTCGTTACTAGAATACTATGTATAGACCCTTTTGAATGCATCTGATTTACAAATGTTGACTGCTTCATCTTTCATAGCTAATGAGAGTGTACGGCGCGTTAATGTGGTCGCTTGGAAAAGTCCTGAACACGCCAGAGGTGGTACGAGTCTATGTTGGGTATGACAATTCAACAATTACATCTCAATTAATAACTCACCAGTTTGCTATGTTATATAGCATGTGGTTTTTCTTTTTAGGAGCAATAATATGCTATTATTTCATAAGGTAAATGTAAACAAAAAGTATGTCACCAGAACTTTAGATCTTGTCGGGAGCAAATAAGTATACCATACTGGACTCTCCGAATTCTAGAACATTTTCCAATATGTCGATCTTTTCAAGTGTTCATTCTGTTATGTATTTTGGGTCTTAATTACATGTTCCAGTGTTACAACTCCTTTTGAATTGTTATTTTTAAATATTTTGGTTCCCAACTAGTTATGCTTGATATCCGGTCTGCAAATTCAGTTTATGACGTTAAATACATGCCATTATACTTTCAGTATGAAATTATGAGATGTTACTAGATTAACTTATAAGGAATATACATTATATATTAGAATAGAACATCTGTTATCTAATATTTTAGCTCATAATTATGTTTACTTGTGCTTTTTTTTCCAGGTTATCCAATAACAATATCCAATAACATATTGTTATTGCATGTTATCTTGTTTAGTACCTCGCTAATGCTTTTCATGACTTTGACAGCTCATTCAATGACAAGCCTGTTGATGAAGCAGCTGTTGGTCCACTTGGAAAGGAACTTTTTGAAAAGGAACAAGATGACCTCCTTACAGATTTGATGGACATTCCAAAGAAGGCCTGTGATCGTCGAGTATGTGTCCATTTGCTTGTTTCATATTTGGGTTCTTCATCTGTGTGGAGGCAACTTGACAACTCTTTGATACATTTTTATTAGATTTTAATAGCATTTGATTTGCAGGTCAATGAATTTGTCAAGCGTGCTAGAGCTGCAAAGATTCATGCTTGCATTATTAGCCAATTGAAAAAGGAGATGCCTGCAATGGTAGGTAAAGCTAAAACCCAGCAGCGGTTGATAGATAATCTTGGAAATGTATTTGCAAAGGTGACTTGCTGTCTGCTGACTGTTGTGTTTCATGAATGTTACAGAAATTTTCAGTTGGACTAATTAAAAGCACATGTTCTTGAATAGGTACAACGAGAATTTCATTTGCCAGCTGGTGATTTTCCAGATGTGGAGCACTTTAGGGAGGTTCTTAGTACCTACAGCATTGATAAGTTTGAGAAATTGAAACAAAAGATGATCTCGGCTGTAGATGACATGCTTGGTCATGATATCCCGGAGCTCTTAAAAAATTTCAGAAATCCCTATGAGTAATAAACATTTTTACATTCAAAACTGCAACCTCAGAGAATGTAGTGGAGTGAATGTTTGCAGCTATATCGTATTAGCATGCTTGTGCATTGATGCAATATTATATTTGTTGGGATTTTCAATATAATTTGTGAGACAGCATTGTTGGTATTTTAGTTTTTAGTTTCCCCTCTTTTATCATCAGTCATTTCCGTCATTTACTGATTTTTCTATAAATTTCTCTGCTGAAACTAAAGCTGGTGAAGGCTGTCACGTGGTACTGTATATAATTCCTCCATCGGGAGTTGGCAGTTGGAAGCGGTAAATTTATTTCTTGTAAGCCATTAACTGAGTATTTACTTGTAAAACCTAAGGGTTAGATGAGTAAGCATAGTATTACAAGAATGATGAGAAAATCAGGAGTTGTATTATTAATTGTCAAAACAAGGCTTCTTAATGTAAAATGGAGTGCTAAAATTTCGACATGCAAGTCGTAATAGGCAGTCGAAATTATACTGAGCATATAACTTTTTTCATGCATAAATATGTAATACATCAATAATGTCAGACTCGTAATGTCTTATAAATTATGTCTCTTTTATCATATAATGTTTGTTGAAATGGATTTAATCGATGATATATTATAACTGAGTTAATTGTTATTGATTAATTATAAAGTTTATTAATTACAGTTTGTAATATTGTGGTTAGTCCATTGTGAGTTTGGGTTTTTTTTTTCCTTAGAGTTCTCCGTACATAGTAAAAGAAAACACCTAAAATTAAAATGATGATGACGATGATGATGATGATGATAATGATAGTATAATAATATATAATTATAATGATAATGATGATGATAATAGGTTTGTAATATTTCAGAAAATGTTAGACCATGAAGTAGTTTTACGATATAACAGGCAATGTATGTCGACTTATAATAAGCGATAAAGTCCTTAATTCCTTTAACTCAAACTTTTTGGAAACTTAGATATGTGTTTATGTGTGTGTCTCTATTTGTGTATATGCACACACTGCCACAAGCACATACGTGTGTGTGACATGTAGGTAGTGTACATATATGTATATATGTAAAGAAAACAAATTTGGAGTATAGTTAACAAAGTCTCGTATTCCTTGCTGTCTTTGCCAAGAAGGATACATTGGAAGGTTGAAAAAGTTCTCCAAAAGAGTCCACCATAAAACGTATGAAACCATCCTTATACATTTATACCTTCTTTACATTCAGTAATCAGTAGTTCAGAACTAAAATCAGCACAAGGATTTTAAACTATAAATAAATAATTATTAATGAAAAAAAATTCCAAATGTTCCTATACGAAGTCGGACGGCAAGAGAATAATAGCTCAGATTTTTCCATAACCACAGCCCACTAGTAACAACAAATATTACTTTGTTACAAGTTAAATACATATGATTGATGACAACTACAGAGTATCTTTTGGAGTTAACTAAGTTCTTTCATTGATTAACGCCGAATGGACTCGGTCAATTTAAAATTTAAGATTTTATTATTGTGAGAACTAATCAAGTTGACGCTGTTATTAATTTAAGTATTACAATACGAGTTAAGATGTTGGTTTGGTTTATTAATCATATGTAGTTTTGATTATTGATTGGTATGCCATGCCGTTTTCTTTTATATTTTCTTTAAGCATTTAGACACGAAAAATCCAGGAGACGGATGATCTTAATGGGAAGGTGAAGAAAGAAGTTGAAGCTTTGAAAACTAGGATTTTGTACGGTACTAGCCTGATAGATTATTTGTTTTTTCCTTGTCCTTTTTCTTCTTAATTCGACATTTTAATTTGTGGATATATTTTCTTGATATTGCCACCGATGCCAACTTAGTAGTGATCGAGAAAATGGCAGTAAGAACAAGGATATTGATACTCTTTAATTGTTATATAAATTGAAGTAGCAATTTACAGAAAGAAAGTGGAGAGAAGAAATGGGTGAAAAGAGATTTGAAGGGAAAGTGGCGGTGGTCACGGCTTCAACACAGGGCATTGGCTTTGCCATTGCTGAGCGTCTGGGCTTAGAGGGTGCCTCTGTTGTCATATCCTCTCGCAAACAGGTCGCTCGCTTATTCATCTCCTCTGTTGCCTTAAATTGGAGACTCAACGATATCTTGTTCTTTTTAATAATTGTTTGGCATTTAAATACAACTACTTTGCTAAAACATAACATGATAAATACTTGTTGGTCTTTGAATATCAGAAAAATGTAGATGAAGCGGTGGAAAAGCTTAGAGCTCGAGGGATTGAAGTTCTGGGATTGGTATGTCATGTCTCAAATGCTCAGCAAAGAAAGACTCTCATTGACAACACAGTTGAGGTGATTATCTCTCCCATCCCCTCGACCCCCACCCCCACCCCCCTACTTTTCATATTTCCTCTCTACAACCACTTCAGGGTTCTTGGTTGTTTATGAGTGCTATGTTCTTTTGTCTTGTGAAGGTTAGTGTTTCTCTAGTCATGAGTAAATTGAATATTCAATGCTGCTAAGAAGTGGAGAAGTTGGTAAACAAAAGTTCAAAATTCCACTCCATTTGTCTCCATATGAAGCTTCCTTCGTACCCCCTCTGTTTTTTAATACACATACACGTTGTTTAAGATTCTTTCCCACAAACCAAAAGAATGATTAAAATGCTAGGCACACAAACCAAAGGACTGATTAAAATGCTAGAAAGTTATAAATTTTATCACTAATATTTTAAAATTACCCTTAATTCATTACTCTAAGGATAGTCTTTATTATGGATAGTATTGGGGAAAATGATTTTGAATTTATCTTGAAATGTGAGAACATCTAAAAAAATATTTTTACCCAAAACTTAAAACATGTATTAAAAAATGGAGCAAGTACTTAATAAATAGATTTCAGCACAACTTTTCTATTGAAAATGACATAACATAAATTATCATTTATTTTGTGTTTTCATAATCAACAAAGTCCCTAAGTTGCTGCATTTCGACAAACATTGACCTTAAGCTCTGTGCGCCCTAGTGTAAATCTTTGGTATCAGTTCGATAAATTTATATGTGATGATACTGTTTCACAGTCGCTGCATTTCTGTAAAAACTGAAACCCACATGAATTGCTGCAGAAATATGGAAATATAGACGTGGTGGTGTCCAATGCTGCTGCAAATCCCTCTGGCGGCGCCATTTTGAAAAATAAAGAATCAGTCCTTGATAAGATGTGGGAAATTAATGTGAAAAGTGCTATACTTTTTCTACAGGTAACCTCAAATTCATGGGAAAACCAATAAACCATACATTTTTGGGTACATATGTTCTCATTTCATTCAAACCCTTGGTACAAAAGGCCAACTTTCCGAATACCTTTCAAATTTGACTTCTTTTTCTTTTTCCTAATTCTTTGCAACCCCCCAATTGTAGGATGCAGCTCCTTACTTGACAAAAGGTTCATCTGTCATTCTCATATCCTCCATCGGTGGGTATAATCCCCACACTTTAATGGCTATGTATGCCGTGACGAAAACAGCCCTCCTTGGATTAACCAAGGTACAGTATATAGTACATGATACCCCAACGTGTATTATTATTTAAATTCTTAAAATATTTTTGAAAAATGATATTTAAACCAAAACATTTGTGTGGAAATCACATCCCAACTGGCCCATACAATTGGGTTTCAATAATCACCTTTCTGGTAGCTTTCATCAAGGGAGATGACGGCTATGTCCTTCTTTTGATCTAGTTGTGTTTTTGATTTGGATGTTAATTACTTGATCAATCTCGTTGTAGGCCCTGGCATCAGAGATGGCACCAAATACTCGTGTAAACTGCGTTGCACCTGGTTTTGTACCCACATACTTCAATGACTTCATCACCAAAAATGAGACTCTTGTAAGTCCTGGCCTCTCCTGTTTGAAGTTGTTAGAGCTTTCTTAAACATCCTGCATTCCTTTGGGCATGTTTTCGCCTCAACATCTCTTACCTAATCAAGGATTTTCTTACTTTAATTTTTGTTAATGTTGTAGATGAAGAAAATTAAGGGGAACACATTACTGAACAGGCTTGGAACTACAGAAGACATGGCAGCAGCTACTGCATTTTTGGCTTCAGATGATGCTTCTTATATAACCGGAGAAACACTGGTAGTTGGTGGCGGAATGCCTTCCAGGCTCTGATTTCCTATCTCATTTGGACTGTTCAGAGTCTTTCAGTTGGGTGTTGTTTCTTCTTCTTGTCCAAGAATTCCACGTCACATGTTATCAATTGAAACATGTTCATTCTTATGTAGATTATACGTCACAAATAAGTCATAGATGGATAATAACAACCCTTTTCATTGAATAAAAATATTATCCATAACATTATGTAACCTCATTTATATCGGATCCAACCTATTCGTCATTATATTTGGATCCAGTCATTTATGCTCGAGGATGTGATCTTAGGGACCGCTGTTTCAGAAAAAGCCCTGGTAATAAATAACAAGCATTTTCTAATGATTTCAGAAAATATCCTCCCGTAGTTCGGATGTGATCAAAACAAATAGTACGAGAATCTATAATTAAAAAAAGAAAAAGAAGATAAATACTCCCCTTGGTAAAACGGGGCAAAAATCACTCACTATCGCCTACCACTTCTCATAAAATCTCTGCTCTTTTTATTTCATTCTTTCTCATATTTCCCCCCTTTTATTAATAAATTCAAACACAATGTTAGGATTTTTACTGTTGGATTCACATGATAGTTGCCAGAAAAACAAATTTTCAGCCTGCTGTGTTATGCAATATATTTGATGGTTTCTACTATAATTATGATTAAATAAAAGGCCCCAGATAGAAAGAAATTATGCGAAAGATAAAAATGGTTACACCCATAGTAGTAACCGATAGAGTTCCAAACAGTGGAGTGAATATCATGCACTCAGAGGGAACACGAAGATACAAAAGATTATACAGAGGCCAGATTATGCAAAATTAACACACAAAAGATTATACAGAGGCCAGATTATGCAAAATTAACAATCATATAGGCTTTTATTGGAACAAGAATGTACTCTCTGTGAAAAGGGAAACTAGTATTGATTAATATGAACAAAGGAAGCCATTAGGCTAGTTAAGCCACTTCTGTACATAGACTCAGCAGCTAGTGACAACCAAAACGAAGTGGTATATAACCGTTTCTAATGTATTTGTAAGATATTTAGTATTTCAGCTCTTCTCAAAAGCCCTTTGCATATACTTGCTGAACTAGTTGGTCGACCCAATAAGTGATGGTCATCGTCACTCTTTCCTCCAAAACAAAATTTTACTTTATATCTACACAGGTATTGCCCCATCATCATGAGTTTCATCACATTTCAAAATAAGACCTTCAACATATGTAGGAAGGAGGCATCGAACCCATTGGCAGCCCGTCGAGGTGGGCTGTGCTGGTGGAACAATCATCAGAACATTATCGTGGCGCTGGACGACCCCCATTACACTGACAGTACTACCTTCCTTGACAAAACTGTACACAAACAGCAAATGTATATCAGCTCAACTGGTGAAGTCCCAAAAAGGCGCATGAACATATGAAGCCCCGTACATAAATCAGATTGCTCATTCTCTTTCAAGAAGCACTCAGAGTCTGTGGAGATGGAATCTTAAAGATATGAAACCAAGAAAAAGAATGTATTTCTTGTGAGTGGGAAAGGGAGAGAATTAGATATAACAATCTAATTTTCACTTACCCTTCTTCTAGTCGCATCACCCGGTCATCACTTGAAAGGCTGCGATCGGCAAGCCAACCCAGAAAAGTTGGTGACAAATCCTTGTTCGCCTTAGAAACGTTGACTACTGTTTTTGATTTGACAAATGGGGCAACTTTGGCTCCATGGCCTGCTTTCACTAGAGCTCTTAAACCAGACTGAAAGTCTGATATGTAGAAATCCGCCACATATTTCTGTTAATAGGCAGAAGAAAGTACAATTACTGTTGAGTAAATTAAGATCCATGTGTCGTCTTGAACTAAAGGGAAATCTTCTATCTTTATTGTTAACTATAAGTTCTTTCATCCATGATACTAAAATTCCTGTTGAATGGTGTTACCACTGAGTACAACGAGTAAAGTAGTAAACATGAAAGAACCCACTTCCCAAGAGTGATTGCTAGTAAGGCGAAGTGTTCTCCAGCAACATCCATATTATAGTCCATTTAAAATGAGTGTTTTAAGGTGGAATGCCAGGTAGTGGAGCTCCATGGCATAACACCCTGAAAAACATAATAGGTCAAGCATGGATTCACTTTTCACTAAACATAACAAGGACTTACATGAGCTTATGTGCTGCTACAGAAGCAATTGCCAATTACCATTTCAAATAGTGGAACTGCAAATTTGCATCCCGAATACCCCCTCATCATCACTCACAAATACCCAAAAGAAAGAAAAAAAAAAGGAAAGAGAGACAACAGTTTTGTAACAGAGAACCAACCTAGAGCTATTTAATGCGATCAGGCAAATATTCAAAAGACAAATTTCTTGAGGTAAGCTGGCCATACCACTGGAGATATTTCTATTCTAAGAGAGAATATAAGGCAATCCAATCAACAAGAACAAGAAAGTCGGCTGTTTTTGATAATATGCATAATTCAAAAATAAAAGCTTTAGAAGCTCAAGCAAGCAACTTCTGCTATCTAAGTATGATTTCATCAGTAAATAGACAAACTAACCTCTGAATGTCTACATCCCCATGTGAAGAAACGATGTTTAGAATTTGCTGATTTTCCACCTAAGCTTCTATATTCAAACAATTCTGTGGAAACATACACACATCTTGGTACCTTTTGGAAAGATGATTCCAGTGGAATACTACCGCAAGTGACAACCTGTATCAGGAACATATTAATAATGCATCATGATGATTACCATAAGGAAAAAAAGGCATGGAACCAACATAGACAGGTTCTTCCCATATCCCTCCATCCCCCCTTAAAATTCTACGCTTTCTAGCTAAAGTGCCATAGTAGAAAAGAGCAATTTTGCAAGAAAAAATAGTACCATGCCGACCATCTTTTGGTAAATATGGTTCATTCCACTTAAAAAGCATCTACAAGCAAATAATTACAAGCATTCTCCAAGTTACCCTGACATATCATGCCCAAAAAATGTATGCATATGTATACATGTCTATGTATTTCTTTTACAACTCATAGTAGCTTAATGCTCTTGTGATCTTATTAACTTTGTATGTAGGAGTAGGATGAAAGAAAGTTTTGTGTAAAGCAGTATCAAACATTCATGAGTCCCTTTCTTGAACCAAATAACAAAGTAAAACTACATAATTTTCAACATTCTCCAGAACTATCATTATTACTTTATATGTAATATCTACCCACTGTAAATGTTCCCTTTCCTGGGAAAATTTCTTTCTATTTAGATCACTAAACTAGACCCAACCACACTTGTTTTGGTGTACCAAAATTTCTATCAGCCAACTCCTTAAACTACAACCTTTTTACAAAAGCACTGATCCTGGTTAAATTTTTGACAGAATACAGATGTGGCAAGCTGACTTGTACAACTTTAGAAAACTATAATAACTAAAAAGCAAATGACATGACAACGTTGTCCCAAATTTAAAGAAACAGCTATATGGATCAACCGCCAATCTAACTGACTGAACCCATTATGTTTATATTATAATATATGAGCGACTTGTTCGTAATCTTTTCCTGGTCAGACGATGAATAGGTAAAATATCTAACTATCACGCCTTATTAAGTCCAGTATTAATTCACATTTAATTATTAAGAGTACTATATTTCTTATCATTAATGAATGTGATACATAAGAAATAGATGAGTACAATTGGTTTTTTTTTTTTTTTTTTTTTTGGGTTTTGGGGGGTAACAGGATCCAATAAATGTGTGTTTATGAAATAGAATTCTATAAATGTCGGTCAACTTTACACAAAAATTATTGAAGGTAAAATAGTTAATTCGCCTAGGTGGGGCTTCACTGTCAAACTGCCAAGTTGGTTATCCCGATTTGTGACGTTTGAAGATTACATCTCTCCAAATTTTGGAGGGTACCCAAAATTGCCTGGGAAGTTGCTCGATGCCATAGCACTCTCATGGGCCCATAAGTAATTTCCGTAGCACGAGTCTCAGCCAACCAGAGTTCAACTTAGATGGCATTTTCCATACCATATACACGTTGAAATTGCCACGTGCGCCAATACAATAACAGTGATTGAAAGATGCATCTATAAATATTTTGACCAAAACCTTGTCTCCAACATTAAAAAAGGGAAAGGATATTTATAATTGCCAAATGCCTTATTCTAATTCGTGTTTTTTTCCCCATAGAAAGTGGGCGAGGAGATAAAATGCAATCAGCTGAAAGAAATCTTTCCAATTCAGTTTTCTGTATAAACCTGAAGACTGATAAAACAGCATAAACCCAGAGCTAAATGTACACTGTTTATTTTGGCCTTTTAGAGACCACTTTTCTTCTACTCTAAAGCTTTCTACAGTTTTTGCCACCATCCATTTGTGGCACCATAAAGAAGTTGCCGCATTCCCAAAAAAAGGTTAAAACAAGTTCATTTGTTCTTAAGGTAGACAACAGGATACAGCATAAAATTCTAATCTATTTGCCACTAAAATTTTCTAATACAATGATTGTAGGGAAATGCTATAGAGGAACTCAATCTAACACTAAACAGTGACAGAATGCCGCCTACAGGAATTATTATTGCTTAGTCCTACCAGAATCAAATTCAGGTGAAATGCATATGATACATGAATAACAGAGTATTAGGCCTTCGTGGTCAAAATGGTAAACAACGAATAATTTAAAGAAGAACAATCAGGAACCTCCAATCATAGTTTAAAAAAATTTGTCGGAAGAGATATTGTTACTGCTTTTAATATGTTTTGTCTGGCAACAACATATTAACGTCAAGCTGAATCATAATAATATCAATTAATGTTAAATTAATACTCCGTGTATTTGTTTTATGATCAGTTAATCCTTGAACAAATTATATTAAATCAGCAAAACAAAATATATAATCAGCAAAAGAGAACACTAGATAGTAAATATTACCCCAGTAACCTTGACGTATTGTCCATTAATGGCTTCTCTGAGCTCCGCATCAGGATGTCTACCCAAAAACCCAAGTAACCCTCGTCTTCTCCAAGCACAATTCCACAGTAATACAAGTACGGCAGGCACCAGAACCGCAACAACAACCACCAGGACCACCGCCTTCTTCACCGCCACCATCAGAAACGCTCCCACCACCAACGCCATCACCACCGCCACCATAAACACCCACATTGTCACCTTTGATACCTTAAACCCCAACTTCCCTTCTTCAATCAAGTTCGTCACTGCCGGACCATAAACTGCCTTGCCGGATGACGGCGGCGGGTCAAGCTGACCGGACCTTCGTCCAGCGTTAGACCCTAGTGGCCCGGAAGTGATTAGCCCAGTGGGCTGCAGTGGCACCATCGGCCCCGACGATTTCCTCGACACTGGACCGGAGTTCGGGGCGGATCTGACCGATCCGCTGTTCAGCTGAGAGGAAGAAGAGTGGCGGTTGCTCTTCAAAACGGGTGGACCCGAACTCGACCCGGGTTCCACCACGGGAATGTCGAACATTTTCCCGAGCTCGCCGGACTTTTTGACATCACCACCGGTGTACGGAACGGCACGAGAACCCATAGTGGGTTGCCTCTCCTTATGCTGTTCGGGTAGACCCGATACATACAATCCACTACTGAGCTGGTGTGAAGGGATTCTAGAAGCCATAGAAGGAGAATAGGAAAACTAGAGAGAGAAAGAGTGGAAGCGTAGAGAGAGAGAGAGAGCAAGTATACTCACTGCAATATCTAGAGAGAGAACATTTTGATTGCAGAGAGAAGGAAGAGAGTGAGTGTGTAGGTGGTAGTGGTGAATGGTGTGATAATGGAGAATGGAGAGGATGGAGCAGAGAAAATGACGAAAGTGGAAATGGACTTTTATGATAATGACGTCTCTACCCTTGTCTACCATCTGGGAAGTACAAATTTTTACGGTGTCAATCCATCACCTGAATACAACATTTTATCTTTTTACCGAGCGTTGTTTCTAGGGTTTGGTTCTCTTTTATTTTTTATTTAGTTTTTTCATATATTTTAAGATAAATATAAAGTTTTTTCTTTTTTACTATCTTTTGTATATTTTAAAAAAATATAATTTTTTTTTCATACATATTAGATAGGGACAAGATATAATATAAAAAAATTTAATATTATTATATTTATTAATTATTAATTTTGATCGATGTAATTTAAACTAAAAAAGTAACTAATAAAAAATAGAATAAATAATAAATAACCAACCATCTTTAACAATTAAGGCGGTCTCAAAATAATAGAAGCTCATTTAATACAATTCATAAAATCTTACTGTAATGTGCATATTTGTCTTTTATCTTTAAAGAAACATTTAACAAATTGGTGATACGCAAATCTCTGAACAATTAATTCAACCAAATTCAATCTTAGCTTTCACCTTATTGGTAATGCATCTCATTGACCTTTGACCTTAGTTTATCATATGCCTCCTTCAAAATAAGATAAAAGTTTTGATGGCTACAAGATCTAGGTGAATACAACAAGAAATTCAGCATCACGTACTATCATGGTTGAATTCTATTTTTTTATATATTTGAAAGGTGAAAAAAATTAACTACTTCATCCGTTTGAAAAAAAAAAAATATGACATTCAAAATTTCATGAATTTTAACAAATATCTTCAGATTTCCTATATATCCCCATATATAATCTGTTTGAATTTTAAATGAAATTCGGTCCCATTTTTTGCACGATGTATCACGACTCAAAGGGGTTGTAATTGTCTTGTAAATGACTCTTTTTTGAGAATATGAAAATTTTAATTTTAAAAAATGGATATTGAACAAGAAAATAGGCGGGTTAAATGTTATTTTCATCACCCAATTACGCCACAAACTTATAAATGACTCATTATACTTTTTTTTCTTTCAATCAATTAACTATACCACATTTCGCTTACAAAACTTTTAGATTTCTATTATGTTCTTCAACTTTTAATGGCAATAATATATCAATTGAATTTAAATCTGATTTGTCACATCACTTAAACAAGTCAAGTTATTTTTTCGTTCGATAACATGTCATCTTTCTGGTAAAATTTTAACCATGTCAAATAGTTTTGTAAGCAAAGTGTGGTATAATTAGTCGATTAAAAGAAGAAGAAAAAATTTAGTGAGTCATTTGTAAGTTCGCATATAGTTCGATGATGAAAAAAATATTTAACTTGAAATAGGCTATAAAAGTAATTTTTGTAAAGCCAAGCTCCTATATTAAGATGATTGAAGCATTTTAATAATATTAATACATTAAAAGAAACCAATAATATACTTAAGTAATTTCTCAAACAAAAACAATACATCATCCATTTCACACAAAAAAAATGTTTGAATTTTTAAAGGATATTAATATCGCATGTTTGTTTGAAATTATATTTTAAAATAATAAAAAAAATTATAAAATTTATTATGAATGTTCAATTAATAATAGGATAAACATTGTGCTAACAAATTTTAAAAAATATATAATATTATTAAAAAAATTATAGTGTAACTATTTTTATAGAATAAACATTTTTAAATGTACTTTTCTATGGGACAGAAAAGTATGCCGCAGTACTATTAGATCCTCAAGATATTTCATATATATTATCTATTATATATTTAAAAGTACAAACATGTTTTTTTATGTCATGTTCCATATATATTTTTTTTAATATTACCCTTTTTTTAAAAAATATTTCATTATTATTCTTTTCTAATCAACTTCTACTTTCATCAAATACTCATAATCCACTTATACTTTCTTCAATTCTTACTTCGATTAGGAGTAACGAAATTCATAATTACAGAATTTTACAATTAAATATGTGAATATAATATAATAAATAACTTTATATTCATGACTAATAGAATTATGGATAAAAAATTAAATGCGATATTTGATAGTTTCATTAACATAATTATCTTACCTATTTAAAATTAGTTCCATGAAATAAGTGCAAAAATTATTAAATGTATATTAAGTAATTTTGAATTATATATTATCATAATTAATTATTTTGAAGTATATATACAAACACATTATAAATCATACAAATAAAGTCAATATTTGGGTTAAAATTGTATCGTTTGACTCAAAATATTATTTGTTTTATTAGTTGAGCTATTTTTGTACAGTTATTATATTTTTGGGTTGTTAACATTTGTCATCATTATTTTGTTATAATTACTTTAATTAACATCTTCGATTATAATCGATTAATATGTGATTTGCTTGATTATGTTTATTTGTTTAATAATTGTCTGGTGAATTCTGTTATATGTATTTATTATATTTTCTTTTAGTTAACAATTGTTGAGATTTACCATATATTTTAATTTCATTTCTAAGTAGATTGTAGTTTTAATATGATTTAAAAATATGTTCTCTAATAATATAAATGTTTCAAATAAATTTTATATTTTATTTTTGTATGATCTCTCTAAATTTGTATTTGGATGTCTAGAATAAGTTTTCAAATTTATAATTAACATAATATATATAACATATATGAGTAAGTATAAAAAAATATATTTTAATTAGAATTTGAATTATAAATTATGTTGGTTTCACTTCAATTTAATTAAAAATTTTAACATAACTTAAAAGAAATATTAAGAATAATCTAAAATATAGTGTTAGACATCATATTTGTTGCAATTCTTAAGTACTATATTTTATTATCTTTTTCTTTTAAATTACATTATCAAAATTATAAGTTCTATGTGATGAAATTATTAATGAATATGATACCATTATATTGATAATAAAGTATATAAAGATATATATTAAATATGAATAAAAATATACGAGATCAAATTTGAATTTACAAAGTCAATTTGACTCAGTGAAATCATGAAATTAGTAATACTTGATATATGTGCTATATTATTTTTGTATCGTACGATCAAAATTAAGTTAATTCATACAAAATTGGTATTAAATAATAATTAAATATACTTTATATTAATTTAAAATATAAAAATATTAAATTACAATTATTAATAAAATATTTAAATTAAACGATAAGATAAAAATAATCCATGCCTTTCACGAGTTGTGAGCTAGTTTGAAGTAAATAAAAAATAAATTATTTAAAAATAACATAAAGGGAAAAGTGCTATATTAATTAATATTAATACAACTAGGCGATACAACTTTGGAAAGAAATCTACTAAACCATCAATAACTTCTATACTAAATAATTATTTCAGATATATGAGTGGCTTTAAAAATCTAGTTATTATATACATGCATGCTATAAAATTCACCATTTCCGCACACTATAAATAAACACATTTGGTTGAACAAAACGTAGTCATGATATATCATTCCAATGGGAATTAGCCTTTATCCTAATTATCATCCTCGCATTGGAGTTTGATTTTCCAACAACATATGCATTCGAAGGTGGGAAGTATGAAATTCATTTTGTGAATGGAATATCTGGCGGCCCAAAGAAAAACAAAATTCGAGCCCATTGCTCATCAATCATCTCCTCGATACTAATCAAGAAATAGCATGGAGTTTTATTAGCAGTTCGTCACAAAAAAAACTATTTATTCCTGTTACGCAAGATGGAGAATATTTGGAGTATCATTTTATGAGTAATTTTGGTGAACATCTTTCTTGTGACAATCCTAAAGACCCCGAGCATAACATGTGCTATTGGCTACCAAAGCCGGATGCTTTTTATTTTGCTAAATACAATGCCACTTTGATGAGATTTTAGAAAAGAAAATTATTTACAAACCATCCATCCAACTAATTTTTTCATTTTTTTTCTTCTTTATTATGTGTTTCGATGCCCACACATTATGTTGTTTTTTATTGATTTTGATGGTAAGGAGATTTGATTTAATAGTATTTCATTGATTCCTATAAGAGTGTCTGACCATACAACATTAAATTCTCAGTTAAAGAGAATAAAAAATATTACATTTGTTTGTTTTTTTTTTACATATGACTCTTGAGTGTGTGTGTGGTTTAAAATTAATTGAGAGGATATATAATCCAACAGCTAAAATAAGAAAAATAAAATATAAAAGAAGTGTATACTTGACTTTTTAAAGACATATTTTTGAGTATACTTAAGAAACTTTTTGAGTACGGAGGTAATAAATATAATTGTCATTGCCAGCTGTAAGTAATTATAAACATGATTTGTGTAAATGTAAAATTAAGACCAACCGACCAACAGTATGTAAACATATGAATTTTTTTTTGATATTAAATACAGATAGAGCCACTTTCACCGATCATAATTGTCATTGCCAGCTCTCCCCTTTGAAGATATTCCTAGGGTTGCAAATACTAAAAACTGAAGTCATGTATTGAACTGCTCAAAATAATTTAACAAAACATCAAAAAACAAAGATGGGATAGGTTCAAAATTCAAAATACCAAAATCCCAATATTGATTTAACCCTAGTTTAAAAGTAACATCATACAAACAGGATCTATGAGAAAAATAGTTTTGAAATTTTTTTAACACAGTCCAGCCCAACTTTCATGAAGAACCCTGCAGACGAGTTTTAATCCAAGATTCCAAGTAGCTGAGCTCCTCGTTGCTTATTGAATGGCCAAGACCAGGGTACGCCTGTGATTCAAGACAAACAATTCAATCAGTAATTGTAATTATAAAGTATTTTTGAGAAAGGTATGAGAATGTTTAATAGTGGTGTTACCTTGAACTCGCAGCTTATGCCTGCCTGCTCAAGGAAAGGCGGACCTGCCTGTCCAGCCTCAAACAACACTGTCCTGTCCGCCATACCATGAGACCACAATAGAGGCGTCTGCAGATGTACTTAGTTATCAGACGCATACGTGCACAGACCACCAAAGATAGAATACATGAAATATAATCTACTTCCGATCAGAATAGCATATGATATGCTCTGGTTCCCATGTAAATTTATTTCTCAAGTGCTTAGACATTTGACGAAAATTCAATTCAGGAATATGGTTGATACTTGGTACTATTGAGAATTACAAACGTAGCTTGGTTACTATTTCATCAAATTTCCAAGTATTAAATGCTAAAACAATTATGAAAATATGGATGAATAGAAGAAGAGAGCCAGGGGTAGCCCAGATAATCCATAATTGTCGTATCTTATGAACTTATGCCTTACGGAAAAATCAAAACAATAAACACACTCTCACTTTGTTCTTCAATATAAATAATACTAGGAATTCTCCGTACCTATACAACTTATATATAGTGGTCCTTTTTTACCTTGATCTTCTTTAACTGCGAAATATTTTTTTTTTAGTTAGTGTCTTGTGATACATGCAACTTTCTGTAGTAGTTTGCTATTAATCTAAAATCCTTTTACTTGGAGAATGGTTATATTTCTTTAAAAATAAATAAATATGAACATAGTAGTTAATTAGATTCTGCAATAGTATTTGAATATGTGCGGGTGCACACATATAATCATATATACCCATATATATCATTATAGTGCTGCAATATCGTGAGAAGATATAATTTGTAATACTGCCAGAAAAACTATTTTCTCGCAATAGATTATACAAAGTTCCCTCAGAGTTCTAACTTCCGAGTGGCTAGTATATATTTTTGAACTCTCTAATTCAAATCATACACTGGCCACAAGATCTGCAACTGCTTCTCCCACTAATCATTCCTGCAAAAGCAGGATTGAGGGCCAGGGATGCATGCTGTAACTTTAAATCCGACATAGATAAACCATGTAAAATTAGGTTCCAATATAGGCATTAAGTTGGAGTTGATTTCACGCTTGAATTCACTAGTTATAAATTATAAACCACTGCCTCAGGGAGATCTCTTAGTTATTGCTTCTATTAAAGCATAGGAGTGCAGGTCATCAAACAATTTAAGTGCCAAAATATATTGATTACTACTATCTAAACTAAAACAAAAAAGAGAAAGAAACATGTATGTCAGGAAATACCTTTTTTGTATCTGGTGTAAATTGTTCTACCATACTAGAATTAAATGGCACCCATCCACTAAATATAGCTCCACCTCCTAAGGTTTTTGGGTACAGTAAAACACTAGCCAAGGTCAGTGCACCTGCAAAACTCATTACAATTTAAAAGTGAGAATGATATCAAGTTGAACCAGAATAGAAGAGAGATATTCCACAAGTGGGAACAAGATGAAGGTTAAATATTTTACAAGTTGAGCGAAGAAACAAGGGGTGGATGGGGAGAGGTTTTAAAAGTGAGAATGATATCAAGTGAGAGAGAGAGAGAGACCTCCTTGACTAAATCCACACACAAATACGTTGTTAGGATTTATCCCAGCAGCTATTTCCTTGTCTATCATAGCGTGCACATTTTGAACAGCTCTGAGTAACGTAGTTTCATCTTTTGGAGAATCCTGACACATTTTACTGGTGAGATATCCCCGCGAAAGAGTTCACAGTGCCGCAAATTATATAATAGCATAAAATGGAATTTTAAAATCTCACTAATTAATACTGCAACAATTTTACTGTTACTCTGTGCTATTAACAAAATTTTATATTTTAACATTTTGATTCCGGACACCAAGGTACGATTGCAAAACTTAATAAACCACAGTGATTTTTCACACCTAACTGGAATGTCTGTTGTGTACGCAACAGGAAGCCATTGATTGTAGCATGGGGCAGTAACTTGGAACTCATTTAGTTAGCTAGGTACTCAACAAGATACCTGCACTGTATCAGTTAAGATTTCCAATATTCTGCACACATATCTTGGCAACTATAGCTACTTGAATAACAAGGAAATGCTATTCAACAAGCCTTTTTGGTAGTTTTGCAAGTCCGCAAGCATATTACAACTTGTACTTCTCCTAAGCAGTCAGTGCCATCGAGAGTGATACCCCCAGGCTAAGATGGTAATGCAAGTTTTCTACTTTTCTGAAAGTATGATAGAGCATGGTTTAGCAATGAACAAGAAGCCTACATAGTTTCAAGCTCTTGAAACATTATGTAGCTGTCACAGGAACTACCTTATGACAACGCTATTCACTTTGGCAAATTACACTAGCTGCTGCTAACATTAAGCTATTTTGCTAAAATAAAATGCCATCTATTCGATAAGTTTCCATAAGTACTTCAATTATCAATTAAGAGGTGTCAAACAAGATACCCAACCAGGTTATTGATTAAATTATAACGGGGCTTATTGCTATTGATGCGATGATCCCAATGGCAATGAATCTTCTCTAGTGCCTAATTATTTACTGACTTTGCCGGGTCTATCATTCAACATTTGCATCTTGCTATGTTTCCCGAATAATGACAAATAAACATCTTTTAAGTTCCATTACATTCCCTGTCAAATGAAAATTTTAAGGGCAACAATTTGTTGTGATAAACAAATAAGATCAAAGAGCCGCATCCTTTTTTTATATTGGGAAGTGATATATCTCAATTTCTCAATCATCATGTCATGATCGTGCAGGCAAAACAAAATCCAACAAGCAAAGAACTAAGAAAGACAAACACCAACTAGAAAAATGGAGTGTTAAATCCAAAATTAGTGAGTTAAAAATGAAACTTACTGCTGTTACAGGGATCTCGTGAATGTCAAACCACGAAGGCATCACATGACCATCTATAAAGAGGAACATTAGTGCGCAGAACAAAAAATAAACAGGGTAACCAAAAGGGCATGCCAAAAATAATGCTAAAAAAACGAGGATCCATTATTTGATCTATTCAAATAAATATAATCAAAAGAAAACCACATTTCAAAATAACAAAACCCATTAGAAAATAGAAGAATATTGATAGATACAGGGAGAGACTCACAATTGCAGGTGACCGGATTGGAAGGAGCGGAAGGGAAAGACCAAGTAGTATTCTTGAACTGAGGGGAAGTGAAGAGGGTTTTGATGGGTTCATTAGCAGGGCCTGAATCGCCTAATCCGTGAAGCCATAAGATGAAACTCCGAGCCATTGTTGAATCGTTCTGGGGAGACGAAAGAGTGTTTTGGTTCGGGTACGGGTTTGGGATTTTTGTGTTTGGTCGAGAGGAGAGTAGTACGAAGGAAATAGTGATACTGAATGTGAGTGCAAGCACAGCGATCGGTTTTCCTAACAACCACCACTTCATGTTGTAATATATTCCACCAGAAATATCCTATTGTTCGGTAATTTTGGGTCGAATCCTAACCAAATTGGTAGATATAATCATCTTTATTCGATTCCTATAATATACTATACTATTGGGTATATATTTGAAGGATCTTCATTTATATTTGGTACGTTGGCTGGTACTTAAATTTTAAAATGACTTGTAAAATGTAGGTCATTTGGTGACTTTTATTTGATGCTTTTATTCTGTTTACAAATTGATTCATTTTTGTTACAAATTTTTTATTAATACCGTTTTATAGTCTTTTTTGTTATAAATTTGAATTCTTCAGATACATAAAACTTAAAAAATCGCAAAGAACATTTAAAGTTACTAAAATTCTGGAACAATTGAGTTAGTTCTTATTATTTGTAATAAGTGAAAAATAGTGAAGCAAGTGGCGCACAACAATAAGCTCAATTTTCCTTAAAAGGCTCACAAAGCAGGTAGTACGAAGAAAGGCTTACCAAAGATAAAGATGAAATTATCTGGCAAAATAAGTTAAGAAAAAAAGACCTATCAAAACACGACCAGGGGCTCTTGTTGCAAATTTGTAAAGGAGATTCAAAATATGGACGGGAGAGAATACTACATGGAAACACAAATTTAAACTTTCTTCTGCAGGTGCTTGCATTATATATATTTATATGCAACAAAGTTCTACCAAAGCTTAGTAATACAGATAGAATCAATAATGTAGTCAATTCCCAAGTAGTTGAACTAGGCATTTGCTCCACTAGTAATGAGTTCATTATTCTACCTGGGTTGAATTGTTGAATCCTAAATAGTACCAACAAAATTCCAAGTAGTAGATATTTGTATAAATTTGCTAACGGCCAGTAACATCGGTGATAGTAACAGTGGCATTATACGACGATGATGGAGTCGATGTGGACAAGTCATCATCGCCAATTTGTTTATCTGTCTGGACCATGTATGGCTTGCTCGGCTTTTTTTTCTCCAATGATCGACCATTTACGAGCAAAGTAAGTACTTCCGACATTGTTGGCCTCAAAGATATAGGAGACTGAGTGCACATCAAAGCAATCTCTATGATTTTCTTAGCACTTTCCACTTTGTATTCACTTGGATCTATAGTTTTGTCGATCAACATGTTGTGCATGTCTTTCTCATGCAACTTCCAGGCCTGTTACACCGTGACACCAAATCAAACAAGAGTTGAGCTTAAAATAAGGTATATAAGTTAGGGGAAAGTAAGGTTATGCGAGAAGAAAGTATAAAGTTAAGCAATACTTCTGCAAATATTGCAGCGACACCTTGCATTTTCAACCATGTACACTTGTTACTTCAACATTATCCTTTTGAACTACCAATATTAGCTATCAAATATTACTGTGTACTGTGAGAACTTACATATGCAAGGAGCGAGTCAGTGACGGGGTCAATATTAGTGTCTGTGCACCTTCGGCCGCTTATAATCTCAAGGACAACCACACCAAAACTATAGGTATCAACTTTCTGAGACAAGTGCCCATGGATTGCATACTCCGGTGCTGTGTAACCCCTGTCAATATTAATCAGTTAGTCTGTGTCAGCCGAATTCCATCTTTTTTTTAACGGAGTAATGTTTTTTCCTATCCCAGTATCTAGCTTACACACACCCCAGCCCACCACACTCACACACTCACACACCCACAATGCCTCAAAGGAGGCTTGGATCCTCAACCACATCGAAACTTAAGACTTTGCGGCCACTCACTCGGGCAAGCCCGGGGTGCTGACTGAATTCCAGTAGCTCTATGTAACTTTATGGACTGAATAGTCGTTGCATTGGTTTAAATAAGCATTTTCAAATCAAATGGAGTATGTGTTGTGTAGTATTTCGACTTACAAGGTCCCAGCAAATCGGGTGCTAAGATGACTGTGATTCTCAGGCAGAAGCCTTGCCAGCCCAAAATCTGCAATTTTGGGCTCAAAATCTTCGTCGAGTAGAATATTGCTGGATTTTATATCTCGATGTATGATATGTACATGGAATTGTTCATGCAGATAAGAAAGACCTCTAGCTGTGCCAAATATTATATCGACCCGTTGTTTCCAGCTAAGAGTTCCACGTTTTTCACCTGCCAGTAGCAGCATTGCATCACATGAGCCTAATACTCGGAAAAGGAAATAAGAGTACTTTTTATAACTATTTCAATTAAATATTATGCAACTTTAGACCTACCCCAAAAACATTATATATAAAACAAAACATCAGATGTTTCATAAACATACCAAGGAAATTAAATATGATTATATGACATTTGAAGTATATTAATGAGGAATATATTAACCACCTTAGGACTAGAAAGTTAAGTGGCAACTCACCGTATAAAAATTTGTCAAGGCTTCCATTTGGCATAAATTCATACACAATTAGTAACTCAGCTCCTTTGCAACTATGTCCCAAGGGACGTATGATGTTACGATGATGTACATTATATATAAGCCTAGCTTCACTCTCAAAGTCTGTTCTTGCTCTGCTTGTAGCTACTGCTAGTTTCTTTACTGCAACTATATCCCCACTCTTTATGATGCCCTATTTATGAATACATATATAGATCACCAAAAGAAGCAAAAGTAAATAAATAAAAAGAGAACTACCCCATCATATATGACTTAAAAATGGTTACACAATTCGGATGAAAAAGGGCATAGGTGATGATCAGAAGAAGAGTTTTGTAATGATTGGAAACCCATATACATTGAGGGACTACTAGGGACTGCCACTAAAATGATTACCTTGTATACATATCCAAAACCTCCTCCTCCAACTTTGTATTCTTCACTGAAATTATTTGTAGCTGATTTCAAATCTTTGTAACTGTACATCACCTGCCCCTGCAACTTGTTTATTCCTAAGCTATCACCTAGTAAAGTGGAGAACAATCACACAGGTGAATAACTAGACGTATATATATACCAAGAATGATAATCACATTTTGCTGCATTTTATTGCACCTATTTTTGTCCTTTTAGTGTTCATATGTATTATAACCATACATATATGAAAAAAATAAAATCGTACTAATTGAGCATTGACTTTCTGAATTCTTTTAAGCTCCTTTACATGATTTTGATAGCCATGTAAGAACCAATGCTTTTTTGCACTAAAAAACACATGAATTTTATATAGCTACAGAAAACATGATATACATCACAAAAGATTAGAAAACTTACGTACCATTTATTTTTTAATACTTTTTTAATCCGTATAGTATGACCAGATTTTTCAAATACATCTTGAGTATATATATATATATATATATATATATTGGGTGCGGTTTTGAAATGATATGTGCATGTCTGTGTGAACCTTGGTTACCTCTTTCAGCGTCTGGCTTTCTCAATAACCGTTGCCACCAAAGCAATGCAAGTATGAGAATGAGGAGCCCGAAACCACCAGATGCACTCCCAATGATGGCTGTCCTCATATTAGAACCTCCTGTGAAGTTAAAATCTTCAATATAATGCTCTCATATATTGCTATAGTCAAATGAAATTTATGGTTGACTTTATGATTTTGCAAGGATTGATAGTCAGATAAGTAGCTTTATGGGCTTCAGATAATAGCTTAATATGGAAAAAGGAACTATGACCAAATTTGAAATAAAAGAATTATAAGTTATATAAAAGGGGAAGAAAATTGAAATTGGATACTCCCTCTATCCCACAAAAAGAAGAGTTGTGTTTGAATTTTATACTCAGTTTCCTACTTCATAAAGTTCAAACTGAGATTCGGTAATCAGCTTTGTATACTACTCAAGAAAGTACCTGGGCTATGTTAGTTTGAAATATATTGAAGTTTTTACTTAGGCTAATTTTCAAGGTACTTCGACTATTATAATCCATGATAGCCCCTAATTGGGATTTTATTTAGTCCATAAAAAATGACCTAAGAAATTATAATAAACAATTATTATATCAAGTTTAGGACTAATCACGGAAGGATTTTGCAAAATGGTACTATGTATAACAAACCCAAATGTAACTTTTAAGCAAAAATGAGGGGTATTTTGATATGTACATCTTGCAGAACAGGAAAGAAGTCTCACCTCGATCTAGGTAGGGCATAATGTTAAGTGTCTGGTTAACCGGAAAAAAGGAGGCATTTGAGTATCTCAGGTAACACATGAGACTGATAGAACTTCCCCCTGTTTGAGGAGGACAACTTTGTATATTCCTATGTGCTAAAGTCATGCAAATTTGGCAATCACTTGGGCTTAATGTTTCGATACATTGTGCAATAGCATACACAGCTTCTGTTCCTCTACTACCAGAGACTTTTCTTACTACAGCTGCAAAGAAACCATTGATCTTGGGTGTGGCAATTACAAGATCTGTCAACAGCCCTCCCACTACTGCGATAAAAGCATTTGCCTCAGAAACAGTCTGATTGCTACATTTCCCTCTATTGTTTTGGGTGGTATATTCATCAAAGAAGTTGTGAGAATCGTACCTTAAACAAAAGAAGAACCATAGTGTAAGACTTTTTCCAATTTATATTTGTCATAATTATTCAATGCTAATGGACACAGATTCATCCTAATAAATAAGCAAGTGAAAAATTGAATTGAGCTGCAAACAACTGAGCTTGAGTTGGACAGTTCAATTTGTTTGCAGCTCAATAAATATAAACTGCACTGCTATAGTTTTCGAGAGAGGGTAATATAAGTTACATTGTGTGGCTATCATTAATTAAACATTATAAAGGAAGAAAAGACGTGATCTGTAAAAGAGAGTTACCTGAGGAAGCAGCCTTCATATAAAGCATGAGCACCATCATTAATAGGGCAGTCGCGTCTTATTAGAAGCAAGGCAGCATCAAAGCAAGTGATACAGTCTAAAATAGAGAGATAGTTCCGGCACTGAAACAAGGCGAATAAATTTGACTGATATGCAGTGGCAAAGTGTTTATTTTTGTCTGATACCAGTCTTCTGAGGTCAGCAAAGGTGCTGTTAAAATTGCTGAAAAAATCCGATTGTTCATTAGCTATGGAATCAATGCAATTATCTGTTAGATAATTAGTTTGGGGGTCCGATACAACTCCTATAATCATTGTTACAATTACAAAGACGATGAGGGTGAGGGTGACTGCCCTCATCCTCCGCCATAGCTGCTGCCACCCTGTCATTTTCATTTGTTATCCTATTCTTTAATTTCTTTTCTTGAAGCAAGGAAATTTATGTATCCTCATCATGAACTCGGGAATATATGAAGCAGGAGATAATTGTAAATTCGTAGCAGCAATCCATGATGTGATTATTTGATGAAGTAGTTTTATTCAGAATTCAGTAACATATGACCCTCCACCTAAGCCCTTTTCTTCTTTTGGTGGTTAGTTGGATACTTAATCGAAACTCACACGCCCACTTGAACCCCTAACCTCTTGTTTGGAGACAAGAGCCAAACCAATGGACACTCACACACCCTAATCAAGCCAAACTTGTCAATTTCTGTATCAAAAGTCATACATGGCTCCAACTTCAGCAAGGTTTTCCAACAGATTAACCATGATGTTACACTCAACAACGTATGACGTACGACGTATGACTTGTTCCAAGACCAGACTTTTCTCACAGTGTATTAGTATTCAAAATTGTTGCAGGCTATGGGATTATTAACCGATTAAGTACAAAACTGTCCCGTTCAGCGCACCGTTTTAGTCACGGTTTGGTGCACATAACCCTCTGCACTGTCCATTAAGTCTTCCATATCTACTGTGTTTCTTCTACTTGAGACCAATTCAACCCACGTGAGAGACTAGACATTACTATCAGATCAAATTCTTCCGGTATATTTTTGTCATGTTTATTATAGCTTAAATTTTAGATAATTTAAATTTTTTTAATATAAATTATACTAACAAAATCTAGAATCTCTAAAATTAAAGGTAAAACAATCGGAACAATTATGCTTCTCCTTGCTACAAAGTCAGTGAATTGCTATTAATTGCTGGTGGAAAACCTTCATCTGGACAACAACATGAATGAGAATTAGAATTGGAACTGAACCTTTTCCCGTTTTAATTCTTATCTATCTATATGGCATACACATTTCAATTTACGTCCCACATAAAATCAAAATAGAGGGTATTACCACTTCTTCCGTCCCGATATTCAGCGCTCACATGCTTTACCTGGTGCGACCTATATATCTGACAAACACTTTTAAGTAAGATGAGAGCATAAAAGCAAAGAGAAGATTGAAATCAAAATGTAAATGTACAAAAATAAAGATATATAAAAGTAAAGAATGAGGAGAAAAAATAAAACTAAATTCTAACACGTTATTCGAAGTTATCAGCTAAATTGTGGGTAGGACAGTGGGGTTAGCAGTTACCCGTTTCTCAGAAGCAAGAAATTAAGGTACAGACTACAGAGTGTGGCGGGCCCGGCTTAGTTTTTGAAAACGAAGCTCGTAATTGATCGATGTTTGTCATACAACTGATTAATCCACAAACTGTCAACGCATTCATTTGCGTACGAGTTCGAAACACTTTTTTCTAAATAGTTGGAGGCCTCAACCTCAAGAATCGAGAGAGAGTAATGAAACGAGGAAGGGTCCGGTTTATGGACTTGCTCCTCTCCGTTTCCTATTTTCTTAAATTTTCTTCCGTACACGTAATAACATTTAATAAAATTTAATATATATATATATATATATATATATATATATATATATATATATATATGGATAAAACATTAAAAAATATGTAAATTTACCAATTTTTATATGATTTTACAATATAAAACACATTTATCTTGATTATTGAAATTTAATATAATCTAAATGGTTGAGATTTGATAATTTTTCACAAATCTAAAATCATGTGTTTTACATTGTTTACTTATATGAAATTTGGTACACTTTCATATTTTTACATGTTTTATCCATATGTACGGTTAAAATTACGTGAAATAAATTTTATTGAAAATTAATAGGTGTATTGAGAGAAATTGAGGAAAATAAATAATGGAGAGGAGTCAAATTCTCAATCTATGCCTTCCAATTAGCGCCCAAATTGTGTTATATTTACCTCATGGTTAAAAAAGATATTTAAATTTAAATTTTTAATGAATACTAATATTACATGTTTAATTGAGAGGTGTGAGTTAAATAATAATCTTTTTTCGTAAAATTTGTTAAGAGAATTTAGTTGATAATAAGATAATTTTTTATAAAAATTATAACATGATAATAAATGTGGAACAAATCTTGATACTTGAATTAAGTGTGATTACTAATTTATGTTCTTATTGATCTTTCTCTTTTACAATTGTTATTTTTTTCTTTGCTTTGTAGTTTTATTTTTTACATCACTATAATATTCTAGTGTTATACCTTATGTAGACAATAAAGGTAAATTAAATTATGTGGATACAGTAATATTATGTAGATGAAAATCATGGTGTAAGGTCTATTTCCAATAATAATTCTTATCTAAAACAGTTTTTTGTCTAAAATATATGACATCGATGCCTTAATCATTTTAGGTCTTCCATCGAATTGGTGGAAAAGAAACAAATGGCTCTTCACTGTTGTGGGTTGAATTGGTCGCAGGTGACATGGTCTAAATTTTCTCGTATCGGAGTAAGTTATTTTGCCTTGCAGATTTGGTGGTTCTTGTTACGTTTGAAATTCTTTGAAAACTTTTAAAAAATACTACAATCGCGTGGAATTATCTAAAAACTTTCAGAAGATGTGGAATCACGTGAAAGTATTTAGAATATTCTAGAACCACGTGAAAGTATCTAGAATATTCTAGAATAGAATATTCTAGAGTCATGTAGAATATTCTACAATCGCATAAAAGTATTTAGAAGATTCTGAAACCATGTAAAAGTATCCGGAAGAATCTAGAACTATGGTCCAAACTATAGGAGGATTTGTGTATAGAGGTTAGGATATTTCAATACTTGTATAAAATATTCTAGAATTATCAAGTGTTAATACTTGTATAGAATATTCTAGAAAATTCAAAGGCTTGGGAAGCCAACTATAAATACCCCCAAGCCCCTTATTTGTAATGAAGAAACCAATAATTCAATCAGGAATTCAAGTGATTCTCAAGCTCTCGTGTGACCCTTGGTAGTTTTGTCGGTGCTCTTTTTTTTTTCTCCAAATTCTATACATGCCATGTTTACCAAACTAAAAATAAATTTAAAAAAATTGTTCGTTCAACTCGAAATAAGTATGGTCCAAATTAGTTAAAATAACTCAGATATCAATTTTTATACATGTCATGTTGTTGAGAGGCTCAATATTTTGCATTTTTGACCAATAATTAAATGTACAAATCATAAGTTGTTTTCATAAAATTTGTTATAAATTTTTAACTTATGACGAGATCTATAAGTTTGTAATTGAAAGTTTTTTAATTTATTGCAAAATAACAAATAAAAATTTCAAGTGTAACTCATTTTTGGAACAATTTTTTTTTCAAAATGTAACTTTTTTTTTTAAATGGAGGAAGTAATTATTTAGTGATAAAAACTATTTTGAATGATATTTGTTATTCAGTCATCATAATTTATTTTAGTGATTTCAATAATATCTTATTTATCAATATAATCTTTCGAGTTTTTTACCCAAGCAGTAAATAATTTTTTACTCCATTCGCTTCAATGATCATTATTTTTTTGCTATGGAATGCTATTTTGAAATCTTATAACTTAATCAATACTAGTACGTAAATTCGTACATAATACGAATATTTCTATTTTTCTAGGTAATATTGGGAGGATTATAATTTTTTAGATTTTTTATTTCTAATATTTTGATATATATAATTATATGTATGAGTTAATATTTTTTTAACTATAACTCGTTCAAAATCAAAACTAATACTATTTGTTACTTATATGAAAATAGAAACTCATTCAAATCGAATTTGAATTTGAGTTAATTAAAATTATTTTGGGCAATAATAGGAATAATAAGAAGAAAAAAATAATAATTAAATTAACCGAGTCAATAATTGACTTAACAGAGTCGACTCTGGCCTTAAAACATGCTTTGTCAATTAGTATATGTAATAATAGATTGCTAAAAAAGTGTAGAAGTTTGTATTTAAACAATTTTAATTCATTTCAAAGTATTTTGCTTCAAAGTTATAAGATATCAACAAACTTATAAAGTAAAATAATCTCTTATTTTAAACAAATGAAATATTAATTTTAAAAGAAAAAAAAAATAGTAGCACAAACGTCATGTCTCAAAGATGACGGTGGAGTGGAGCACCGATCAGTAGGGGAGTGCAAAATTTCTGGCGCAAACGGTAAGATACCAAAACTTGGTAAAAAAAAATTGGTCTGATTTTGGTATTTTAATTGGTATTTATCAGTTATTTAGTAACGGTATCGGTTTGTCATTTTAAGATTCCAATATTTATCGTATCAGTTTTATTTGAAAAAATTATATAATTTTTTTTATGTCTCATTTACTATATTAAATTTGTAATTTATAAGTCAACATAGTGTATTAATATATATTTTAATCTTATCCTTACATTATATTTGTCATATTTCTATAAGTTTGAGTTTTTATTTTTATTTTTATGGTCTTCAAATAAGTTTATGTTTTTTTAGTTTCATTTGTTTGTATAATAATTAGTATGTAAAAAAACCTATTTACCTCTTGGAACTAAAATTACTCAAGTAATTTTTCTATTCGTCAAATTTATTTGTCACCATCTACATGAGCTTATTTTTTGCAATTTATTTAAATCGATATAAATTAGATATTTATAGTTACGGTTTGATACTTTTACCAATTTTAATATCAATATCATTAAACACATATATTTACATTTGTCAGTTATAAAAATTAAGTTTTATCGTAATATCATATGAATTTTTTTGTGTTTATAATTTTGTCACATATATATTTATAAAATAATAAAAAATTTAAGACTAAATAAAGTCAACTTCAAGCTAAAAATATCTTTAGGTGACGAAGTTAATTCGAAATGAGGGAGTAATGATTTAGATGGCAAGAAAAACAATAAATGATGGCCATCTCTCACCTGGGCCATGGACCACGACTCAGTGTCGTGCGCCAACTCACTCAATTTAGTCAAGAAACAAACAGATATTATTGTAGAAAATAAATTAAACTAATGGATCAGAAGAGTATATAAAGCATGCTCGAAGGTGGGATATTAGTACTCCAGGAACTTGTACTGTCATTTACAAGAAAACTTCTTGTAATTAATTAAAACGACAGATCTTCCTATCAGCCATCAGGTTTGTAAATGCTGCCTAGTGCTTACTTTTTTCTCTTTGTAGTATAACTATTCCAATTTGACTTTTGCATATTTTCTTTTGTAAACATAGTCCGTTGCCAAGTGTGTTTTATTTTCTTATTTCCACGTTGGGAACACAATTTTAGAGAGAAGGTTGGGTTTAACATCTTTTTTCCTCTTTTCTTTTTTACAAATCTCACAAACAAATTTTTTTAAAATAATCCTCTTTCCATACATTTTCATAATTAATGTGTATTTTTAAACTTATCTTCCAAGATAGAAATTATTCATTTCATCACAACCACAATTTTGCACATAATCTACCATTTTTTCATTCTTATATTTTCCTCATAATTTTTGTGATCATTATCTTCTACCACCATTTTTCTTTTATCTATCCATTTCATCTTTCCAACTAAATGCAAGCTAAGGTTGCATTTGATTGGATGAAATGAAATGATATAATAATAAAATTGGGGTACAAGAAGAAAATGGTAGTGGCAAACAAGGATAACAAAAATTATGGGAGGAGTATGAGAATGGAGAAATGGTAGATTGTGTGTAAAATTTTGGTTATGATGAAATGGATAAACTCAATCTTGGATGGTGAGTTTAAAAATACCCATGAATTTGTGAAAATGAATGAAGTAAGAAATAAACTTTACACATAAATAAACTAACAAATAATATAAAATTTATTTTATTCATTCGACCAAAAATAACCTAAGTTTTACTAGCATTATAGGCTGAGTTAAAACGACTAATATGGTATATAAATTGAAAGGCTAGGACTTTTATTGAAATTTCGAAAGAGGTGGGCAAGTAAATATTTTTCTTTATAATTTTTTGGCTCCATTTTTTATGAGTGGTATGGCAAAAAACTGTGCATGGCTAAATAGTTGTACTCTGTGCGGTGACCATATCACACGTACATGAATTTTATTTCCACAACTTATTCTTTTGCGTTTGTTACATATCAATATAGCATTGGATTTTGGAAATTGCTAGTGCCACACTCTCTATCTCTCTCTTTTTGTTACATGCATTTTATTTTCACAACTTATGATCCTTGTCTTGTCAATGGAAATATACAGCGATGGAGCGGCGGTGGAGGACGATGGTAATGGTGGTGGTGGCCGTCGTGTATATATCGCCAGTAAAATCAGACCCCCAAGACGCTAATGTGGTACTCCAAGGGTGCAGCCCAGTTAACATTAGCAACCTTCCAGAATTCTTCGGCAATCTTAATGCGACCTATGCCAGCATAAGAAACCAGTTATCGGTTAATAAAACACACTTTGCCACTGCAGAACTGGCGAGGAGCAGCAGTCCTGTATATACTCTATTTCAGTGCAGGAACTATCTCTCCACTGCAGACTGTTCGACTTGCTTCGAAACCGCCGTTGTTCAGATTCGCAATTGCTCATCTGCCACCGGTGCTCGTATCGGTTTTGACGGCTGCTTCTTGAGGTAATTAATTAATTTACCAACTCTTTTTTAAACTACTTGTTAAGTTAATTTCTCACAAATTGTAGTGATTCTCACGTCTAAGGTACGAGAGCAATACTTTCTTTCCGACGGGAAGTGATGAGGGAAATAAAGGGTTGTGTAGCAATCAGGCCATAAGTAATCAGAGTGCTTCTGAGCAACCAGCTTTTATTACGGCGGTGCAAGGGCTGTTAAACGATCTTGCGGTGGCGACGCCTAAGATAAAGGGATTCTTTGCAGCAAAAACAAAGGAAGTGGTCCAAGGAAATCGAACAGTGTATGCTGTGGCACAATGCGCTGAAACAGTAAGCCCTGCTGATTGCCGGACTTGCTTAAACACCGCATATGGCAACATACAGAGTTGTCCTCCACGCACAAGCGGTACTGCTATTGACGCTGGTTGCTTTATGAGATACTCGGACACTGCTTTTTTTGCCAACAACCAGACTACTAATATTGCTCGTTACCTAAAATCATACGGTATGAGACAAATGTTTATGACTCTGTTTGTTTCAGTTTAAATTTTAAATATTCTAAATTCTGATAATATATATACTACCAAAATCTATCAAATTTAAGCTGAAACACATATGACCTATATATTGTTAGAAAAAGTAATCGATTGTAAATTTTATTTAGGGGACTAAATGTACATAAAAATTTCTTGTAAGGTAATTGTCATGGAGGAGAACCCCTTTAATAAGTATTGTATTAAATGAAGTTCAATGCTACAACCCTCACAACATGAAGAACTTTTGCTCGTCTTTCGGTTCTAGATGAACCTTATAGTCAATGATATGATAGTCTTCGAATTGTAAGAGTCTATAACCGATGATTTTGTACTTCATCAGGAGGTTTAACCACGAAGAAAAAAGCCATCATTGGGGGTGTTGCTGGTGGTGGCGGCATCTTTTTTCTCATACTTGCTTTGCTTTTTTGGTATCAACTTTCAAGAAAGTCAGCAAAGGTAGCTCAAAGAGGTAATCGAGTATGGTTGTATATAGAGTATGAATAATTCAAATTCCTGTTGACAATATCCGTATTCACATTACGCTTTATATGATTGTATTAGGTCATATACTAGGCTCTACGGAGTTGCAGGGGCCAGTAACTTACAATTACAAAGATCTGAAATCAGCGACAAAATATTTTAGTGAAGAATACAAACTAGGAGAAGGAGGTTCAGGAGATGTATACAAGGTAATCGTGCCGATCACCACTGTAAATTAAATTCATATTCTAAACATATATTACCATTTTAGACATGTTACTCTTAAACTCTCCTGTAATCAGCAATATATCTTGCTATACAGTCTTACAATATACTACTAGTTTGTTTCAATTTAAAATTTAGAAATTGTAAATTCTGACAGTATAAACAAGAATTTAAAATCTGTAAACTTTAAACTGAAACAAATGAGGTCATAATGGGTATGTGCTTTCGTTACATACCTACGCACATATATATACACAAACGTAAAACACTTTACAGTTTTTGAAGTAATCTTTTAGGCTATGTTTTGATTTCATATTTTATGGTAATGTTATTGAATTTACAGGGCATTGTGAAGAACGGAAACATAGTTGCGGTGAAGAGACTAGCTCTAACTACAGATAAAGCGAAGGCAGAATTTGAGAGTGAAGTTAGGCTCATAAGCAATGTTCATCATCGAAATCTCATCAGACTTTTAGGATGCAGTAACAAAGGCCCCGAGCTACTTCTTGTTTATGAATACATGGCGAACGGAAGCCTAGACAGATTTTTATATGGTAACTAGACCTTCAAAATTTTTAGCATGTTATTAGTTTCATTTGAAACTATATAAATAAAACATCTGATGTGTGTGGATATTAGAAGTTCGATGTGATTAATAAATGACATTTGATCTATCAAACACTAACAAGTGAAGCAAAGTAAAAGACTCCGTATATTACATACTGCAGGTGGAAAACGGGGGACTCTCAACTGGAAACAAAGATTTGATATAATGTTTGGCACGGCAAGGGGTCTTGCCTACCTACACGAACAATTCCATGTGCGTATCATCCATCGAGATATAAAGCCTGGAAATATTCTACTTGACGACGAACTTCAGCCCAAAATTGCAGATTTTGGACTTGCAAGACTTCTACCTGAGGATCAAAGTCATCTTAACACCAAATTTGCTGGGACACTGTAAGTCAATATATCAGCAAGAAGTCAAGAACTTAAGAAACACCCACATGGTTATATATATAATTCTAATACCAACAAAAGAAGAACTCAAAACGAGGATACAAAAATCTGAGAGTAATATTGTCTAATACGAAATGCAGGGGCTATACTGCACCAGAGTATGCAATCCAAGGACAGTTATCTGAGAAAGTCGATACCTATAGTTTTGGAGTTGTGGTACTTGAAATTATTAGTGGCAAACGATGCAATGACCCCAATATAGATCTTGACACTGAATTCCTCCTTGAACGTGTATGTTCTACTAACAAACTACAACAAAAACTTTTGCTATTGTTTCTGTCGTATATCTATCTCTTGTGCCTAATAAAATGCTTTGTCACGTATTGTGTATACATGATTTAATAATAGGCGTGGAAGCTACACGAGAAAGACATGCATTTGCAGTTGGTTGATGAGACATTAAACCCGGATGAGTATAAAGAAGAAGATGCTAAGAAGCTCATAGAGATTGCCTTAATGTGTACTCAGTCACCAGCTTCTTTGAGGCCAACAATGGCAGAAGTTGTAGTTTTGCTTGTAAGTGATGGCTCACTGGAGCAAAGGCCTCTGAGCAAGCCTACCTTTGTAAATTCAGAAAACGTGATTCGCATCGATCACTCATCTTCTACAGAATCAATGACCAATGCTACGGCTAGTTTCTCGGAGTTTGTTGGTCGTTAGCTGCATTTGTCTAGGCGTCATGACTTTCAAGTGTTTTTAACTACACAGCATTATATATATGTGGAGATGTTCATCACAAGTATTTGAGATCATATTTCAGTTATGATTCCCATACTCGTTTCATTGGGTTTGTAAAGTGAGTGTAAGGCTACCTTAAGCTTCTTGTTGCAATAATCATATAAATTCTTATAGCGTTTACCATAAATTTTCTGAAGTGATGTGCTAGAATTTCTATATTTACCCATATCATTAAACAATACACTGTATGAAACGGCATTTTTACCAGAACATAACTAGTTAACAACTGTACATTATTTGATGTATTTCCAGAATTCCGGTAATCAAAAGCAAAATCATCAAATTAACTTAATAATGACACGACAATATGATTTTAATTTGATGTCAGTTTTTTTAATTATAAAACTTAATAAAACAATAAATTAAATCCGTCCTAAACCCTAAATTAACTACATCATCAAATTCCTTTTTCCCTTTCTGTTATTACTTTTGAGTTAATTTAACTATTTTTTGACTTCTAAAATAATTTTAAAGGTGATAAAAATTTGTTTTCCGAAATTTACTATAAATTTTTTTTTAAGTATAAAAAGGAGTAACAAAGGAAGAAATATTTTAATCTGAAACTGAAAAATAAGTTGAGAGATTGTGGGAAGTCATCGAGAACGAGTGCTAATTGCACAGAGAAAGCGAAAGAGGAAGAGAAACATCGTCAATGGCGACTTCGAAGCTTCAGGCTCTATGGAACCATCCCGCAGGCCCTAAAACCAGTGAGTTCCCCCCGTCGTCTTGATCTGCGATTCTAACTTTTCATTTTATTTTGATTTTATGTTTTTAATTGATATGTCCGTTTAATAATCATTCATATTGTTCGATTGATTACGCTTGTCCAGCATAATATTAGACCTTGCAATTGGTAATAGATTCCCATCACATGAACCCATTCGGATTCCCATTCGCCACCTCTTTTTTTTTGTTGTTGGTTGCACCCATTCGCCACCTTTACTTATGGATATATGGAAGTTAAGAAACATTAAATTTCCAACTTTTTGACTGAATTTTTCGGCATGATTGTTGTTATGATTTTCAGTGTATTAGTGCTTGGAGCAAAAAGAGAAGGTTGAGTATTTCCAAGAAAGGATCCTGATTTGAAGTCATAAGTAGGATTAGGGAACTTGCAATATGAAAAAAATACAATATTCTTGAGCAATTGAGGGTTTGTGTAAGACTGTAGCTGACCCTTGTGCTAATATGATTTTAGCTGCAGTTCTTTCTCTTGATAAACTGAGGCCTTATTTGACAAGTTTTGACAGCATCCATATTGAAATATATTCAGATGCTGATATATTTTGATTAATGATGATTTTTTGGACAACATTCGGTTTTAGTATTTTACCCTCGATAGTGTATGTATTTCACTAGTTTTATGCAGCTTTAAGCTGAATCTGAGTAATACTCTAAATGCAAAATAAGCAGAGCTATCTGGGTAAAGCTGGCAAATATAGCAAATGCTAGTCTTAAGTCTACAGATGTGCGACTATCTGTGTATCTAACATTGCAACACGGTACTAAATTTTCTTTGTTGCAGTTCACTTTTGGGCACCAACTTTTAAGTGGGGGATAAGCATAGCTAATATTGCTGACTTTTCTAAACCTCCTGAGAAGCTTTCATATCCCCAGCAAATAGGTATTTTCTGTTCTCGTATATGAAAACATTTTATTCATATGTTTTGTCGATTTGCACCTATATCTTATCCATATCCTTGTGTTTTGCTCCACTTTATCTCTCAGTGTCTGTCTCTCTCTCTTCTCAAACACCCAAACCTTAACATAACATTTGCACTGTGCATGATAGCTTCTATGATTGTCTACAGCTTATAAAATCTAGTAGTCACTTGCTAAAAGTGTGGTTAACTTTTTTCCTGTATACTATTCGGAATTTCTTTTTTCACTGTCATCTTGTATTGCAGCGGTTACAGCCACTGGAGTTATCTGGTCTCGATATAGCACTGTAATCACCCCAGTAAGTTTGATGGTCAACAGGCATCTCAATTTCTGGAGTTATCTGGTCTCATGTTATTGAGATTATATTATTATTGGACTTATGATGTTTGGGTGTTTGTATAGGGAACATAAATTTATAGTTGAAAAGTATCTTTGATCTAGCTTAATTTGAATAAGTTTAATTGGGGCTCTATCATTTTTAAACTCAAAATTATAGGAAGTCCAAAAATTCCTTCTAGCCTCTTTCTCTAACCAAATCAACTGAAAACCCTTCTTTTTATCTTGTTTTCTGAACTTTTTTTTTTTTTTGAATTTTAAATTGCCTTATAGCTGCCTAGTTATATTCTCAACTGTTTGCTGCGAATTAAATGAGAAAAGATTGTAGCTAACAGGCCATTAGAGCAGATCCACTCTGATGCATGTACTTAGTTAAATACTCTGAGAGGTTACAATGTATGCTGCATGCCTGCATGCAATTTAACGTTTGATCCCAACCAGATTGTCCCAGCAATTTAGGGATGTCCAGAGTAAACTTAGAAGCCTTATACATGTCAATTGAAAGCCATATTGTTATTCAGTAAAACATTACTTAAAATAATGTCAAGTTATGTACAATTTTGAGTATATTTACCTATTCAGGAATGATTTATCAGTTGCCTGCTCTTGTACACTATAGTCGAGCTAATATGCTTGACTGTCCAATAAACTGTGTTATTTATATATAAACCATCTATTGTTACATTAGATTTGAGCTAATATTGTTGATTGTCAAACTGTGAGTGTGTGTATATATATATAGAAGAGAGAGAGAGAGAGAGAGAGAGAGAGAGAGAGAGAGAGAGAGAGAATTTATCTATAAATCTGTAGTCTGTATAATATGATTTCCAGATAATGATTTTTAATCAAGATTTAGAAGAGAGGGCAATGGAACTGAAGCGTAATATGGAGTATTTTTCTTTTGTTATTAGCAAAGCTGTGGCAGGGATCAGAATACATGAAGTTCCTTCCTGTTTCAACTATCATGAGCTTTTTCAGTCTACAAGTAGGTTAGCCAAAAGGTGCAATTATATATTAAAATGAGATCTAAATGCTAAGAACCATGTAAGACCTACAAATGTCATGATAATATATGTTGAGAAGTACACGAGTCATTGCACTAAACGAGAATAACTAATGCCAATAGCATAACTCTTTTGGGATGCATTTGTGCCTTAAAACACTTTTCTAATTTACAGAAAGCTATAGCTGAAAGTAAACCTATGCCTGTAATTCTTTTTCATCGTACTACTTGGTAAAAGAAGATCTTTCAGCACTTACAACTTTCTAATCTGCACAAGCGTATCATATGCAGCTTTATTGCTACCAGTCACGTACTCACATTAAGTGTACCAAAGCAGTGGTCGTTATTGCTTTTTCGTTATTGCTTGCTAAAACATTGTGTTTGTTTGAATACTAAAACTAACTTGTTTAGTTGTTATTCATAATAAAAACTTCAAACATGTGAGTAGGCTTTTTTGTGAATGCCTTTTATTCTTGATTGCAGAAGAATTGGAACCTTTTTAGTGTAAATGTTGCAATGGCTGGAACAGGCATTTACCAACTTTCACGAAAAATACAGTAAGTTGGTTATATTTCTTCATTAAGCAAACATTATAAAGGCATAAAGCCCATGTTCTGATCTAGGAAATTAATGCATGGACTTGTAGTTTTATCTCCTTTGTGGATGACGATAATTCTAAAGACAGATATAGAATAATGAAAAATATAAGGGGGGAAAACACATCAGCAATCATGATGAGAATATTACTAGTAATGGTTTCAGCTGCTCTAATGGTTTCTCAATGTAAAGGCATTCTGTTCATTTTAAAATTGTAGTTGCTCCGTTTATCTTTCATAAATAATCTCTCTTCGTATCTTCAGGCATGATTTCTTTAACAAGGAAGAAGCTGATGTAGCGAAAGAATGATGAGAAAATGTCTCTTTGTGCACCATGATGGTGGATTCAGCTTTTTTTTTTATTGGTTGAATCGTCTTGGCTTTCATTGGTGCTTCTGCATTGCTTGGTATTTGTAATTGTGTATCTTTAACGTCATTTTACAGCAATAATATTTCTTGATCTAGTATATGAATATATGATTTCCTTAGTTTATACTCCCTCCTTTCAGTTTATTAACTTTTTCGTTTCCCCCATTATATGCACCAAGTCGTTTTGGTATTCAACGAGCGAAAAAAGTTTCGTCTTAACATTACCATTGTGTTAAAACTTTTTGAAGTTGGGTTACTTCTTCTCCGCACAATCAATGAGTTTGGGGAGGTACCGTTGTACGGGTTTTTTTTCTTTTTTATTTTTTTTTGGGGGGAAACGAGAGGGGTGTGGGGGGGGGGGGAGGGGGGGGGTGAGGCGGGGCGGGGTAAGGATTTAATGTAATGATTTTCCAAGTATGTGAATGTGCGCACGCACATACTCTCTCACACGCACACACCCAAGGCGTTTGGGTAATAATCACATGGTTGGGAAGAATTCATAGTTTAAATGCAATGGAGTACCCCTAATTCACTGTGCAAAAACCTTAAACTACCAACATAATGCAAGTGAGGGTTACCGTTCAGATAACCATAAAAGAATTCTTCCTTTTATAATAAATAGATAAATGAATAATAGAACAAAAGAAATATGTTGAAATCATAGCGAATTAGTTTTCAAGTTATAATAAGCACTTGTGCTAAAGTTGTGGATCGAATTCTATTGGGTGGTGTGGTGGATTTTAAAATGATATTTTAAAAGTAGAAAAGAATGTAAAATGAAATTAAACAGCATAAAATCTAGTAACTAGTTTCAAAATTCTGATCACGAAGAATCATAGACCGTAAGTGTAAACCATTGAGAGAATAGATATAACATGTTCTCTCAAAGCTAACTTGGAGTCTTTATCACCTCATTTCTCCGATTTCCTGTATAGTTTTTCATAACCAATTGATGAGAACATTAAATGATACGAGGTTATATTAAATTTCATATAATTTAACAATATAAAACATATAATTTTATAATTGAAAAATCATTAAATTTTATTCATTTAAATTACAACAAATTTCAACCATTAAGATGAACTAGCCGTTAATTCTGTGCTATGTGCAAAAATTTATAATTTTTTTCGTGCAAGTGTCAAATATGGTTATTGAATTAAAATCGTAATAACTTTGATTTCTTATATAATTTGGTCTTATTATGAGGCAAAATAAGATCAATTAATAAACATTAAGAAAAATCAAAAATAAGAGTTAAAAAACTTAAATTGTTGTACTAAATTTCTTCACGGATGAATAAAATTAGAAAATGAGTTTTTATTAATTATTACTCTAAAGTTTTAGATTTAATAATTTTGATGTATATGGTTTGTATGCTATTATAATTTATTACTAAATACATTCTCTATCATATATTTTGGGTCACAATAAGAATTTATGTTCTTACTTCTTCTTCATTATTTATTGTTCTAATTATTTCAATGAACTATATAATCTTTATTATAATTTATTTTTTCATAATTTTAATTATACCAAAAGATAAAATATGAAAGAATTGGAGAGTTTATCAAGTTTCTACAATTTCAAAATATAAAACATATTTTCCATTAAAAGGTTGAAAACAAAATACCCATGCATTTTTAATTTATATATAAAAAAAAAGATACCAACTTTTCCTAAATCTTGCATTCATAGTAGTACGAAATGGTAAAAATAAAATTGCGATAAAGAGATACTATTTTTATTAACAATAAGTCTATATTTATTTATTATATAAAATTATACATTATAAACACTATATATTTATTAATGCTGAAATAATTTAATAAATGTTGAGCAATAAAAAATCAATTAAAATTTTAAAAATTGCTTAACAAACTTATTATTTTTTTAACATAATTTATAAAGTAATTTAGTACTATATTAAGAAAATTTTATTATGTCAATACTTGTATATTATATATAATAATATTTTTTTAATGTAAATTAGGTCATTTATATTTCATGTAACCAAAATAAAATTGAGAAAAAAAAAGTATTTTAATTATGTGAATAATATAATACTAGTGTTGTAGAAGTATAGATTTTCTTAATATTGAATCTTTAATTATTTTACAAGAAATTAAAACAAAGTACTTAAATTATTTTTAGGCATTTAATAAGAGGAGAAAAATATGACATAAATTCTAGGGCCTCCAGTGTTATATATGTGTGTGTATTATATTTTCAAATTATATAAAATTCGGTACACTCTCTTATTATTATTATTAGTTTGCATTTTATCAATTCGTACGATTAACATTACATAAAATAATTTATATTTAAATTATAAAATGCATCGAGAGAAATTAAAAGAATTGAATAACGGAAGAGAGTCAAGTCCTCCGTGTTGGTGCAAATATAAGGATATTCAAAACACCCTCATCATATTCACGGTATAAGACAAATAACATTAAAAGTTGGCCAATTTTATATCAATTTTATTTTGATCAATCAATTCTAAAATTTTGAATTATATATTGCGGATTCTTAACTTATGAATAAAAGTACAAAATATTTAGAAATATAGTTAATTGAGACCAAATATGATAGCTTAGTGGTGAAAGACTTCTTCCTTTGCTTTGATCTCAAAGTTAACTGAAATTTGATATATTTATGCTATTTATAATATGTACCGTAATACATGAGAAAATAAAGAGAGTACAAATAAAGATACAACAATTTCCAGACTGAAAATAGATAAATAAAAATATAAATCTCCGGCCCATACATATACGATCTTTGTCCCCAGAAAAGCCCATGGACCAAATTCACACCAACGAAAGTGTGGTGATCCCAGATGGGCTGTGATTATCCTATATATATTTCAGGTGATAGGTTAGGGTTTTGATATCTTGTGGGGAAACAGCAGCCTCCCCTTTTTCATCTGATTTTGTATCAAGTTTTCTGCAAATAATAGAGTAGCGATTGCAAATTGAATGGCAGCTACATGTACCAAGGGAAGGATGTGTAGTATCCTTAACCTTGAAAGTGCCAAAATGGCTGTAGCTATATTAATATCACTTAAGAAGTTATCTGGCCGGTTGTTGTTTTACATCTCCGTCGACATATCTGCTTACCGAACTTCTTACATTCTTTTTCTCTATCTCTGTGCGCGCGCGCGTATATATGTGTATATGTATTCATCCCCTCCCCCTGTGTATATATATGTGTCGATATAATGAGAGAAGGGGGAGAAGAGAGAAATGGGCGAAAGGATATGGTCTTTTTCAGAGACCCTTCTCTTTACATTAACTACAATCCTATGACACCTTCCAGGCATTCTGCTTCAAATTCCCCAGCAGTTTGCGTCTATTGGTGCCTACACTTTTTTATTCTCCACCCAATATTTTCTCTACTTATTATTATTTTTTAATTATCTTTCTTTTCTAATTTGTTGGTTGATAATTTGATTGAATGGAATGGAGGGCAGATGATGAAAAACAAGTATTTTGGGCTGATCAACCATGAAGCTCCAAATTCGAGCTTTTTAAAACTGATGCGTTTCCATTCTCTCTTTTTATTTTCATTTATCTATAAATTGGATGTTATATTTCGTCCATCGTTTTGCACCTTCCTTTGGATTTTCCCCTTTTATCTTTTTTTTGGTTATTCGTGGTTATTCGTACAATTCTGATATCTATAAATCGACTTCATTGTATAAATCTCAGACGTACTTTGAGCCAATTAATTAGACAAAAGTCAAATAAGCATGCGCTCAAGGCGTATTCATCCAACGACTAGTAGATTTTCGTTTTAGCAAATGTTGTCTATATGGCTGATGGTTGCATTGCATACTAGTCAAGACATGATACTCTTCAATAGCATGAAACAAAACTAAAAAGCATTAAAATTTAGCATACAATAAGACTTTGATAAGTAAAGGGGTTAATTTAGCATAAAATAAGACTTGCTTAGCAAATGAGCAAAGGGGTTTGAACGTCGAAGCGTACCTAATGGATAACAAGAGATGTAAGCAGTATTCCGGAACTTAACGTCATAAAATGACGTTCATTGGACATCAATACATAATGACTTTCACAGCTTGACTGCAAAGTTTACATATCTTGGTTTTTGAAAGGGGTAGTCTATTTATCGGGATGAGGGCTGTTGATGATTTAAAATTCGCACAAAACTACAAAAGTATAAACTGGGTGCAGAAGAAAGTGTATATGAATACTTGAGCAGTACCAATAAACAGAATTAAGTGACTAATCTTTCACTGAGTGTTTTTTTCTTGGTTAAATGGGAGATTCATTTGAATTCTGATTAATGGTTGGATTGTATAAGAAGAGAGAAACTCTGGATTGTATAAAAAAGAAAACTCGATACTACTCAGTTGAATTGTACAAAAAGGGAAATTTTCTCGATATTACTTCTAAGGAGAAAACTCTCACATCACTACTTCTAAACTTTTGTCTTAATATTACTCTTGAACTCGAGATCTTATTTAAGGACTCCGGTTGAACTATATTACTCTTGAATTTGAGATCTTATTTAAGGAACAAATTTACTCTTGAATTTGAGATCTTATTTAAGGAACAAATTTTTTAACAATTGGACCGATTGAACCTGAGACTTTACTCGAGGGGAATAAGCTTTTTTATCGCTTAAATCCATAAGTAGTGGTTGCGTTCACCTGTTGAAATCCCCTAAACGTGCCAACAATGACAGTGGTGCTACGCAGAGCCACATTGACAAAGAAATCTTTCTTGTGTAGAAATAAATGATACCCAGACAGACTTCACCAAATACAATCTGGCTGTCCTGTTTGGAGTATCATTCTGCAGTCGTCCTAAATTAACAACGGATAATCTCTAGCAATTAGTAAAATCCCTCCGGCCTCCAGAGAAATAAATAAATAAATAATTATTAATTCAGAAAACAGTTAAGGGATATATCTTCATGTCCCAATCTCCTCAGCTCGACGGATAGTAGACTACAAAGGAACATCATTCGGTAGAATATATATTAAAGCATCCAGTGATATATATATATAAAAACCAAAGATGATATCCAATTCTAATCTCCTTCTGCTTAGTTAACTTTTGAGCGAGCGCAATGTAACTACGTACATAAGAAGTAGAGCTAAGAAGAAGAAATTGCTTGAAACTCTTTTACATGCATCATATCTTACATGTTTTGATTGCATGAAAAGCAAAAAGGAAAGAGCTGGGGCATTTCATATATCCAAATCTACTAATATGTCCTCTATCAATTTCGTGGTCTCTATAAGCAAGCAAGCTAGCTTATCCCATGCATGCATGCATGCAATCCATATAAATTAATCTATCTGCAGGTGATTAATTATGGCTTGCTTGATATATATTCAGGGAACTGATCCAGAACTGATCGATGCATTCATAGTTACTTCTTTAATTCCTTCCAACTAATTAATCAAGTAGTTAAGAAAAAAGGACAGACAAATAACTCAACTTGTTCCAGAATATATAAAAACAATAAGAATGTACGTATTAACAGAACATCAACCAAAAAATAAATACATACATCTTAATTGAATATAACATTAACTAAGCAAGCCTCTACTCAATTAATTTCACAAAATTGAGCCTCCCCTTGCCAATCTTTCAACCCAAAACCTTAATGATAATATATTCACAGTCGCATGCCAACTCCATCCATTACCATAGCCAAATTACCCACTCTCATCCCAACCTCCTTACTATCAACAACATTTTCTCTGCAATAGGAAGACCTATTTCCCGCCAACGGCGGCACAAACCCCAAGGCTGTTCTCTTCCCAGCTGAATTTTGACGGGAAACCACGCCCTTTGTATCCGAAACTTCATTGATGATTCGCTTGTAATTAGAGTTAAACCACTTTGAGTACATGTAGGCGTTTCGCCGCCACGGTGGCATGTGCATATCGGAACTTTTCAATGACCTTCTCATGGCAAGGCACATTAGTCTTACAATCTGCTTCAGCTCTTCTGCTTTACCCACAAAAATTGGTGGAAGTAGTTGGAGCAATGAGGCGTAAGACTCTGTTGGTCGCGCTATCTCAAATTCCGCAGCAATGTAAACTTCCACAATGTAACGACTTCCTGCAACATTGATATCTATGTACTCGTAATATCCTGCTGGCGTTCCTCCTGTTTTTCCCCACTTCGATTTGCACAAACCTGCATCATACATATATGATTATATGGTTAGTAATGAAAATAAATATTGTTAATACATTAGGTGCATCGGGCCGTTGAGGTGTTGCAGACCTTGATACGGCAATTGCTTGTGCAAAATCTCTCATCATAAATTTATTCTGTTACAAGATCCGTCTTACTTAGTAGTAATAGTTAAATCAACTTTCTTTGGCGTTTTAATTTATTTAATCTCAAGAAGAGGTTGAACAATATTATAATACATGTATTACGTTGTTAATATAAAAACTAAATATTTCACAGAGGTTATATATGCAAGAAAATTAATTGGATTAACCGAATATGCAAAAATAAATTTTTTTTATTACCAGCGTCTAAGCCTCTCTCTCGTAAACCACTCATCAACCGGTGTTTAAACTCCGGCGAAGTCCTCCACTTGTCATCATCAACACCGACAGCGTCGCGCCATGCTAATTCAACCTCAACCAGAATCTTCTTTTTCACATGATCATCAGCAGCAACATTGTGTAAATAACCTTCCAACAACTCCTTAGCAGAAGTTTCATCACGCTCTCCTTCATCAATATTGTTTTCGAATTCAATAATATCCTTACCTCGATGATTAATTTCGTCGCTCTCTAGAAAACCATTGACAAGATCCGATAAATCGGGGAAGCTGTGCTCACTGCCACTGCTCTCACTGCATTCTGAATATTTGCTAGCACGATCAAATGCTTCCGCCACCCTCTTAAACGTCACCGCTCTTCCCATATTTTTGGCACTTAATTTTCTGACCGACTACTTGCTTTTGATAGATAAGAAGATCGATGTTGAGAGATTAACTAACTGCTATATTGATTTGGAAAAGTGAACGAGTTTAGCAAGTAAAGGAGTTTCGTATTTATAGACATACACGAATTCGGTTCACTTTTACGATATATATGTTGTGATAATGTGGACAGTGTGGTCACATACATTAGAAAAGCTACAAAAATAGTGACGACACTATATGGACAAAATGTAATTATACATACACCAAATGCTGATTGATAATTGTAATAATGTCGACTTATTTTGAAATTATGATTCTTTTAATATTTATGAAGCGAAGAGAGTGGTCAGTTTTTCCACGTGGCAGGTGTTTATTTCCACGTGTTAAAGAGATATTGGCACACTTTTGCGTGGGACGGGATGCTCAGAATTGAAGCCGAGAACATACCATAAGAGGACTGAACTATGGGCGAGTATGAAAAATGACCAGGTTCATTGAACTTGTAGCGTCGAATAATGTGTCTACGTACATTGAACCTAACTCTGCATTTCAATTCTGTCTGTGCATTTGGCTTTGGAATTTAAGTTGAATGCACGGTGTGGTTAGTGGTTACACTTCTAATGCTACAAGGGTACCGTATGTATATCCATGTACAAATTAAATAATTTATCTACAAAACTTAAAATCTATTATCCAAACTATTAACTATATTATTTTATTTTGATGCTAATTAATCTTTTCTATCAAAAATACAAAGATAAAATGTATCTGGCCGGAATATAAGCTATATACACTACAAGCGATCGATGCCTACTTCGGTCCGTTGAAGTGTTACGACAGTATTAGACATAGAATAACTATTTTAATTTATACAATCTGATACTCAATAATTTAAATATAGTACTTATTAAATTCAATAATTTTAATCGATTGAAAAAATTGTGTTATACACGGACCGACAAACTAACTTACCTTAATATCAGAATGTAAAATACATGTTCTGATATATTATTATGTAAAGTATATATTGAAATTTTTATACATTTTTTAGATATCAATAATTTTATTATAAAAGTCAATTAAATTTGAATAATAAAATTTTCACAAATGTAAATTGGGTATATTTAATTATTTGGTGACAAGATAAACAGAATAACAATCATCTACTGCAGCAATAAAGCTCGCTCAACCTATCCAACTAATTAAGAGCAAACAAATTCGCATCACCGATCCCGTGGCCATTCCAATTTTGCAAAGCGTTAATTAACCTTATCAATAATGAAACATCCAATTGGTTTGTTCCTTCCCATTTTATTACTCCCTGTCGACAAATATTGAAGATAAATTTGTTTACAAATATGTGTCATCTAATCATTTTCAAGAATGAATTCGTACATTCTCTATTTTTACTTCAACTATTGTACTTCAATAATTGCACCATTGAAATCTCAAAAGAGAACACAAAATTAAATTAAGGTATTTTAGTTATAATATAATTATATTAAATGCTATTTATATCAATCTTAATGTGTGTAAAATAAAAAACCAACACTTATTTATGAAAGGATGGAGTACTATATATATAAAGCACAAAAGTTAGATCTTTAACTTAGTTTTGCAGGAATTAAGAGAGAATTAAACTACAAATTTAATCAATTAGGATAAAATAAAGCACAATAAATTATAATTACGAATGCCATCACAGAAGAAAGATCCAATAAAATCATATTAAAACATAATCACAACAGAATCTATTATTATCGCACTAAATTCATTCATTATAATCGAATTCACCTTTAAATAGAAATAAAAGAACAAAGTAGGGTTGTGAAAATAAAAAAGTTTTTGTGATATTCTCATCGTCATCAGACTAATTCCATTTGTGAAAACCGCAACGGAAATGCTTAGGTCATTTCATACACTTCTGTTCTCTCTCTCTCTCTCTCTAATCCAATCCGATAAACAGTATTATTCGATTCCTCTCAATTCCTCCTCTTCAATATTTATTGGAAAATACTCAACTGAATTCACGGGATCGAAGTACAATAATAAATATTATAATAATAATAAAAAAAAAGGTAAATAAAAATTGATAATAATAATAAATATGTACACACACACACACAAAATATGTATAGAAAGTACACGTAATTTATTATAGCATTTAATTTTTAGACGTTGAAAAGTATCAATCCATTGACTTAGTTATCAATATTAAAATTAGTCAATCTCACTAGAAAAGTCAAACTAAATTTTTTGGGATGAAGGGAGTACATTTTTATTCAATGAAAAACACTTATTCCTCGTGCTAAAAATGGCCTATCTACGTACTGGAACCTGATATTAGTTTGACTAATTTAAATTGCAATTTATATTACAACCAAACACTTCACAAACGGACTAACAGCAAAGCCACGAGTCACTTGTTTGCGAGGGAGAATATTAGATCAATAAAGTTCCCACCATAGAAGGACATAACATTCTCAAATCTCAAATGAAAGAACTGAATCGCATTGAAATGTAGCAATGTATCCTACACAATGAGCTAAAGTTAAGGTAAAGGATGCACATAAAGGAGGTCAGGTACGTCTATGTAAATGAAGACCTAGAATTAGTTAAAGAACATACACAAGATGCACTTCATTCCTTTTTTAAAACCAGATAGCCACCTTTACCTTTAATCGAAATTCGTCTTAAGATAGCTGTGAAGGTTTCCTTCTCCTGTAAAACAAATATAACATCTTGTAAGACAATAGAATTATGGCTGCTTTTGCTATTAGGGATTACAACTCCGGAAAAATTATAGGACTAGTGATGAGCCAGAGCAAGCACACATTATTATTACAACTTTTTAGCTTGTACGTCCTTACTTTTTTCATCTTGCAATTTTGCCTCCCCGATTCTTTTAAATATAACATACGGATACTTTAGACAAACATTACAAATTCTACATTTTTCTTAATAATCATGTAATGTGAAATGGGTTGCGAAATATAGGAAATGGAGGGAGTATATCAAAAACACAATCATCATGAGAGTAATGGCAGGGTTGATGAAGACATCATCATCTCATATTACCCAAATGTATGTTCTGCATGAATTCATGTTAAGTAACTGCCATCTGATAACCTATCCTACCATCTCATGGAATAAGAGTTTCCAGCTGCAGGTTCTAGAGTTGAGCTTACCAGTTCTATATATCAATTTTTACTCCCTCGGGTTCACAATAGGTGGTGTTTGAAAGCTTTTTTCAGATTTTGATTTGAATGTTGTTATCTTCGTTCAAGGGAAGAATATACTATTCGCCGTTCCAAAACTAGAGATATGTTTGATTCTTTAAGTCAGACAACGACATATTAAACTTTAAATTAATGTCAATTAGTTGATTTTAGTTAATAAAACTTTTACAATCTTATAGTTAATGACAAAAACTTGTGATTACAACATAAATTGCATTTTGAACTTTCATATATAACTTTAATTTTGAAGTTCCATATATCATTGTTTGGTTCAAAAAATTAAAACGTATATCTGATTTTTGAAGGCAGAGTGTAATTCTTTTTTGATCCTTATTAATTACACTCTCACACCAGACAACCTCATCTGACAATAATTAACAAGGGTCAAATTTGACCATAAAAACCTGCAATAACTATTATTCTCGATCCCTACCGTAGCCAAAACAGAAGAAAGGACTATAATTCTCGATCTCCATGATAAGGTATTTGGCATCTAATATTGTGAACCAGAGAGAGTAACTTTAAAGAAAAATTGTGACTAGGATCAACCATCATTGAAAAAGGTATTTTTAGACATGAATGACGTACCTCTTGGGATTGAAGTCTAGTTTTAAATATGGTAACAAAATCCTTTGCGGTCATTGGTGTCCCCTGCAGTAAAACAGCTCTAATTTCATCTTCTGTGACAAGTGCTGCATTTACTGTTGACCCAGAGTCCTGGGCTGTTGATGGTGGAACACTGAAAGTAGAATCAGTTTCTTCCTTCTCAGATTTTACTTTCTGAACCAGAGAAAAGAATAAAGAAAATCTTAGTCTTGAAGAATAATGGAGCTCTATAATGGCCATGACACAAATTCAATATGTTTACTTTTCTACATCCAACAACACAAAGAAGCCTCCAACAGTCCAACTCCATGTTAAATTAAAGTCAATTATACAAAGCTTCATTTAATAGTTGACTAGAAGAAATTAACACCTGAATATTAAGTTGATCCAGGGTCAAAAGTATGCAGTGAAATTTAAGAAAACTTACATTTTTTGTCCTCATTTTTTTTGAAGATGCATCAGTAGTTGATTTGGTAACATCAGTGGTCAATTTTCTCTTTCTCTTCTCTGACTTGGAAGTAGTAAGAGAAATAGAACCTCCAGCAGATCCCAAAGAAACCGTTTCTTTTGCAGGGGAGTCGTTCAGACTTGGAGGTAGTAAAGGAGAAGCACCGAATTTGTCCTCCTGGACAAACCAAAAACAGAAGCACTCCAATAATATGGAAGCTGAACTTAAATCATTTATGTTGTGTTTGGTTTGTTGGAATGAAATGGACTGGAACTTTGCACCAGTTCTTTGATCAAATATGTATCAAACTCACTCCTTTGTTCATGCCATGTACAAAATTGAATACAGTTACAATCCTAGCCTCCTACTCCTACTGTCCAACATAGATTAGCTATTCCTACAAAACCAAGATTTTATACGCACTCTATATCATTTTTTTTTCATCAAGCTTCCTCCTTTTCTCTCATCCTTACCTTCCACGTCCAGTTTTTCTTCCTATCACTCATTCCATTCCAACAAACCAAACACAACATTTAGTGATATTATCAAAACAGTATACTGCTGCAATCAGTTCCAGTAGGAACCATAGATTCTTTCCAATATGTTATTTTAGTGCATTAATGCCTGCAACAAACCCCCCCCCCCCCCCCCCCCCCCCCCCCGCCCCCCACACCCCGCCCCTCTCTTTTCTCTCTCATTGGATGAGGTGTTGGGGTAGGTAGCAGGGGCTGAGAATGAGACGAACTTGGGAATAGACAGATATATTCACTCCCTAAATCCTAAGCTTATAGGAGGAAGAGGTCACTGTCAGAACTTTAATTCCTTTTTGTTGACTTTTACCAAGCAAGCAAATACGAAAACTAACATCCCGGTCATTGTCATCATTCTCTTCATCTGATTCCCTTAGCCGATTAGTTCGTCCAAGCAGCAGCATCAACTCTCTGCCAGAGTTGCTCAATCCTCCTTCCTTTACATCACCTTCTTTCTCGTCCTCGCCTTCCTGAATATACACATGAAAAGCATATAAAAATGTAGCCACAGATCAAAGAACTTTTAACCATGTTATTGAATGTGAGAACCATAAAAAGAATCTGCTGATACTACCCAATTAAATGTTGTTATCTAAATGTCAATAACATGTGAGTCATTGTAATAGAGGATCTCTGGTATCGTAATAAAGGCCAAATTGATGGGCCTAAATTAGCAGTGTTAAGTTTTAATATGAGATATAACTTATTATGGCCACAGATGTCAAAGTTCCTCTTCATTATACTTTGCAACCCCTCTCACCCCCCACCCCACCCCACCCTCCCTTCAATACTCTATTTTGACCATGCTCATCCCAAAATAATTTTTTAGATATCATTAATAAACAATCAAACACTCTAGAGACTTTTCCTAGTTGACTAAATATAGCCAAGCATATTGTTAATATTCAGATATTAATTAAATTTGAACAGCATAGAAGGGGATCCATGTACATAATTGAATCCGTGGGGAAAGCATGTCATTAATCCATTGGAAAGCATGAGAAGACCAGTGAATGCTATTGCCGCAAATCTTGAATACCTATCATGTGATAACATTACTGTTATAAAATTCGGATACAGTATAGTTTTTTAAGCCATGCTTCGCCAAAATCTTAGTATCACATTCCTTTCTTCACCTGACAAATTCTTCCACCTCTAGTGGCTACCTCATCCATTTAGACAATGTTTCCCTAAGCCTTTCGAATGATACTTAAACTCGGTTTTCATCCTGACATTAAACCACATACAAGTAGGTTTGTTCATGTCGACTATTAGGGAGTCGATACTTTACACGAAGGTTATAAAAAAGACCTGATTAATTTTAGGAGGGGCGCAAATATCAGGGTCCAAATCATTTTGATCCTCAGGAACATCTCCAACAGCTTCATCATCATCAGTGAACATTTCTTCATGCTCCCAATCATCACCTAGCAATAACCAACAGTAAACTTTCAATGTAACTCTCGCAATTAAAAACAAAATGAAACTTCTTCTCCAGTTGTTATTATAGAATATCCACACGGGGATCTCACAAAATCAAGAAATCTCATAACAGAGCTCTTTTAGTGTTCTTCGATTAACAATATGCAACATGAGGTACATATAATAAAGAATATACATAATAAAAGAAAATGAAAAGGAAATAAGACAATAGACCTAATTACATGAAAGCTAACACGTGTGCAGGAAGTGATGAGAGTAAAAATCACATTCAAATTAAATTCAGCCTTGTCAACTATTCAAAGCTTATAGCTACAGAATGTGCTGTGTGAATATGAGATCAGTCACCAAGAAACTAATAAAGGTAAATATCGAAGTTTCACAAATAAACCAAATATTAGCTCACCCTTCTCAAAGTCATCATCATCGAAATCAATATCACCTCCTCTTGGACCCTCTTCATCATCACTGCCACCTTTCTTGCCCAGTCTATTTTTTCTCAGCGACTCTTCTACATCTTCCTCACCCTTGTCCGAACCATTAGCTTCATCACCATAGCTGCAGATAGGTTTAGGACATTCTGTCAAACCGTCTCCATTTTCCTTGTCATCGTTTTCAACTTCACCAAAAGCAGCCGCCCCATTATTTGCCGCTTTAATCATCCATCTTTCGTACCCATCTGCCGCTCTCCTTCTATTTTTCATCTTTTGTTCTGCTTCCTCTAGAGTGAGTAGCTTATACTGTGCAACTTTGTTAAATTTGTACCTAAAGATCATACGCAAAAAATAAATACATGAAATAACTGTTGAAGAAGTAAATATAATACTGTTTCAGTAAAGACCATATTATATATACATATACACACAGATAAATAAATAAATAGATAATATATATATATATATATATGTATGCAGGGTAATTCATACCATGAATCAGCAGGAATGGCAACAAATTCCTTCCCCTGCAGCATTAGAAGGTAGTATGTTGCTGACTGTGCACCCTCAAACACACCCTGATACTGAGACTGGCCAGATGCATCTTCTAATAGCCAAGGTTTATTCTTGTACTTCTCCTACACATTCATATTTACCTTTTTATAAATCCAGGAAGATACTTTCATAGAGTTCAAATCTACTTGGGTCTGAACTGCCTGAGGCAAGGAAAATAAAACTCACCAAGCAACATTAGAAATTTATCTACAACATATAGTTAAATGGGTTAATATACAAAAAATGAAACATGATCTCGTTCAGGTCAAAGCAGCATAACCTCACCTTCATCTAGCTATAAGATAAAGCGAACCCAATCCCAAATGAATCCAAACACTATCACTAGCCATTTGAAAAATAACAGGATAATACCTGTAAGGCACCACTAAGTTGGCACCCTTGTAACACTTCTTTTTGGATAGACCATTTATCAGCATTCTTCTTCTTCGAAAAATTTGGTAGACCAGTGCCGAATCTACCAATGAAGTAATTCTTGTAACTTTTAGAACATGCCCGGACATTATATTCCTGAATGTGTGACACAGATGGCACAGTCCTTAATATTTATCTTTCAAAAAATTTTAGACAATACCAGTAAGAGTATATATCAGCGGTGAGGTATGGTTTTCAACTAGAAATATATTAGGCTAACAAGTAAATTAGTATTTGTCAAGCAACAACCAGGAACGATAATCATTCCAAAGAACATTTAGGTTGCCTTTGTCTTGATGTAATAGAATGACATGAGAACGGAATGAATGGATAAGAAGAATAATATTGGTGTAAGACAAGGATGAGAAAATTATTAGGGGTAAGGGAATGAAGAAATGGTGGATGGCATACGAAATTTAGGTTGCGATGGAATGGACAAACCTCATGCTAGGATTAAAACTACACCTAATTTTTTGGAAAGAATGAATCAAGCAAATGAGTTTTCCATGTAAATTAACTCACAAATATCATAAAATTCATTTTATTTCCATGTCTACTGCCTATTGCTAACTCGCACATGAAACACACAGCATTATCTTAGTAATTATCCTGCCACAGTAGCCTATCCACTTCATTAGTTCCATCAGAACACAAATAACAGAATCCTACTAACGAACTAATTAAAAATTTCAGAAAATAACCAACAATTAAACAAAGGCACTATATAATACCCTCAACAAGGTAAGTGAGACATAATAGATTCACCCATAAATGCAGTACATCTGATAATGCACTTTCTACGTAGTCCTGTACTGTCTCCATTCATTTTACTATCAGCTTCATACCTAACCTGTTGCGCATAATCTGGTATAGGTATAGTTGACTTTTGATGAAATGGAGGGGAGAAGTGCTGTATGCATTTTACATGCATGCAAATTCTGTTATTTTATTTTGATTTATTTTGTTCTTTTTCTTTAGATTACCTTTTAAAATTCTCGTTTTTCTTTTCCTAAATCCTTTTAAACCTTTCTCTCTTCACTTGGAATTCATTTAACTGAAAGAGTAAAAACTATAACCAATTATAAAATCGTTCATCTATACTGTTAAAGTTTGACACCATCACTTCAGTCCATAACAATTTGCTGTCACATACATTTGCCTCCAAGAAATCATATCAAGATTCAACAGCAGTAACTGCATACATAGACTAAGAACTTACTAGGAAGATATATATTGTAGTATCATTACTATACTCATTGAAACCAAGCCTTCACTATTCACATTCATTCTACAAACATCGAAACTAAAACATGCAATTAATCAAGAGAAACCAAACCCTAATCAAGCGAGTGACGGTGGCACCACACTGATGACATTTGGTGCAATCCTCAGCCATGGATTTGCCACATGAAATACAAATTGTCAGGTGCTTGCAATTGCTTCCATAAAGATCCCACGTTGATCCACAGCAGCAACACGTCTTTTTCAGTACCAAATCAACTGACATTTTGTAACTCTTCTCGCAAAAACTATAATCAGAGGAACAGAAGAAAACACCGAAAACCAATAAAAGAAATAGGATTTGCGATGGAGCAAGATGCCAGGGAAACGAATTAAAGTTTTGTTGCGGATGAAATTTAAACAAGGACGCACTTGGGTTAAAGTATGATCAGAGAGCTAGTTTGTTGATTTTCAACTGCGTTTTTCCTTTGGTTAAGGCGGTGACGACGGGACGGTAGTACGGAGTAGTTTTGCAGTAGAATGGTTGGAAATTATGGCTAGGATCTCGACTCCAGCGGGTATCGGTTTTACCGTATCAAACCAAACCATATTTGATCGCTGCTCATAATTTTTACTTATTACAAAACAAATATTTATCAATTTTTTAATATACATAACAGGATAAATCAGACATAGGTACACACAAATTACTTTCCCTCTAGCGTGTGTATATAGGCAGAACTGGGCATGGCCAGATATTGACTGCCGCCTGGATTTTTAAATTTTACAAAAAAAAAAAAATCGAAATAAAGTAATGGAGTAATAAATAAATCTGTGTTAAAATTATAAGTTCCTAAAATTTGAAGTGTGTTACAAATTTATTACTCCTTCCGTCTTTAACATAAGAGAAATATTTTATTTTATTTGTACCAAGTTGTGAAAACTTAAGATTCAAATTGTGGTAATGATTTAATAATATTTAGTATGATAAAGATTTTATTTTATTAGAATCTTAATATATTTTGTAATGTTAATTATTTTCCAATCGAAATCAATCAAATTCAAATTAAATTTTAATCATAGATTTTCACAAAAGTAATAGATAACTTTTGAAAATATTTCTTTTTTTCCTAGAAGGAAAGATGAAAATTTTATTTTGTTAAAAAATTTACATAATTTACAATAATGATGTTTTGTTCGCTGAGTTCCAATCTATTGTTTCTTATATTTTATTAGAGATCTTCATTTAAAATATTTTTAGTTTTCAATTGTTTTTTTGAAAAATCAAAATATCTTACATATATTAAGCATTACCTAAAATACATGTAAAAATCTAAATGTCATGCATTTTGGAAAGTGGCGAGTATTCCATTAATCAAGTACCATCATTGAGTAAAACCACAGTGGTTGAACAATAATTGTTAGTCAATTTGTGCTAGGATTTAAGATTCTTAAATTTAAAATTGTGATGTAAAATTTAATTTTTGTAGAATTTGAAGGTAATTGAATTTTACTTTGTTGGAATTTTTACATGACTTGCAAAAGCGAACAAAAATGAAGGTCATACATGCAGAAATGTCATATGGAGGTGGTCATTTACTAAATATGGCAGTCAAAATTACACTGAACAGCTACATTAGCACTCCACCGGCAACGGATGCAATCTTCGAACTTGCCGCCGTCGGATGGTAATTTAGCCTTTGACTGGTTTCAAACAGTCGGATAGAGTTTCATTTCAATTCAAAAGGATAGGGAAATATGGTAATTAATTCTGATGAGATAGTCACGGACCTCATCTCAACAAGTTGCCGCATTCGTTATTTTAATTTTTATCCAATCTTTCGAAGAGAGTTAGCTTTCTCATTGGTTTTGCTCATCATCTCAACTCGCCAATATTGCCCATTTGCATTTATATTCTTTCCGCTCATCACTGGCATGACAATTGACAAATATCAAAAGTCTCCAAACATAGAAAAGCAAAGAAAAACTTGGGGGAAGAGGGTGGCGTTTTCTTTTCTAAACTCGGTGTTAATGAAAATGTGGTTCAATGTTGATTGTGTAATCCAATCCAATGCTATTTCATCCTCTGTCCAGACATGCTCTACCATCCTATATGTCAATGTAACCACCAGAACGCCTGTGCCAGTTCCATATTGTCTCAAATAATGTAAAAACAATAACTACATAAACTAAATATCTTTGAAATATATCATGGATCTTTTACATCATACACTAGAAAAACATGTCTCATGCTTCATCTCTGCTCACTAAAATGTTGCAAAATATATGCAATAAGAAAGTTTGCTCCAATGATATGAGCAGGAACTTGAGATGCTACCAGTCCATTGTACAAATGCCGATTCATCAAGAGGCAAATTGTCTCATTACTCTTCATTTAAGATTGGAACAATGAGGGGATTCATCTGTGCAAGGTATACAATCGCCCACCTAGAACAAATGCTTTGTATTACTCGACCAAATCATAAAAGTAAAGAGAATTGTTATTTCCACAGTTGTGCAACATTTGTATGCACATCGTACAAATATGCTATGCACAAAAAATAGGCCTCATGTGTGGAGATAACAACGATAATAATTCTGAAGTAAATATAAGAAAAATTATAAGAAATAAAAAAAGACCAAATTATATAAAACAGGACCGGTAGTGGCTTGTATGTTGACATTGATTGGGGCTTCTGTTGGGGGGTGTGGGGAGGGGGAGCAATTGATTGGTGGCATTATTCAAAACATCAAATGCTCTCAACATTTTGATGGCACACAACAAGAACAAATGCGATTTAACATTGCAAATCATACTTCCCCCATTCCAACCTATAATATCGATTTCTACTTTTTACAGTTGCTATAGATATTTTATATTCAAATGTGACTCTCTTAATTACACCTGGCAAATAAGGATCAAATCTGTAGGATTATCTGGGCCTACCCCGTATTTGTTACCTTGGGCACCTACTTATGTAATATAAAATTTAGACAATGTCCAAAACTATATTATGAAGACCAAATCTGGAATGAACAAGTTAATCCAATTTCAACCTACGTCTTTTTAACAAATAAACACTTCAACCCCTTCAGGGAACTACTGGATCGATCAATCAGTCAAGTTTCTGAGCATGGAAAGTTTCTTTTATTGCGAAGGGGTGATTAATGTACTGATCTCTTCATCTTTATGCAAGAGAAATTCCGATAGTCTCTCGTCCTTCCTCTAATTTTCTCTTGATCCGCTCTAAGTCTTTCCATCTCCCTGATTCTTCTTCTTAGTTAATTTAATTTAATATATGTCCTTCCCTTCTAAATCAATTAAATTTGGATACAGAAAAACATATCACAATTTAAGATTGACATTATCACGTAATACTATGTGCATACTACAAGGATAAGCTTTTGGGGAAGTATGAAAAATACTTAGCAGTAGTATTCTAATACACACAGAAGAATAAATATGCCATCTTTTAATTAACTTCACTTGGTTAACTTGTTTTACACGACGGAAATGATGGATAGAAGCTGGGACATTCAGCTGTGCTCTACATCCTCCCAGCTGAATATTATGAAAATTGGTGATAGCGACGCAGACCAGAAATAATAACAAAGCCAACACATCATATAACAGATTATGTGGTTATGTTTGTCTGAGGATAGCTACTTACATCATCCAGCAACAAACTGTTGCAGTCAGTACCAATGTCAAGTGCAACCTGCAACAGCAATCCAAATTAGGAACATGTGAATATGTGGCACAAAAACAGATAAATACACATATCTAAACGGAAATCTCTCTGAAGAATTACTTCCACCTATCTGATCATCAAATAGGCACGTCGAACCTCTAACTTTGTCAGGACCACAGCTTTATCAGATGATTGATTCTCATCCTAACTAATGCAGAAGGATCTTGGAAGGTTGAATGCAAGAAAAACAAGATATTATACAATGGTGAATCCCTGCACTTCGCTACCTCTAGGATTCTTAGTTGAGGAAGAGTAAGATATTAATAATCAATCACAATCATTAGCTACTTTTCTGCTTTTTATTATTCTTTTTGGTGCCGATAGAAATTTAGCATCTTCACAGGAATAATAACCTAAAGAACTTGTGTGGATTAATTCATTGCTTAATAGAATCAAAACCCTAATCTTAAATGGAAAATAACAAAATGGCACAAAGAACTAAAAGGACAGACGGACTAAAGTGCCCTAATCGAATATTGAAAATTCCAAATCACTAGAAACTATCATATTTACATCGTTCTCAACAAAATATAATAAGCTCAACGGTTAAAACAAAATTCTTCACCATTACGGGCTTGTGATCCGAAGTACGCTTTCAAGCATACAACTTGAAATTAAAGTCACAACAAAAGGGATTACACACTGCTGAAATTAAGATATCATTAAATAGGAGGGCAAATACATATGGAACGCCCAAATAGTATATCAAGCAAATCATAATAATCATCATAAATGCTAGTATATTTTCACTTCAACTATTGAAACAAAATATCTCTTGAACTTGCACATGAAGAGGATAAAAAGGTATCAATCATTACAATTTATTTCTTTTAACTAAGATCATGTTAAAAACAACCATTAATTGGATATGCATTTGCTAAATCTGCTATTCGTAACTTTTAAAGACAAAATAGGGATTCTTAGAATCAAAAGCTTGCTAATTCCAACATCCATACCATTTAAGGGGAAATGATGTTAGCTAAGGAAACATTAGAGCTACCCAATCTCAATGTAACGTCCATAACTATGGGTAATATTTCAGATTGGTAGCTCAAAGCCTCAATTACAATTCATCCATTAATCAACGAATCTAGACAATATATAAAGAATCAGAAGAAGTTGATTGAAAGAAATTGTGCATACAGATTTGCAGAGGGGCCTTTGTTGAAACAAATTCTGGCCGAAAGGCTTGCGATAACACCCACCATTGCGAAGATGAGGGTGGTCGCAGAGAAACCCATTTTCAGATCAACCCAAAACCTGAAAAACTCCAATGAAATCCCAAGTGGAGATTATTATTGTAGTTAACAGATAGAGAAACAATTAAACTTTTGTTCAGATGGTCTTCTCTTGTTCTTTTTCTTCAGATGATCGAGAAGAGAAACCAGATCTGTGGACTCGGGTTCGCTCCGTAAAGAAATATTTCATTTATGCTGACCACGCTACATTTATTACGTGGTACTTATTTAATTTTTGGAGCAAATTACACCGTATTTTAATCTTACATAGTATTTATTTCGAAAATATTTTATAATATGACTTCAAAAAATAAACCTTGTACAATATATTTTTCTTATTTTCACTTTATAATTTGACTCATATTTTATAAGAATTTAATTTTTTTTATAACTTTTAGCGATGAAAATTGAAATTATCACATGTGCATAGTTAATTTTTGTTATGTTAGTTTTATTTATTTTTTAGAAAAAACCAATAAAATTGAACATTGTACATTTCTGTATCCCTGCTAAAATCTAAATGATTGAATTTGAGGATCAGTTATTCTGTATCAAATGGTACAACATTATCTGCTATAATTTTTAAAAATTTGTCATATTTAGTTTTCTTTTTTAACTCTCAGCATTAAGTTACAATACATTCATTTATCAATTTTTTTCAAATTTATAATAGAAGATGTAACGCACTCATATCAAAAAAAAAAAGCGGCCAGTTGAATTTCTAGTCTAGTTGAATAAGGAGGTTCCTTATCTCCTTGTACCCATTTACAACAAAGAAAACTTGTAAACTCCATGCGAACTCTATCCTCCGATGTCTAATGAATTCATCCTTTTGTCACGGCCCAAATTTTTTCGCATTCGAGAAAGACATTCTATCCCGTAATTTTGGTGGTTCTTGTTAATTTGGCAAGTTTCTAGAAAATAATCTATGGGATTCTATAAGAATCTAGAAACTTCCAGAAGATAAGGAAACCACCTGGAATTATCTGGAATATTCTAGAACCATCTAGAATATTCTAGAACCTTCTAGAATATTCTAGAACTGTGTAAAAGTATCTAGAATATTCTAGAACCATATAGAACTATCTAGAATATTCTAGATGCATGTAGAATATTCTAGAACTGTATGGAAGCATCTAGAAGATTCCAGAACCGTGTGGAAATATCCGGAAGAATTTAGAACTATAGGGAGATTTGTATAGAAATTTTTAGAAGTTAGGATACTTCAAAACTTGTATAGAACATTTTAGAATCATTTAGTGTTAATACTTGTATAGAAGATTCTAGAAAACTCAAAGGCTTGAGAAGCCAACTATAAATAGCCCCAAACCCCTCATTTGTAACCATCCAAGAATTCAATCAAGAATTCAAGTGATTCTTAAGCTCTTTTGTGCTCTCTAAGCTTTCTTTAGCTTTCCTTCATTTCCATACTTAACTATTTCATAAGCTTTGCACGTTAATAAGGGTTAAGGCTGAGTTAGCATTCTTTGTTCATCGTTTCGAGTGCTAGTTGCCGCACGAAATTGCTAAGAAATAGAGCAGCCCGTGACAGTTGGTATCCGAGCAAAGGTTCAACATACGCTTCCGTTCATTGTTTAACTCGTGCATAGCAATGTCTACCCCATCGAAGGTTGTACAAAGTGTGGAGCTTAAGGGTGGTGATCACGTTTCACGTGATCAAGAAAGGACGGCTCGCAGGGGCAGCCGTAAGGAAAAGTCCGTTGCCCGGGAACCCATGGGGGAGTTCGAGAAATGGCTTGCTAGAGTGGAACTTGCTGTGGCCGACCATCAAGACTGTTGGGATGAGCATACTCCCTTTGTGAGAGGATTCACTGACGCCATGGAGCAATTCAAGGGGGAATTGCAAGGGATCGTGGAGTTGTTACGGGAGGAGATGTAAGGGGCTCTCAATTAAGTGAAGGAACACTGCAACAAGGCTTGCGAGGACAATGCCGAGAGACTCACCATGCTCCAAGGCAACGTTGTCAAGCTCAGGGGTGGGCTTGAAGACACTTGTGCACAAATGGAGCAACTCAAGGCGAGGCTTGATGCTCAAGGTGCACAAGGGACGACCGAAGTTGCGGAGGTAGCTCCGAGGCTTGAAGCGCCTAGGCCAGACGATTATAAAGGCAGTCGCAAATTCAAGGACGTGGAAAACTTCATCTACACAATGGAGCGGTACTTTGGTGTTATTGGCTTGACGAATGACTCGGTAAGACCCTACCAAGCTCTCTTTATTTAAAAGATAGTGCCCTATCTTGGTGGAAACGGATGATGAAGCCGGTTGGACAAGAAGGGCCGGTCTTCACCACCTGGGATGGTTTTAAGGAGGAGTTTAGAAAATACTTCCTCCCTATTGATGCAGAGGACGAAGCAAGGGCCAAGCTTCATCGTTTGTATCATAAAGAGGGACAGATTTGGGAATATGTGCGTGATTTTTTAGATCTTATGCTAGAAATCCCAGATCTCTCACCCAAGGAGACACTATTTACATTTATGGACGGTCTTAACCGTTGGACTAAGTTGGAGCTACAACGGAGGGACGTTCAAGATATTAATAGAGCATTAAAAGTAGTCGAGTCCCTCGTGGAATTCCAAAGGAAAGACAATACCAAAGACAAGGGCAATAAGCCGTTCCATGGCAAGGGTGGGGGAGACAAAAATAGGTCTCAACCCAAGGCGGCGGCCGAAGCAAAACCTTCTTCGAGCAACGCATCCAAGGTGGATAAGCCGAAGAAGTTTCATGGGTGTTTCTTGTGTGGGGGATCGCACTTGGCACGTGATTGCCCTACACGTTCTCAATTGGCAGCCATTGCCCAAGGCATACGCCAAGATGAGGAAAAACGGGTCGCATGCATGAAGCGTTTGGATGCAATGCGTGCTAAGGCTGAAACCCGAAAGGGACGCTTATATATGGAGGCTATGTTTGCCAACGGTGCAAGATGGGGGATGTTTGACACCGGAGTCGATACAAGCTACACTAATGAGGGAGTTGCCCGATCCTTCGGTGTGAAGTGGACACCATGCAATGGCCATTATAAAGGAGTAAATGGCAGATGGACAGAGCTCGTGGGAGAAGCTCGGGATGTCTCACTTCAAATCGGCACTTGGAAAGGTACGGCTAACTTTTCTATTGCTCCTATTGATGATTATGGTGTGGTGTTTGGAATGGAGTTTCTAGATCAAGTTAGGCCAATTCTTGTGCCGAAGAACGATACTATGGTAATTCTACAAGGAGAGAATCCTTGTGTTGTGAAATTTAAGCAGGAAAAAGAACATAGCCCGACCCAGCTAAACAAAGGGCCAAGATGTGGGGAACACACCTTTGCTGCCATGGTGTTCGAGGAAGAGCCACCCACAGAGGAGACGACAAAGGAGGAGCCAATCCCACAGGAGATAGAGCCGGTCCTTGGAGAATTCAAGGATGTTATGCCCGATAATTTGCCCAAGGGTCTTCCACTAAAATGAGAAATTGATCATGCTATAGAACTGGTGGAAAGTGCTAAGTCGGTAGCTAGGGTGCCTTACCGCATGTCCCCGAGTGAGCTGGAGGAGCTCAAGGTGCAAATCAAAGAGTTGCTTGAGTCGGGATTTGCGAGGCCTTCCAAGAGTCCATGGGGTGCGCCAGTCTTGTTCCCAAGCAAGAAGGATGGGACTCTTCGTTTATGCATAGACTACCGAGCATTGAACAAGCTAACGGTAAAGAACAAGTACCCAATTCCTCTCATTGCTGACTTGTTCGACCGTTTGCAACGGGCCAAGGTGTTTTCCAAGTTGGATCTACGCAAAGGATATTATCAAGTAAGAATAGCCCCGGGAGATGAGCCAAAGACGGCATGTGTAACAAGGTACGGATCTTATGAATTTCTTGTTATGTCGTTCGGTCTTACTGATGCCCCAGCCACGTTTTGCACTCTCATGCAATGTGTGCTAGCGGATTTCATTGATAAGTTCGTAATAGTTTACTTATTACTAATGCCCCAGCCACGTTTTGCACTCTCATGCAACGTGTGCTAGCGGATTTCATTGATAAGTTCGTAGTAGTTTACTTAGATGACATAGTCATTTTTAATAACTCTATGGACGAACACAAAGGGCATCTTAGAGCCGTTCTCCAAGTTTTGTGGGAGAATCAACTCTACGTCAAAAAGGAGAAATGCTCATTTGGTTTGAGTCAAGTTTTTTTCTTGGGGCACATCATTTGAAATGAGAAAATTCGGATGGATCCAGCTAAAATTAATGCTATCATGGAGTGGGAGCCTCCCACGAAGCCAACGGAGCTTAGATCGTTCTTGGGGTTTGTCAACTACTATCGGCGGTTCATTGAAGGGCATTCCGTCATAGCAGTAACGAATCTACTCAAGAAGGGACAAGCTTAGGAATGGGCAACCAAGCATCAAATGACATTTGAAGCCTTGAAAGATGCCGTTACTCGAGAGCCAATGTTAGCTCTCCCAGATTTTGACAAACCGTTCGAGGTGTGCACTGACGCTTCGGACTTCGCCATTGGGGGCGTTCTAATGCAAAATGGTCACCTGATTGCCTATGAGAGTCGAAAACTCAATGAGACAGAGAAATGGTGGCTGACTCATGAGAAAGAAATGTTGGTTATAGTTCATTGCCTTAGAGTATGAGAACATTACTTGAAGGCCGCTACACCCTTCAAGATCAAAACAAACAATCGGGCGGTGAGCTACCATCAAAGCCAACAAAAGTTATCTAGCAAGCAAACACGTTGGTTGGACTACCTAGCAGAGTTCAAATATGAGTTGGAGTACAGCTCAGGTAAGACCAACCATGTTGCTGATGCATTGAGTTAGAAAGCTTGCCTAGCCCCACTAGCAAGTGCACCGGAAGGGACCATACTCGAGCGCATCAAGGAAGGATTTGCTCACGACCGTCAAGCTATGAGGTTCATAGATTTGGTGAAGGAAGGCAAGACGGCGTGGTTTTGGCTCGAGGATGAAGTTTTATACGCCAAGGGGAACCGTTTGTACGTGCCAATGTGGGACAACTTGAGGCGGGATGTCCTGAAGGAATGCCATGACACCACACCCGATATGTTGGACACCCAGGTACGCATCGTACACTTGCTTTAGTACATGAACGGTTCTATTGGCCACGCATGCGGGAAGATGTGGAGCACTATATTCGCACTTGTCTTGTATGCCAACAAGACAAGATGGAACATGAGAGCCCGCATGGTTTACTATCACCGTTACCCGTCCTGGAACGTCCTTGGGATAGCGTTTCAATGGACTTTATAGTCAGCTTGCCCGTTTCAGAGGGATGCACCAACATACTTGTTGTGGTGGACCGATTGTCTAAGTATGCGGTGTTCATCCCCGCCCCGAAGGAATGCACAACTGAAATAACGGCCAAGCTCTTCTTGAGGCATGTGGTTAAGTATTAGGGATTGCCTACATCAATCGTAAGTGATCGTGATTCACGTTTCACTGGGAGGTTTTGGCAAGAGTTATTCCATTTGTTAGGGACGGAATTGAAGATGAGTACTACCATGCATCCTCAAACGGATGGGCAAACGGAGCGCGTCAACAACATTCTAGAAGTACCTCCGACATTATGTGGCAGCCAACCAGAAGGATTGGGTCAAGTTACTGGACGTTGCCCAATTCTCTTATAACCTCATAAGGAGCGAGAGTACCAGCAAGAGCCCGTTCAAGATAGTCTTGAGTTTTCAACCAACAACACCCAAAGACATTGTTGGTGGCTACAAGAGGTGTAGTCCACCTGCCTACAAGTTTGCCAAAGATTGGCAAGAAAGAGCTAGTGAAGCCAAGCTCTATTTGGAAAAATCGACCAAGCGCATGAAGAAATAGGCAGATAAGAAACGAACTGCCTGGGAGTTTGAAGAAGGAGACCAAGTGTTGATAAAGCTCTACGAGCATGGGCGAGTTTGTGGCTTGCATAAAGGGCTCATGCGACGGTACGAGATCATTTCACTATTCTCAAGAAGATAGGCTCTGTTGCTTATAAGTTGGAATTGCCGAAAGCTTTTTCTAAGCTACACCGGTCTTTCATGTGAGCCTACTGAAACCATACCGCAAGGACCCGGACAATGAGGAACAAAATGTCTCCCTCAGAGCACCCGCTGGGATACGGGAACACTTTCAGAAGAGGGTCGAGGAGATTCTTTCTAAGAGGATCATTCGTGGGTAGCAACAAAGGAGTACTTGGTGAAATGGAACGGACAACCTATGAGTGAGACTAGCTGGGAGCCAGTCGAGAAGCTTTGGCAATTCACCAAGTTACTTGAAGAATTTGAAGCACAAGATGCATCAGGGACGATGCATCGCTAAGGTGGGGGAGGGTGTCACGGCCCAAATTTTCTGGCATTCGAGAAAAATATTCTACCCCGTAATTTTGGTGGTTCTTGCTAATTTGGCAAGTTTCTAGAAAATAATCTATGGGATTCTATAAGAATCTAGAAACTTCCAGAAGATGAGGAAACCACCTGGAATTATCTAGAATATTCTAGAACCGTCTAGAACCTTCTAGAATATTTTAGAACTGTGTAGAAGTATCTAGAATATTCTAGAACCATGTGGAGCTATCTAGAATATTCTAGAGGCATGTAGAATATTCTAGAACTGTATAGAAGCATCTAAAAGATTCCGGAACCGTGTAGAAATATCCGGAAGAATTTAGAACTATAGGGAGATTTGTATAGAAATTTCTAGAAGTTAGGATACTTCAAAACTTGTATAGAACATTCTAGAATCATCTAGTGTTAATACTTGTATAGAAGATTCTAGAAAACTCAAAGGCTTGAGAAGCCAACTATAAATAGCCCCAAACCCCTCATTTGTAACCATCCAAGAATTCAATCAAGAATTCAAGTGATTATCAAGCTCTTTTGTGCTCTCTAAGATTTTTTTAGCTTTCCTCCATTTTCATACTTAACTATTTCATAAGTTTTGCACGTTAATAAGGGTTAAGGCTGAACTAGAATTTTTTGTTCATCGTTTCGAGTGCTAGTTGTCACACGGAATTGCTAAGAAATAGAGCAGCCCGTGACACTTTGTATTCGGTAAATCAACCAATACCGACTAAATTTACTGCTCATGTGTTGTGCCCTAACAAAAATATGTGAAGTGGTCAAGAGTAACTGTTGAATTTATTACATAACATCAACAACAATATCTCTAGTTCTCTACCGAGTATTTGTGCCTGTTTTTTTTTTTCCCTGGATTTTTATACAACTGAGAAATTCTAATTTATTTTAGTGGAGGTTATCAGGAAAAAAAAGAGCTTTTGGCAATAACCTCTCATCATCGGTGTTGACTTGAAACAAGCATATTATGTAAGATGTATAGAAAAGTTATTCTCTTTTCTTTCTTACTTGGCTTATTTTGAAAATTTGTGCTAATACATGGTAAAGGTCTATGGTAGCAATTGTATATATGTGTACCATGTTTCTCTTTATAATGGGTTATGCATTGATATTTGGGACACAAGAATTACATGTATGAAGCATATATTATTCTCATAAAAATGGGCATGGAATATCATTCGGGCCAACTAGCTTACCAGTCTTGACAAATTCTATAAAAGCAAGACTTTCGGAACAAATTTTAACATCTGCATTGCCCCTCAAAAATGGTGGAAAAAATAGCCAAATACTAGTAGTCACTACAAAAGCCAATGTAAGCGGTCCGGAGATTGCAGCAGGCAATTTAAATTTCCCTTTGGCCCATTTCTTGATTACAATTTCCACATCCACACACACCCCATGTAAAACAAAGAACCACATGACCTCCCATCTGGTCTTCACTCGGCAAAAATTATAGAATATCAATTCGTGCACCATCCCGGACATAAAAAATGCAGCAAATACAGCTGGAACTGGGGCCCACTTCCGTCCAATCACGGGCGTAAAAATTGACCGGATCGGATCGTAAACCGTCGGCCGTAGGATGTTGGAGACAATTAGGTTCCACCTTCTGCCCCAAAAGTCTTGCAATGAAGTTGAGTGGTACGGCTCATTAGATTGTGGCTCAAGCTCTACGTGCAGTATAGCTCGAGCCAGAGTAGCTGACACTACTAGTAATATCTCAAGTAACAGGTACAAATTGATGCAATATAGTAAGATTATGAAATTTGCATGAAAATATTTCTTGAAATCATAAATTTTTACCAAAGCAACAACAAGTCCAATCTTGATGACAAGAGATAGAGGTAATTTTCGGGTTTTCTTGGAGTCGATATTCGAGCGATGATTAAGCTTAATGGGTAGACAAGCTAATGGGGTGAAACGCGACAACGGTATCGGTGGAGTGGAGTATAGAGGGCCTTTCCCCAAGGCAAAGAGGAGGAGTTTGAAATTGGCAAGCCAAGCTATGAAGAAAGAAGTTGTACCTCCAAAGTTGACACTTGTTAAGTTGAGAGGGAGCAAGAAGAATAGAAATGTTATGGGAAGTATAGTAAGGAGTTTAGTGGTACCTTTAGGAATGAAGTTGCTGATGGTGTGACAGTAGAACAAAGATATGAAGACTATGGTCCATACCATAATGAAGTTGTTTACCTCACCTTCCATTTCCCCAATTCTGCTCACAATCTGATTTCAGCGTATATCCAGCTATGCCAGGAAGTATAGTTGACTTCCTACAGAATTATATATACAGATTATAGATACTACCGGGTCTATTGGAAGTCGGGTCAGTACCCAGTAGGGGTACCCAACTACCCATGGAGGGAGGGTCCAACCTGATTGGTATTAGATCCATTGTTTCATCTTTTGACAAAGTCCACTTTATTATTCTTGCTGTTACAATGTATAAGGTCACTTGGTTCTCTACTTCATAAATATAACTGATGTCAGTGTAGTTGGACAGTGTCATTTACTCATTAGGCTAAAATGCCGAAAACAATTTAGAAAGTATATGTAGTGCTGAAGCTTATGAGATAAACCTGCATTCTTTTAATATACTTTACTTCATCACGAGTCACAAACACTGTGGGATAAGCTTTTAAGTGTTTTATCTGGCATTAGAGTGCTAGCAATATTTAAATTCTTGACCATTCGTCAAGCGTCTAATACAATCTTTCTGTTAGTAATTACACTAAAAAGTGTTTAATCATTTTTTCTTAAATCGCATAAACAAATATGCAACTTAAAAAGGTTACAAATGGATGAGACCTAAAGACTGTGATGGAATTACAGGGACGTTGACATTATGAACGTTGTATGTTTTGTAAGTACTGATCCTTCCGCATGGAATGATCACTGTTTTTAGAAAATGTGAAAAATGTGGAAAACGTGGGAAAACAAAGCAACCGGGTTTAGTGCAAACTTTTGTTTGTTTATTTGATTATCATGTCAGCAAACGAGTCAATTCTGTTCAATTTTAACTCGCATAATTTATTAAGTTTAAAATAGAGTTTGAGTATCATCCATTCAGCTACCAAGTCTACCACGATCACAAATGGAGCCTAAAAAGTCTGAACTTTTCGAGCAATATCAATAGAAACTACATATTTGGGAAGATTGGTTTCTCTTAATCGGATTGTGAAAATGTGAAGATTGTTTTCGGCAGTGAATTGGACAGGAGATGCTAAGAGAGGATACGAAGTGAGTGCAGCTCATTCAATTATGGCGGAATCTGGTTGGGGAGAGGAGGATAAATATGTGCAGATTGGTTTGCCACTGAAAATGGGCAGCAGGGGCCTACTATAGATGCTAATTTATTTTCAGCAGTTGTGGGGATTATGAATCATGCACTGGATCGTGAGGGGAAAATATGACCTAGAGGTCAAGGAGTAAACCTCCTGATGAGAATTTTGTTAATAGTATATATATTTGTGTATACGCGCGCATACCAGATTGGTTCATCAATAAGGTTGGGGATGACAAACCTAATCTTTTTTCGTCTTTTACATAAGTAATTTGTTGCTAGCTCATACTGTAGGAATTCCTTTTGCACGTTTGTCTAGAATTTAGTTTATTCTTTTTCCGGAGCTACAACCCCTTACTGTAACCCCAAAAAAAAAAAAAAAAAAAAAAAATTTACTCTGTAGGAGGGAGTAATATCTATACTTCTGATCAACAATGGGAGTTAGTCTGAAGAACAAATTTAAACTACAGTAAAGAACGGCTTACAAAGCTGAAAAGAGTTTCGATACTAACATTTCCCTTAATATTCCTTCAACTATTAAAGGATTCAAATATTGTTAAAAAGTCGCAGACTTTAATTTAGGAACATGTAAGATCATGCTAGGTTAGTAGATTCATTTGCTGCTCGTGGGAATAGGTTATGCTTTTCCACTTGGTAGATGCTCAACGCCAGTCATGACATATTAGTTTTCCTTGAACATTATATCTGATGACTCTTTTCATTACTTAATAGTAACATTGAACAAGTCTTAGTGCAAAGGTGACTTATTAGCCATTGTTCCCTACTTCTACCTACCATTAGTTTTGCTAGCTTGTTTCAGTAATCGACTTGTTCAGTTACGTTTCAAATAACAGACCAGCAAGTAGCAAAAAGTTTCCTTCCAAGCCATAGCTACTTCTATCAGGAACTCGGCTACAACCTCTAACTCTCCTACAACCTTGGTGTCAACATTAAGTCGCATCAAGTCCAACATCACAAACCGCGCGAACGTATTCATCATAAATCCAAGTATCAGCAGACCAATAATCAGCCGAGGCAACTTCCAAGGGAATGTGAACTTGTCCTTCAAACCATCCCCAACTGCCAAGAGTAACCCATGCAAAAAGAAGAACCGTGTGTACCCCCAGGTAGGCCAAACGCAGAATATCTGATAAGTCAAGAGCTCATGCATAAGGGCTGATACGACGAATGTGACCATTGTAGATAAAGCCCGGGCCAGTTTATTGCCCAGTGTTGTTGAAGAATATCGGAAGATAGGCATAAACACTGTTGAACGGAGTATATTTGTGGAAATAAAGTTCCACCTTCGGCCCCAGTAATCACTAAGGGAGGTTGAGAGGTATGGTTGGTTGAACGGCTGCTTCAGCTCTATCCCAAGCATTGCTTGGGCAATGATTCCCAACGCGGCAAGCACGAATTCCAAGCCAATGTAGATATATAAAATATATATATGTATGACCACATTTGGATGTATGTAGTCCTTGTAAGCATACACAGATGACAAAAGGGGCAACAACATTACCTTTCTAACATAGTGTGAAGGGGATCTTAGGCCATTGTTTGAGGTGCCATGAGTGCTTGAGGACTCTTTATAAGGCCCATTCTCCCTCAGTTTGTTTGCATATTGGGTTCTATTCTGAGATTGCTCTTGTTTCTGTGGATGTTTGTGTGTTGGTTCTTCGACCTTAACAATGGGCAAGCAAGCAAGAAAAATGAAATGGATCAGAGGAAGAGATGGATCGGACAGCGGGCCTGTGTCGAAAGAGAGGCAAAGGAGCTTGAAATTGGCTAACCAAGAAATGCAGAAACTAGTACAAGAGCCGAGATGAAATGAACTGAGAAAATTGAGAGGAAGAAACACAAAGAGACATACCACAGGGAGTATTAACATGAGCCTGAGCAAACCTTTTGGAACAATCTTAGATACCCCATAGCAATAACATACAGATAATATGGAAGTGATCCAGACCCTGAAGAAATTATAAATCTCACCTTCCATTATTCATATGTTTTCAGTCACACAATTTGTTCTTTAACTTGTTTATAGTCATCATAATTTTAGTTCAAATTAGTCACGCAGAAGTCACCTCCTAAGTGTTGGGCAAGATTTACTGCTGCCACACCGCTATTAGTTTTTTTATTTTTTTTCCCGGTAATATGTATGAGTTTCCATAGAAAGAGTCTCGTATGTATAAGTTAAAAATTGTTGGCGTCAATATAATATTTTTTTTGTTTCATAAAAAGGTTATAAGTTAACTCAAGTGGTAAGAGTATTATCAAACCTCATTAGTTGTAATTTAGTAAAAATTGGATTACGACAAAAACTCATGGGTTATAATTTAATAAAAATTGGATTAGTCGTAAGAGAATTTTGCCGATATAAACAAATATTATATATATATACCTTTTGTTTCACCTTGAAATTGGGATCTTTTCTGTGGATTAGTATATGCATTGTACTAATCATGCAACACACATGTTCGTGGCATTTTGTAGTGGTTTATGCCATTAGCCTATTTAATGGATACCAACTTTGCATGATCACCCAATGGATTACGATCCGTATATGTTGCATAGAACACCTGGTTCATTCTTCATTGATATCATGATATGGATTACATATATGTTTAATAGGAATAATAATGATATCTCCCATGTCGACTACTGAAAATGATTTTGTTGTTTATAAGAATGAGGTACTTGAGAAACCGTATCCTTTCGATAAATTGTGTAGGCACAATTCTCTCACGAAGATAAATTTATAATCAGATTTATCTAATTCATTTGCCCTAATTTTAAAATACTTGGTACATTACTATTAAGTATAAATATATTTTAGCAAATTTGTTTATCTGAAGTTGTGTTTTAGCTCAGTGGTAAGAATTCTCTTATAACCTAAAGATAAAAGGATCAAACCTGATGTGAGAATGGAGTTAGTAATAGTTAGGCTTCCGACGATAAAAAGAGAAAAGAAAAAGAATCAAGTTGTTTATCTTGTATTTAGATCTAGTTTCAAAAGGTGAACATGTTAGGTGGTAGATTCTTTTGCAATTTATAGGTTCCAATTTATGGGAAATAGCTTATGCTTTTCCTCTTTGTTTGATGTTCAATATCTGCCCATTGAAATTAGTTTTCCCCGAACATTATAACCGATTACTCTTTCGATCAATATCAATAGTATTATAACACTAAACAAGGCTTCGTACAGATGGAGATTAAATTATTTGGTGCTCCGTACGTACGTACGTACGTACTTCCTACGTTAATTAGTGATCAACTTGTTTCAATGATGTTTCAAATAACAAAGTAGCAAGTAGCAGAACTTCTCCTTAGAAGCCATAGCTAGATCTATCAAGAACTCGGCCACAGCCCCAGCCTCTTCTATAACCCTGGTCTCAACATCAAGTTGCATCATGTCCAACATAACACACCACTTGAACATAGTCGCCACAAATCCAAGTATAAGCAGACTGATAGTCAGCCGAGGCAACCTCCGAGGGAATGTGAACTTGTCCTTCAAACCATCCTCAACCGCCAACGACAACCCTTGCAAGAAAAAGAACCATGTGAACCCCCATGTAGGCCAAACGCGAAATACCTGATACCACAAGAGCTCATGCATAAGGGCTGACACGACGAATGTCATCATGATAGCTAAACTCCGAGCCAATTTAGGACCTAATGTTGACGAAGAATATTGTAAGATTGGCAAATAGACAGCTAAACGGAGTATATTGGAGGAGATAAGGTTCCACCTTCGGCCCCAATGATTGCCAATGGAGGTTGAGAGGTATGGCTGATTGAACGGCCGCTTGAGCTTCAATCCTAGCATTGCTTGGGCAATGATTCCCACTGAAGCAAGCGCGAGGTCCAAGCTAATGTAGATATACATAATATAGATTTGTATGACCACCTGTGGATACATATAGTCCTTAAAAGCATACACACCAAAAATAAAGGGCAAAAGCATTGCCTTTTTAACATAATGGGAAGTGGATTTTAGGCCATCTTTTGAGGTGTTATGAATGCTGGAAGTGTCTTCAACTGGCCTATTTTCTCTCCTCCTGTTTTCATATCGAGTGGTTTTAATTTGAGGCTCCCCATGTTTCTTCGTAGGTTTGTGCGTTGGTTCTTGGACCTTAACAATGGGCAAGCAAGTGAGGAAAATGAAATGCATCGGAGGAAGAGATGGATCGGCCAATGGCCCCGCGTCAAAAGAAAGGAGGAGGAGCTTGAAATTGGCTAACCAAGAAAGGGAGAAACTAGCAGCACATCCGAGATTAAATGAAGAGAGAAAATTAAGAGGAAGAAACACAAAGAGACATACCACAGGAAGTATTAACACAAGCCTGGGCAAACCTTTTGGAACAATCTTAGATACACCATAGCAATAACTTGCAGATAACATGGAAGTGATCAAGACCATGAAGAAGTTACTAATCTCACCCTCCATTTCCAGTCACGTAATTTGTTCTTTAATCACATTGTATATAGACATCATAAATACAGTTTAAATTAGTCATGCAGAAGAGTCACCTCCTAATTCTTGGGCTATATTCACTATTGCCACATGGCTGTTATTTATTTTCATTTTTTATTCCGTAATATTTTTTCGGTTTCATAAAGAGTGAACCTAACAGATAATGGTGCCATCGTTCTTCTATATTTATCTCTAAATTAATACTATCATTTAATGCTAGTTAAGAAGTAAGTATTATATAATAAAATTTACGATGTTAAAACTTGTGATCGTGATGTCTTTTAATATCAGTAATGGAAGTGCTTACAATATTTTTTGGAATATGTATTACTTCTTGTTTCACTTTAAAATTTGCGTTCTTTCTGTGGATTATTATATGGATTGTGCTCAATAAACTAATGATGCAACAGTCATATTTGTGGCATTGTGTAGTTCGGCTTATGCCATTAGCCTATTTACAGGGAAACCAACTTTGCATGATTTGAATGGTACTATAAATCTAAACAAAAATATAGCTAGGTTCCTGAAAATGAATTGGTGAAGCAAAATGGTACATAGGCAAAGAACCAAAAGGATAGCAAGGAAAGACCATAACCCCAAGGAACTAAATTTGTGATCACTTGGCTACAAACTCGATTAGCTCGAAAAGGTCAAACTGTTCAGGCTAGATCCCAAATCATGCTCAACTCGTTGGCTAAATCAGCAATGTACAAACTTTATTCTAGGCTCGATATACCCTCAAATCTGAGTAACTCAATACTCCTCCCAGATTCGACTCATTTATGTGAATAGAGATAAAGAAGTTTACTTTGGTAAGCTAAAGCAGATCAAAATAAAGTAAATAAAATAGACTACAAATCATCAACAATCATGTCATATATCATGCTTTTTCCTCAACTAGCAAATCAAAATTGCAATACTAGATGGTTAACTAAACTGTTAACATGCACAAATCAAAGAGACAAAAATTTAAGACCAACCTTTGACTTTCATACAATATTAAAAGAAAATCTACAAATGAACTACAAACTTTTATCCCTTTGATACCTCATCATCATCTTAGGACTGATTAATGTAAGGCATAATTTGCTTCCTTTTTTCCTTCTCTTTACTTGAAACTAGAGAAAATGTTTAAACGAGACTAGGTTTATTGCCAATCTTTCCGAATTTCAAAGTTATAGTTGATCTCCAAGTAACACTTGTTGTCGTCGTCAAGAAACTGTGAACAGAGAAGAAGAAAAAATAGGAGATTAAACCAAAAGAAAACCAACTATGACCCTATTTGTTTCGGTTTAAAATTATGAGATTCTAAATTCTGACAGTGAAAATTACATTGTCAGAATCTAGAATCTCATAATTTTAATCTGAAACAAACGGGCAGAACTTCAACACAGCGAAGATTTATTGGTTCATTTAAATTAAATCAGTGGAGATGTGAAATCAGGTCATTCCAAGACATCATAAAACTGTCCCACCGCCATCACTATAAAAAGGAAATGATCATACAAGTCTAATCAACCAATAAGGATAAGAATTTTTATGTTGTGGGCTTTTTTTATCTGGAATGATGACCGCTCAGATGACGTACTATAGCATATGCATACAATTGATCATATGCAAATGTGATTCAGAATCCATACTACTCCAACTCCACCAAACAAAAGCACCTAAAACAATAAAAGCTTTCTGATAACGGGTTAGTTCAAGTCAAAAAGGAATAAGAATCCTATGTCCGTCAATAAAGAAGAATTCAATATGACATCTAACTCAATTTTCATCATTTATTAGGTTTGTTAATGTAACACCTTAACTAGTAAGTGTTTCAAAATAATAAGCAACCCTTCTTGTTTTCAATACGAAAATGTAATCTGAAACTAAGAAAGTCGTGGGCAGACAAACTTTATATATTTGCTTTAAAGGAGTCGCAATGTCTAGGCTCCATTCTGGACAAAGGGAGTACGAGAAAGGTACAATGGTAGTGAAAATTAATCTAGAGATTCAACAAAAACTTATAGCTTTACTTGTTTTGAGGTAACTAATACAGTAATACAGGACTACAGATGGGCCATGACTGATCTCACCTTTGATCTGGCCGAGTACGACCCCCTTGCAAACATGCCAGAAGGGGTTGTTTCTTCAGGCATTTCATGTGTATAAGGATCTTGTTGGGGACTGAACGTTCCTATCATTTCTTTTGTGCTGTCAACTGCAAGTGATGATTAAAATAAAAAATAACAACATCCAAGCACACCAATCTTTTAGTTAAATTATCTGTCTAGGAGAAAGAGTATACCCTTGAGACCAGTTTTCCAAACTGTATTACAGTATTTGAGGCCCGATACAATATTATTGCAGACTTTGAAAGTGAACTTCAGGCTGTATTGGCTTCCCTCTTTCAATGTAAACCAAGGGCCCTTGGAATTTGAGGAGGTGGGAATGGGAAGGACGATATCAGATCTACCAGGCGATTTAATTGCAAGGCTCAGAATTTGAACTTCAGGGTCCAGACTTTCTACAATATTAAGCCAGTGTTAAATTTGTCAGACAGTGTGTTATATGCCAACACTCTTACACTCGACAGTAACATAGGTATAGTGCTTATGAAAAGGGAAATATGCCCAATTAGGAGACTGTACTTATGCACGTGCAGCAGTTCACTTAACAAATGAAGTTCTGCGGTAATGGAGAAAAGGGGTAAAATAGATCGATGCTCGTGTTTAACAAAGTTACTTGATAGTATTTCACTGTACAAATAAGTAGTCAAATTAATAGTGGAGTTCCTGATAAATTAACATTTGCAGAAGAACAATGAACTACAATTGTTGGGGGGCGGGGATCGGAGAGATAATGATAGAGAAGATTTAATTTGAACCCAATTTCTTCTTTATCAACATCATGGATTCACAACTCTACAAAGGGACAAATCAAATTTCATTAAACTTATAGTCAAATTTCTAAATCAAATAGTATCGTACATTAATGCAAGTAACTTTGCCAAGGCATCAGTATGAAACAAATTAAGGTCGTTGGATACTGTTTCTTTAACGATAACAATATACATTGTTCAAAAAGAGTTCATGAAAGATATATATTCACCATCAAAAACTAGGCCACAACTGTGTGTGCACGCGCTATGTTTTTCTAATTTTGTGTGTGTAATCTAACCTGCAACCGAGTTGATATCCACACTCCCAAGAAGTTGTTCTTTCCATCTTCTCAAGCTCTCGTCATCCTAAATTCCCAAATTTCAACCCATTATCACACATACAAGTAAATTGAGTAGAAATTGTTCGAACCCATAAAAACTTCAAAGAACACTCTTTTAAAATTGAATAAGGGCACAGATAGAAATTCTTGCTTTTGCCAATAACAAACCTTATCCTTCTCAAACTGTGCTTTGAGGGTACACTGAGGACCCAGTTGTAATTTGCCTTCAACATCCTCGTCATCTTCCTCTTGATCAGTAGCATATATAGTACTCCCACTAATCTGTTTGCTCATCTTCTCCTCCCTTATCCCTGAATTACCACACTCAATTTCTGAGTCTACAACTGCTTTATCACTCACTTTGTTAATGTCAATTTCCTTTGCACACACCTTGTTGTTTCCAATAGAACCCATGTCAAAATCCAATAGCCAAAGACAGGAAGAAAAAGAGTTTGCTCATTCAACAACCACCAAATCAAGAAGTGAAATTCAACAGTTGGCCTTACTCGACCAAATCACCATATGGAAGATGAGGAATGACAAATATAATGGGACAACCATGAAAAACACAGCCAATAATTTAAGTAAAAACCAGAAAGATTCCCTACTATTGTATTTACAAAATCAGCAAACAATAAAAACAAAATAACTAAATAAGATGGGCACACCCCAAATGATATGGTGCCACTATTATAAGAAGATTGATGATTCATTTGCGGGAAAAGGACAAGTACGTTAAAGAATCCAAGAGATCGGGCAAATAGTAAAAATAAAATAGCAAACGAAAGACTACCCATACCCATAAAAGAATAAACCTTCCAACAAGAAAAAAGACACCCCCTCAAAAAATAAATTAAAAAACAAGAAAGTAAGAATAAATTAGAACTGACCCCAGAGAGAGAGGAAAAGAAACGGGTTGAAGGAACTGATACAGAAAAAGTCCTTGTGGTGATCAGGATCTATAAAGAATGTGAAATAAATGTGAGCTACAGATATGGCGAGATCGTGAAGGTCACTAAGTGCAGTATCTAAAGCTTTTCCATGAGAGAGGAGAATTATGGGGGTGTTGACTGTTGATGATTTAAGAGACTCGATCGAGAAAGGATTTTGGTGGGAAGCCCTCTCAATTATCAATTATTTCAACGGCGGACAGGGGATAAACAAATAAACAAATAAAATAGGCACATAAATAAAAAAAACAGAAAAGACTATGCGCATAAACTACTTTTTCAGCTTATATTTAAGTTTTCAACTTAAATTTGTAAAATAAGTTAAGCACCTAATTTAAACTTATGAACATAGTGCAAGTCAAAAGTAGAAAAAAAAATAGTAAGAAAACAGTGTAACAATGTTTTTTATCTTATAGGTGAAAATTGAGGAAAGAAAAGTAATTTTTGAATGGGCACTTCATATACATATACTCCCTTAGTTGTAAACTAAGATACAAATGCTGATGTTTTTTGTCTTAATTGATTTAGTTCTCCTTTGCCCAAACCAAATGCGATACTCGTCTCCCTTTTATATGTTTCACTCCTGTCACTGCAATGTGGCAGGCGTCCGTGTAAATAGTGATGCTAAGTTTCGTATATTGATGCAATTTTAAAGGATTTCATCTATACATTTAATCCGCCGACTTGTGATAGCAATTAATATATTTATATAGAATTTCATAAAGAAAAATATTGAATTTATATTGTAAGTCTCTATCTCTTACAACATGTTTTGCACGTACTGCCATTTTATACACTTTTTTTTCCTAAATTAATAATCAAAATTATGTGATTCAAAAAGTGAGCCAAATGTGATATAATTGAAGAAAGATATAAATCGTATTTGAAGTACATCACAAGATATCATTTCAAGAAAAAAGAAATCAGCACGTATATCTTTTCCCGCTTTGAAACCCTTGGACTACTAAATCAAGTATTTAGACATATTCAATATTGTAATGGCATTAAAATTTTAAGATCATCTCATGGCATTTTTGTTCATCAAAGAAATTAGGTCATTATCATTTTAGAAGAGATTGATCACTGTGGACAGAACAACACATTAACCATCATACCTGTGCACCATTGCTACTGACACTAAGTTGTGTTTAGATTGATGGAATTAAATAAGATATCGAATGAATTTGATTCATAAATAATTAGTATAAGAGCTCACAATTTTTATGTGAAACGGTGAAAAAATGAATCATTCATTTCATATATAATTTCATTCCATGAGTAAAATAAATGACATGTTCTGTTTTTTTTCATTGTGTTCCTACCTCTTATTACTTCTCATCATTCTTTCTATAACTACTTTTCACTAATTTTTTTCTAATTTTTTATCTATTCTCCTTTTAATTTCATTCTCTCAATTCAAACGCAATATGACGGACGTAAAAATTCCTTTGCATGTGTCCACATATATTCCATTGAAGAACCATCAATAAGAATATATACTCTGGATGCATACCTCAACCAAGGACGACAACTTAAAAGACAACCACAGTCCACATGTACTCCGGTTATTAGAGTAAAAATAATCTCAAATCCATTGAAGATCCATTAGACTATGTGTGGACACAAGCGAAGTAATTTCTACAAACACATGCATTTCTAAATCTGAGAAGCAATTTTATTTCCATAGCTGTTCACACCATCATCCAAAAAAAAAATTGAACGGACCAGCCCTGTGCCAACGCATATGCTGCCAAAAACACTGAAGTATTTAAGCGCATAAAACTTATTCAATACCAATATCATAGTAAAGAAGAGTTTGACCTTCATCAAATTTTTAAGTGCAAAGCTAACAAATAGAATCATGAATCCCAGGATGATATATGCTTTTCTCAATTTTGTTATTTTTATTTTTGAAAGTCTTTATCAGATATTGCAATCAGAAAAATTAAGCATATCTCGCCCTCGTCAGAGTTTAAAAGTAGTGAGCGCATGGACATTACTCTTCCACCTCGTTTTTTTTATTTATAATTTAAAATCCTTGTATGAACAGATTACAGCAAAAGGGACAAAACTACAATTATCATCAAATTTAAATAAACACGTTAGAACTTGCAACATCTTACAGTCTTCAAAATGAAATGGACAAGCCATCCTATAATCTGTACAAGCTGAGTACCAATTTTTGTATGTGCAACCAAAAGATCTTTAGAGTCCCAAGATGTAAACTTCATTTCACCAAGTACCAAAGCTGCAGCTTACATGCTCCTGAGTGATAAGGCGCAGACGATCTTGCATAATTTTTGATGATGGATAAGGAGGAAAACACAATCGGTAGAAGCATGTGTGAGAAGAAGGCAGGTGATCGCGGGTCTCTGTTGACCTGTAGATGTATAGACGAGAAGCCAAACCACCAAAACCCTCCACTGGTAGATACTTCACTGAAGTCCAGAAAAAGAGAAGAACCTTTCTTTGCTCTGCTGACATTCCCCTGACTGCCTGCAATTCGAAAAAGATAATTCTGCTAAGCACATAAACATGTGGATCCCCTTAAGCCTAACGCCCATGAGGTGCACCAAAAGTGCACACAGATAGAAACTACAGATTTGCAACTGATCGTACCAGGAATGCACAAAATGGAAGGAAAAGTCTACTCCAAGGATGAGTAATGTTTTTAACGACTGCAGAAATGGCGAATTTCCTCGTGCTTAACATTGATCTTTTCACAGTTAGGAGTGCTCAGAATATATCAAGACTTTCTTTTACATCCGGCGGTTAATTAAAAGAACTTCATAGCAAACAAAATGAATATTACATCCTACATATACAAAAATCACAAACTTATTTTTTCTCCAGGACTTACGAGACCATCAATGACCATGCCTTTCCCTTGTAGAGCAAAAATTGTACTCTTTAACATGATGTACAAGTGAATACACCGAGGTTAGGGCCGAATTACAAGAGAGAAATTGGAAGAAGTGAAAGCATCATTAATGCAGAAAGCCGATGATCGTATAAAGAACCCATCCTAATGCAACAGGTCATTAACATTAAAATATTGCCTCGCATTGAGGATCAAGAACTTGCACAGAGGCACCCATACAACTACCTAAGACTTTCGAGTTCAAAAGGTCTCAAGTTTACACACACACACACACACACACAAAAACCAAACCTCGAGTCAAATCAATTTGGGAGGAAAAAGAAAATGAAGCAGGAGCATCACATGCTATTCAAAAATCAGTGCCCGTATGGTCCTCAAATCAACGTAATGACGAGCTGAAGGTTCAACTTTTCCAGCATCTACTCCAGTTTGAAAAATCAGGATCATATAGACAGGGTAACTAGGAAATCAAAGATGAATGAATTAAATGCTTCTAGAATAAGATATAGTACCATCTTACCACGCTAGCCATGCTAATTATTATGGAGAAAATTTATGCTTACAACTAATACATCATCTTGCATACTTAATTTCAATACTTCCAAGTCCCAAATCCTCAGTCCCTCCTGATTAATTGATCACAAGTGGCTCAAGGTATTCACAGGAAACTTGCAAGATTGCATTTTTTTTATTTATTAATACGTACATGCCGGATCCATTTTGCCTAGAACTAGCACTTATGTGCAAGTAAGGGTTTGTTTGAATCAAAATTTTCTTCAAATTTTTAGATCAATATCTTTGAGTGGTAATTTTCCTCTCTTACCTTTTGTGTTGTGGATTACATCAATGGTGAATTCCTGTTAGCTCTCAGGGGACTTGACCCTAATTTATGTACTTATCAGAATGAAATCAGTAGCAGAGCTTCACCATAAGATGGGTAATAAGCATTGGAACATGACCGTTGTCAGCCAAGCATATAATCGTTAACATGATAAACTGTTCACGACTAAAGGAATTTGGATTGCTTTTGAGGAGATCTTCCATGCAAAAAAAAGTTAGGGATGGGGATTTTGTTTCTCTAGTCCTTTTGAAGGGGAGAGACTATCTATGTTTTGAACACATTCTTAAACCGTCACAACATTATATAGACATTTCAAGTGTCATAGCAGAGACGCAGCAAACATCTAGAAAAAAAAAAAGAAGCATCTAATATATCGGTATTCATTTGAAAGAAAGATGTTGAATACAAGCTTTCTTAAAGCGGAAGAGGTCCATCAGATGCAGGAGTATCCCATATACTCCCACTATCAAAAGCTCATACAAATCCTCAAATCAAAGAAGAAATGGGAAAAACTGAAAACCCACTTTTCACCATGAAGCCAACTCTCAAGAAGTATCTGGACATCCAAGACAACTTAAGAATGTGCTACATGGTTAATCTATGAAGGTCTAGCTTCTTGGACAGATGTCCACACACAGATAAATATATCAAATGCAATTATATTTCGAAAATAATAATCAAAGAACATTTCAAAAAGAAAAGGTGTACAAGCATATACTTCTAGGTAAGGTGTGGCCATATTATCATAGGCTGTCCAGATTGTATTTTGGTGAAAATCCATGTTAGCAACTCATTTCATCACTACTATCTATTCGACTTGTTCAAGTCCTAAGTTCCCGCTATATTATTTACTTTGTTTCATCGCAAGTGAAGACAAAATTTTGAAGGTTTCCTTTAGTTCATTTACTTAATGCATGGGGGTTGTTCGTATTAGCCCATATATAGTTATGATGTGAGAGCATAAGTTCGATCTTGGTTAAGAAAACATATGAGTCAGCTTTGTTTTTCGTTCTCAAATTTCTATACCTCTGTTAAAGTGGATACTATGTTTTCTAATTCTTGGGTGTGACCTCCATCAGGGAGGAAAGTTCCTCATGACTTTATCTTATTACTAGCGTAGCATGCTTAACCCTAACTAATCCATCTGTTTCACCCCACCATTTTCAGCTAGCTTACACCCTAAAAAATGTACTTAAAGCACAAGTTCTATCCCCCAAGATTAAATAACATCCAAAAATGTTCCCAATATATCCACACACCTACAATCTTAACAAGGACATAACCACAAACAAATGTTAGTTAAAAAGAAAATACTACTTCTGTCCGCTTTTACTTCCAAATTTGACTTCCATAGCATAACTGAAAATTAAAATAATAAGCTTATTAGATATAGACACATATTTATCATCAGTCAATTGGACCATTAAAAGTCAACTAGGACATATAAGGAGGGAGCACTACCAGGTAAACAATCTCTAACTATAGTAATCTTACCTCCTGAAAGGGAAATACCTTCTCAAATTACTAGGGAACTGTTGTAACAATTTATAGCACAACCTGGGATTAATCAAATTTACGAAATTATACAAAAAAATTATAAAAAGAGACAAAACCTGCTTATGTAGACAATCCAAACATGAAAAATCATGTGCAAAAGGCAGAACAAAACCATTTGATTATAATGAAAAGAATACATATATGGAGACAACACAATACGCTAGTCCCCAAAGTTCAACAATAGTCGCACTCTTGTCTTGCTTTAAACCCATGAGAGGAAAAACAATTGGAGAATACTAGAATAATACTCTAAACATAAGTTAAAAAAAACAAGTCTATAATGCACAACTGTAGGTTAAGAAGTGCAGAAAAGACATTTGAGAAGGCTCCCTAAAGAAAGGATAATGAATAAAAATGAATAAATCCTAGCCCACATTAATAATTCTAGGTTGAGAAGCACAACAAATCATGGAAGGCACATTTACAACTTTCTCTAATCACATGTCAGAAAAGATCAGCCAATATCCGACCATTTTTTTAAAAGAGTAGAGCTACGCAGTGGAAGGAGCTTCGGGTTCCTAGGCAGTTCTAAAGCTCTATGAGAATAAATTCTCTTCTCCTCTTCTTATTGGTGGAAATGTTTTATTTAAATTTACACATTCCAAAACATGCAATTACAAGTAATATATGGTTGGATACATTTAAATTATATTACTCTCCTAAGGGCAAATCTAAACATTTCTATCTAATCCAAGTTGCCAAGTGTGTAGTCATGCTTCTTGTCAAGTCCCCTTCAGAAGGCATCAAATATCAGGAGGACATATAACGTCGAAGTTTCTAAAATGTGTTACTCAGTTGGAAAGATGCTTATAGAAACTCAAGCACACCTAACGACCATCAACTTCATGATGGTTACAATATGTTGACGAGACTTGTCTACAGAGAGTAGCCAATGTTGAAAAAGTTGCCGCTACAACCTATTTAATAATTGTGAAGGAAATGGAATGAAAACATAGGAGAGAACTAATAAATTTAATGGTGGTAAAACGACAAAGGTCGGCTCGAAAGAACACATTATAAAACAAACAGAAGAGAACAGAAAAATAAGGCTGCATCCACATTCAAAGTAGTGACATTGGATTAGTGATGTAACATTTTCATAAAGAACTTATTAGCAATAAACATAGAAAACCTAACCACATACCTTCCAGAACCAGGATATCTGAGGATCGGTCTCTTTGTAGCCATTGTAATCAGTATGAGCCTTCCAATCTTCAACAGATATTGCACTTTCACTCCCGTGCAGCATCCCGTCAAGATCTTCAAGTTCTAAGCTTTGGAAAAATAACTTCTGGAGCCTTGGGGAACTAATGATATCAGTAAAACCCTTGGCAAAATGAGCTACCTGCTCCCTGATAGATGTGACAAAGCGATGTTGAATAAGTAGATCAACATACTCCCTCCTATTACTACTATTCACAGATATACTCTTTCCATCAGGGCAAAGCTCCACAATTTTCCTCGAGCCTAGCTCATCTACTTCTAGGACAAATGTAAGACCCAGAGCATCTTGATCAACTATCGCAGGATCCATTTCCAAAATTTTCCTGCAGCTATTGTACAAAAACGGATCTGCATCCCGTATATCTTCCAGAGAAACTTTCATTCCCGCCAATTGCAGGAAAAGTACACGATCAATGACAATACCAACTTGTACTTTGTGCATCAAAGCCAAGGCAATGACTCGGCCAGAAAAGGTAAAGTACTCGAGATGCAAAGGATCCACCTTAGAAGCTGCAACAAGAACAAAGGTATAAAAGCTCCAAGATTTGTCTTGTAAAGAATTTTTCCAACCATAGACTTACTCATGCAACGAGAAAAACAATTTCAATTTTTAACAGGCTTATAAGGAAAGTCCTTTGACATAAAACCTAAAGAAATAGAAAGGCTATACAAGTTTTGATATTTGAGAAATGAGATTCATATTCAGCCAATTACTACTGAAGACCATTAATGATGAGAGTATACAACAATGTCAAGTGTTTCATCAAAGAATGTTGCATTCATTCAAATGAAACATCTAGGGCAAAAAACAATAGGCAATTTTGCATGTAGTAAGCATTAGTTCATTACTCATTGCCATCTTCCACATTTCTGCATCATATATCAGTTTCCATGTGCTCCTGGTTATACGGCTTTGGCTGTTAAGAAAGAGGAAAACTGCAACACTCTCCCGTTACAGGATTTAGATTTTAGACATCTGTTTTTTTATAGTTTATGGCTGAAGTCTTTCCGTGGCTGGTCCAGAAAGGTAGGAATGGCTAGATGTGCTGCCAAGTGTGAAGTAGCATGTGTCATCTTTTTCCCAGTAAAATATGTTTCACCGACATTTTTAGGGTAACAAATTAAGAAACAGCATTTTCACCACTAATTCAAAAATCAAATGAAAACGAAAAAAAATTAAGAAAATTAAATTTAAATTAAAATTTAAAAAAAACATCTTTTGTCAAAGTGCCACGCCAACATTTTATGCCATGTACCCAAAAAAAAACCAACAATATCGCCACTAGTTCAGTGATGAAACTGTAAATTGGACACTAGTTCATTGACCAAGAGTGCATTTAACCCAGTAATTTGATAAAGGGTTTTATTGCTTCCTAAGTTATAATATATCAAATTTGAACTTCAAACAAAGTAATAAACCCCCGTCTATTGTAAAGAATTCTGGAAGAAGTTTTCTTTTGATTCACCTGAAAAAAAAATATGAAGTACTAAAATAATTCACATAATACAGATCTTATCTATCTTCTTTTGCTTTTTCACATTGCTCCAAGTGATGTCTTCATTAGGTCTTAAAGGTGAATCAAGAGAAGGGAGTCACAATTAACCAACTTGTTGGGGGTGGGGGGGTGGGGGAGAGAGGAAGAGAAGAAAAAGAAATTAATAATGGATAGACAATCAGGAAGACAACAAAATATGATAATGGATCGTTTCTATTCAACAAATAAGTTCTTAACCCTAAAATCCATACTCGTAAAAAGATATTTGGAGGGGTGACAAAACCTTGAACCTTTAATAACAAAACCAATAGACGAGATGCATTATTTTGCGAAACAAATTTAGGGCCTATCTGAAATCTTCCTCATTTCATAACAAATATAATTACCTTCCCTATTACTTGTACTACGAGGATTAGAAGAATCGGATTTGGGGATTCGCCAACTTACAGAAGCATCCCCACTTCTTAGCTGTCACATAACAACAAACATAGCAACAGGGTTGCCAAAGGGCTCCTCTATCCCAACAACCCAACTTCCTCTCCAGTTGCATAAGCATGACATAAGCACGATACAAGAACCTAAAGTACACATAAATTTCAAAAAGGAAGGGGAAAAATGAAGAGAGGAAAAAGAAAAGAAAATCAACTAACATAAAATTACATTAATGCTAATTTGCGCTTTATTCCATACAGCTTTCAATTCAAACTAGTAATTATTAAGTAGATATTTTGTTTGCCATACTGATCAGTGTTGAACATTGAATACAAGTCTGAATTGATATGACATGAAATTTGGACATTGATAACAAAAAAGAAAATAAACACAAGAAATGCAAAACAAAATCCCCGTTTAATATAACTAAATCAAGAACAATAATTTTTCAGTAATAGGAGCTCCGAAATATGGAAAATTATGAATAAGACACACCTGTTCATGAATTAATTTAAAGACTTTAACTTGTTTGTTCAAATGTATTAAGTCCCAGTGGTTATTTATCAAAAATGAACAAATTTATAAAATAAATCTGTCTGAAACTTCTTAAAACTGGAGAGATCATAGATTAACGAGGCAAATCAAACACCTACAGTTCCTCAAGGCATCCAATGGAATAGAATAATTAATAAGGAAAGTTAAATCTCGCTAAGGCAGACTAAGAATTTATCAAACAGCCCCTAATTCTGGAATGCTGAACAATCAATCTTCTTAAAGTGTCATCTCATAAATAAGAACATGGCGCACTTAAATGCGATTAATTAGTGCACATAGTCCCTCTAAGAGCAACCTATATACCTGGCATACATTAGTCATATGAAGTGAAACATTATACCTATTTTATATATTACAGTACATTTGTCAAATAAAAGTTTGGAAAGATCCCAATTAAATATAGCTCATCAATTAATTATCATCCTATCTATCTATCCTATATATCAAAATACGAACTATGTGGATTGTTTCCACAAATTTTATTCACTATCTGCTGCAGTCAAACCCGCCTGATCTGAATCAAATTAAAATTACAATTTGAAATCAGTGTCTTCTCTATGTACAATATTAAATATTAAATTGGAACTCCAATTCAAAAGCAACCCCTATATCTTTCCAAATTAAAACAATTTGAAAGTCATAACCTGAAATACAGTACGTTTTGCAGGTTTGGGACACACGTAATTACGTACATACATGCATGAATAAAATATTTTCTAATCTCACTTTACATAGTCATATTAATATAAAAGGACTATATTAACTTTGCCTGATATATTAAACTGGAATACTTAAAATTAAGTAAAGCTCTTGTCATCACACCCTCATCAAAAAAGATGAAACGAGATTTATATCTAAAATTATATCGTAATTCTAAACCTGAAGTTTTAAATAATTATTATACAATATATCGTTTAACAAAATATTCTAAATAAAAATAGAACTTTGTATAATTTTATCACTGCGCTTGTGCTTGCATGATATAAATCATTTACTATTTAGTTACACATAATAGTCATAAACCTATTATCACTGGTCAATACTTATAATTTTTAAATTGTATTAAGTCTACTATAACATACCTATCAGAAAAGTAGCAAAATTTAACATTAAAAGAGTAATGTATAAAACCACATATAGCTCAAGGGAGTATATGGGACGTCATTCCAATCTTACCTGGATTTGGGAAGAACCTCCTACGATCATTTGGACAAGCTACAAAGAGAGCATTTTGAGGATTGAAGATTGCTTGACAGACCAAGATAAACCACTCTCTCAGCACACCAGGACCCGTAGCTTCCTCATTTTTGAACTCCAAAAATAAACCAGCACGTAGTGTATCAGTTTCAGCACGTGCAATGTACTCGAAAGATTCCGCCAAAAGTTGTGATCTGTCTATAAGCATTTCATGGAGCTCCTCATAGTCATCCTTAAGCTCGGGTAACAACATCATTGCCAGATGCCTCCTGCACTCAAAATTTGTGACCTCCTTGTGCTCAAGAATCCATCCATAATCATCATTCCTTTTAGCATACCTCATTATTAGAAAACAAGCTGAAACTTTTCGTTCTTGCAACTTCATCCAAAATTGTTTTTCAGCACCTTGATAAAGTTTAGCAATATTATTTAGTTCCTTTAATATATCAAGATACTGGCACCAACCAAGACGAAGAATTTCTCCATCTCCTCTCTCTTTGAGAGCTATAATATCCCCCATTCTGCTAAGACAGAGTTCCATTTTTCCCAACAAATTTAAAAATATAGTATAAAGAAGTTTAATTTCTTCCCCATAACATTGAACATTATATCCAGCCTCACGCAACGGCATTGTTATGGGACTCCTAAAGGCCACCTGCTCCTTGATAACACTTCTTAAAGGAAGCAAGAAGGCTGTAAAATCATGAACATCAATTGGCAATGGCCCAACTTCCGTCCTTGAATTTATACTAGCAGTCAAAACATGACTCAATTTAGCAGCAAGCTCCTGAACAAATGGGAATAGATCTTTAACAGAAACGGCAGCCTTGTTATAATCACGACTCTTATCTGTAGTTCCACGCCCAACCTCAATATTTCCCACCATAGATGCAAGAGTACACCGGCACAAATTGTACATACCATCATCAGGAGAAGCCCTACGCAATAACTTACATAACTCCAACATTATAGGTGCACAATGAGGGTGCAGACTAAAGGGCAACATGCTAATCGAAGTAATGAACTGTCTAATTAAATCTTCGGCACATTTCCTATTACCTTCAGTAGGAGACATATACAGCATCACCAATGCAGCTGGGGCACAGGAAGACATAAATATCTGAAGATGCCCTGCGGCCTGTTCATTATCACTTCTTGGAGTCAAATTCAAAAATTCTACCAGCCTCGACTTTACCCACTCCCCCCAACGCCCGGGTGTGTAAATTGCCTCACCTTTACACATTCGAGATATGGAGGAAATCATCTGGTCCATGGCTTGCCAAGCTTGTGGATGACCTGTGCTTCGCATCCGTCCAACCATCTGAAGTGAGGCATCGTTCTGAATTGCACACTCAGCTAATGACTGCTCCAACTGAAGCTGCTTACCACGATATATTAACCGTTGCTCGATCACCGGAATACCGGTATATGCCTGGATTTTTTCATGAATAGATCTCACTGTATCGCGAGAATCCGCATGGAGAACGATGGTTTTCCCACCGGATATCGATCGTACGAAGAATTGGAGTCTGGTGGAGGGCGGACGACTGGATTCTGAAGAGCAAGAAGCTGATCGAGCATCAGAAACCCTAGACTCGAGCTGCGAGTGGTGACTGTGCTGGGAAGTGGCGGTGGCGGTGGGGGTGGGGGTGGCGGTTGCGGTTGGGGTGGCCGTGGCCGTGGCGGCGGCGGCGGCGGCGGCGGCGGCGGTGGCAGTGGCGGCGATAGGTTCGTCCTTCCTCATCCTAACGGAGACTAAGTCGGAGGAGAAGTCGTCGTCTTCATCGGTTGATGGGCCATAATCGTCCAGTTTGCGCTTGATTCGATGTTGTTGTTGTTGATGATTGCAGTCGATTGAGTCGACCAAAGACATTGAAGACGTCCTTATAATCGGCGATGTATGTGACGGAATGATCTAGAAAATGATTGTGAGTGAGTCCATAGGAATGAAAAACCCTACCTTGTCACTGAGTCGCTGTGTTTTAGCTTAGGGAGGGGAATTGAAGAAAGAGCGGTGTGTGAATTGGATTTTGATGAGAGAAATGAAACGAGGGAGCATAAGCATTCCTGATGCTCGATCCGTGCGTCCACGTGGCATTTCTTTGGTACAATATTGTTAATTTATTTAAGCATGACATGGTTCCACGGGGTATGCCTAATATGATTAAACTATTTATTTAGTTAATCAGAGAGTAAACTGTTTAATTTAAATAATTAAACAAAATTGAATAATAAATTTATATGTATCATAAATTCTGTGTATGATGTTTATTTACTAATCAATTCATTGGTGTATATAATAATGCACAATCTTTAAAAAGAAAAAAAAATCATATTCATGCATATGAATTTTTTTTTTAAAGATATGTAACCTAAGACTGCAAATGGAAGTGTTCGATTCCATTTAATTTGTTATATATATATATAACAAATTAAATCGAATTGAATTTGAACAAGGTAGAGAAAGTTTAACCATTATAAAATTGAACCCATATATTCTTAGTTATAATAATTTGGTTTTAATCATTTAATTAAACATTAGTAACTGCTTAAAAATTAAACATAGAGAAGAAAAGATTGAACGATTCCCGATAGAATTTTATGCATATTTGATGTTTAAACTCAAGTTAACTTAAATCTAAATTATTATTTTCTTTTGGTTATGATAAGGGAGCTAAATCCACACAAACATAAAAACTTAAATAAAACGATCGAGAGTTTTCTTAGTTAAATTTTTAAAAATCAAATTTTTTGGGATAATATGGATGATTATATTTGGTTCAACCCAAGTTAAGCATTTAAATTGTGTTTTGATTGAAAAGATAAAATGAGAGAGTGAATAAATTTGATCTATATGTAACTACTATAAGAGATTATGAAAATTTATGATTTTTATAGGAGATATAGGTGAAATGAACTATTCTTCCTGTATATAATTTTATTTAATGTGTAAAGAAAATTAATAATTCATTTTTTTCTTCATTTTGATTATTCCTTTCATTCATTCTTAACACTTCTTTAACCACTACTTTTCATTAAAATTATTCTAATTTTTAATTTACTTACCTTTTCATTACATTCTTTCAATCATCATTTTTTTCACCATTATTTTTAGCTAAATTTATTCTAATTTTTAATCTATAATCCAACATCTCACTCCATTAACTCAATCTAGATGCAACCGTACGCATTAGATAGATCAATACGACAAGCCATATACTCCGGGTATTGGATTTATATATACGTATAAGCAGGGGAAAAGCCCATTAAAAGTGATATCCAAGCCCAAAATCCTTCAAAGGATTTTCCCATTTTCACCGAATTGCAAATTGGTTGTTCCTCCTCACTTTCTTCTTGCTCATTTCTCCGTCACCTCCACTTATAGTTATGTCCGTGTTGCTTGAACAGTACCGTCTCTCACTGTGCTATGCTTCAGTAAGTATCACTGTATTGTTCAACCGATTTATCATATAAATGTATTTGGTTATTCGTCTTCGAAGAGAATTCTTGGGTTTAATGGTCTCAGAATTTGGTTTTTCCCTATTATTGTTGAATCTTACAAGTCCACTAAGCCAAGTATTTTTGATATAGAGAAAGTGAAAGTGTGAAACACCTATTGAACTGAAAGCAATCGTAATGAATTTAAGATGGGCTATACGAATTTTTGGATATTCAAAATTGATACAACAGTTTTGAAAACTAGCAGCTTACTAGGTCTACTATCGCAACATTGTTGATGGGGTTTGTAGGAATCGTAAAAAGAATCAGACTTTGCCCTTTATTGCATAAGTACTACAATTCAGTGTGTGTGCTTGGAGCGGTGGAAAGCATAAGTAGGGTCGAAAGTGATTAAAACTTCAGTTCACTCGTGTTTGTGAGTTTATGGAATGGGAGAAGAAAGTTTACTTTAGTTTACCTTTTAGTTTCAACTTGTTTCTATGGAATTTCTCTCCTATTTTTCCTTACCTCTTGCCTTTAGATGTTAATTCTTGTGCTTTTTGCTTTTTTGGCTAAATTGCTTTAGACGTTTAAAATGTCGATAGAAAAATGCACAATAAAATTATCTCTTTTCCCCTAAATTCATTATGGTGAGTCAGTTTAATTCTCTGAAATCTGCACGGTTGATTAGGATTTACTCCTAATTAGAGATGACTGGGATTTATTAATTTTTAATTATTATAAGATCATTGATGCATATATCTAAACCATATGAAGATATACACGCTTTGATCTTGTATGCTCTTTGCACCCATACAAACTATAGAGTTAGATTTTCAATTAAAGTCCACAATATGAGTTCTCATGTTCCTTGCACCCAAAAAATGGCGTAGAAACTTGTGCCTCTTTATTGTCCATATATTTTGAGTATAGAGTTTCAGCTGAACTTTAGCTATTTCCTTGAATCCATCCACACACACACACACACACACGTATAATTATTATATGTAATTATATGTGTGTGAGTGCGTGTGCGTGTGTGTATAATGATGCTAAAGGTCTCTCACTATAGTTTGACTCTTCTTCTGAATGTTAATTTACTGCCATCACTTATTTTTCCCCTGTAACCAAAAGATTCATTTGGGGAGCACCCTTGATCATATTTGAGTGAATTCACCTAAGCACACTACAGCCTGATCAACCTTTTGCATATGTTACTGGTATCTTATTCAAATGCAAATACATACAATTGGTTACAAGCTCAAGTTTCCTGTGAAATCTGTAAATTACTTTTGTTCTGGCCGTTTTGTTAATAAAACATGAGGACTGTAGGAACTCAGCACCTTCAAGTCTTTATGGGTCATCATTTCCATTTTGGCATCATTTACAGTCTCGTTTTGCTTGTAGAAGCTTTTTTGCTGTTATGGAGTTGCTTGATGACAGCAATAGCCACCCATACACCCACTGGTTGGTGAAGTCTAAGAACCAATACCAGTATGTTTTATTCAAACAGCTTACAATAGCTTATGTGAAACCATTTACACTTGATGTGTTCATTCCAAAGTGCTTAGTTTCAGCCTCAATCAGCCAGAGAGTGACAAGCAAGCATATTATATTGTTGCGACCAACTCCAACGACATAATAGCATAGTTTACATGATAGGGCTAGAGAAACTGATGTCTACAATTTTACCTACATGGAGATCTGGACGAGTTTGAAGGTAAAATTAGAGTTGTTGTCCAGTCCCTCATTATCTTGATTAAATCAATTTATTTTATTGTTTAATAAAAAAAAAGTTGTTTTTCTTCTCGTCAAATATTAACTGCAAGATGCGAGCTCTCCTTAGATGTTTCTAAGTACAGCTTAAGTTTCAGATGAGATTTTATTTATCACATGATAGTACCTGTTTTTGTTTCTTTGGTTCTTGATGGAGTTATAAGCTCTCTTCTAGTTAGAACCGAGACATGGCTGAAATATTCTCTAGATGACACTTTTCTGAAAAATCTTGACGTGAATGTGGTAGACTGCACAGTGCAAGAACTTTCAGGTATTGAGGCGATGACCTGTAATGACCATGACGATCTCTTTGCTTCCTTCTTCAACTGATATTGGTAATTTCATATGGTAAATCTTATTTAGTCTGCATTCTGCTATCCTCTTGCATTCAATTTTGTGCATTCATGTCCTGATCAATTTCTCATTGGCTCTTTATGCGTGGGACTAATTTGTTCCATCTCCTAACGAGACATAGTTTATGAATTATGATCTGAAATTAGTGACCTTGGCTTAATCTAGTTTGATGCTTCAGATGCCAAAGATAAATAAGTATACATGCTTTCCAACTTAACTAATAACTACTCCATCCTTTCCTTTATAGCAGTTATAATTTTTACGTTTGAGGTCTGGTTGTGACTTTTTCAAATTTGAAGTAGTAATTGTTATGAGTTTATTAGATTCAGGTGAGTTTATTTACAGCTGGTGTCAATTTGCTTGTCTTCCTATCTGTTTCAGAGTTGTGGGACTACTACCAGATCACCTAGATCCTGCCAAAGTTGCATATATTCCATTCATGCTGCTTATTTGACAAAAATGTTCAAAGCTCTATCAACCCTGTTCTTCTCTTCCCTTTTTCTTCTTCCATCCTCTTCCTTTTTCCAGGTACAACTTCCTTGGCTTCTCACGGTCTAAAATTTTGGGACAAACTAATTCTCTCTTGAAGGTTTCAGTTATCAGTATTTTCTGGTTAGGTTGGTTGTTGGACTGTTATTTTGTTTTATTTGTTTCTTAATTTTTCATGGCTTATAAGTGTTGAGAATTTTGCATATTGGTAGATTGTTTTGCTTAGTTTGAGGAACACCACTTGAGGAATTTTTCAACTAGAAATCTTTGAATTTTCTTACGAGAATTCTCTTTTGAATTTCTTATTAAGTTTCTGCATTCGTCCTTCCTCATCCAAGGCCTCCACCAGTCAGCCTCTTCCATTTCCTTCAAACTTAAGGAATCTGGAAATGGAGTTTTCAAACTTAATGAGTCTGAAATGTTGGTGTTAAGTTGATGTTAAGTCGAGTATTCTCCAACGATATCATAGGGTCCTCCAGAAGTCTAGAACCAGTTGAGATTGCAAAACCCCTTTCATGGTCATGTACAATAGGCAAACGAGCTAGAGCTATCGTAAAATGTTGCAACATTTGGGAGGAAATATTGATCTTTTACATGTTTCAAATACAATTTCAACTGATGTGCATGTGAGTTTTAGTTGTATTTTACTCCTATCCTAATTCTTTATTTATTTTAGCCAAATTCTTCTTTAACTTAAGTATCTCAATTTGGTTGGGTTTCAAATAACTTGTAGGTGATCAATTAAACACTTGATTATCTCTCTCTAGATGAAACTCTCAGTAACTGCAATTCAAGAAGATCTAGATAATTTGTGCAATTCAAGGAGATCTAGATAACTTGTTCATGCCCAGTAGAGCTGGCTAACTTATCCATAACTCATTAACATGTCCAATAAATAATAATAACCCATTATTTAATTGGTTGGGTGACTTATTTCTTTTGAGCTTTCTTCAGGTGTGGGGACTCACTCTCTACCTCTGAAAGTAACCTCCTTATTAGGGGGTGGGGGTGGGGGGTGGGGGGTTTGAAATCCAATAAATCATACGAGATTACTTTTTTCTGTATTATTGATCTTCAAGATCCGGAACAAGAATGCTTTGGCTAGAATAATAGAATTCCAACTAATTATTTAATTTAAATCTAAAGTAGGAAGAAGGGAATGGTAGGGAAAAGTAGGCCTTGGAGCCAATTGAAAGGACCAATAACTGAGTAATATTATTATTGATGTTGGTCATAACGTTTCTATCAGCATGTCCAACGAATTTCAGTTTTACTCATGTTTCATGTTTGTATGCCGGTATGACCCACTCAAATACACCAGTAATATTCTTATTTGTGAACTGCAATATATTGTACTTGAGTAAAATAGTTTTTGTACATAGTCATTAGATTTAATACATGCATTTTGTAATCTTACGTGGATAACGTTTTTATACTTATATCATACTTTTCTGGATGAACATTATATAATACTCTAATGGAGCGTTTGGTTGGTTTGATTTAGTGAAATATGGTTTGATGTAATGAAATGAAAAGAGAATCTAATGATTTTGACATTGTCAGTTAATTTATTCTTTACTTGATTCATTTCTTGCGGTCATGTGTATTTTTAAATCCATTTTCTTTGATAAAAATTGTTCATTACATTATGATCGAAATTTTTATACACAGTTTACCATTTATTCGTTTTCATACTTTTTTCATAATTTTGTAATTCTAATTTTCTTCCTTTATTTTTCTTGTTAGCGATTTATTTCATTCAATTCAACCAAATGTAATATAAATTTCTCAATTATCTATTTATCTCTTTATATAAAAGCTCCCTCCCTCTATTCAACTCTATTTGTGAAGCCTATATAGCTTTCCATATGATTCAGCTTAAACTTTAAAGATTTTAAGTTTTGATAGTTTAATTTATACTCCATTCTTTTTAAAATTGGAGATATTTTTTAAAGTCAAACGACGACATATTAAATCTTGAAATTAATGATATGTATAAAAGTTCTAAATGAAAATTATATTATGATAAAAGGTTTTTGTCATAATATAATTTTCATTTAGAACTTTTACACATTATTAATTTCAAGATTTAATATGTCGTCGTTTGACGAGATTTTTGTCATAAACTATAAGATTATAATATTTATATTAACTAAAATTATTTAATTAGTGTTAAATTAAAGTTTAATATGTCGTCGTTTAACTTTAAAAAGTCAAATTGTATCTTTAATTTTAAAATTGAAGATGGTACTACAAAAATATAAGACTTTTAAAATTTAAGCCGAAATAACTACTTCCGTGTATATCGCATGATCCAAGCCAAGCCAAAATAGTAGCTCGTATAAGTTTCTTGTAAAACTGAAACATGCAAGTGAGTTTTCAACTTTTCATCTTTAACCAGGTTATGCCTCCCTTAGGCCCTCCTTTGTTAGATGTAATGTACGTGTAATAATGCAGCAAACAATTTAGGAAATTTCGTCTGGATTGAGATCATTACCACATCCACATCTATACACCGCACCATTTATTTTATACACCAGAAATCGATCGGCTCACCTCACAATCTGATATATATCTAAACGCGTGGCACACTATTATTTGGACGGACCCACTCTATATCAATTATGCCGAGGAAAACTACAAGTGACAGACACAAATCTATGCTATTATTGAAACTGAAATGCCCTTTTCATCAATTGGGCAAGTGGGGTTTCAGGTATTGTAACTTCAATTTTTGTTATTAATCATACAAAGTGGTACAATTTAACTAGTGATTATAAATTAAATCAATCATAAATTTAGGTGTTCATTGTAAGTATGAAAACCTCCTATGGACAATCAATTTATGATTTTGCGGTCATCAAAATATGTGGCATGATATTTTTCTGACTTTTTGTTTATTAATAAAAAAACCTGAATTGGTTACAAATTTGATAACAGCTGGTAGGTAGTGATTGTCTATTTGTCGTCGTTGATTAAAGTTCTGGAAGTTTTAACATACTTGTATGACTTTAACTCCTCTTTTAATTCTTTGAGTCCTGTATTCTATTACTGTTAAAAATTGTGATACGTTCAATATGAGAAGGATGGCACAACTATTTAGAATGAGAAATGTTATGGATTTGTACCCAAAAAAGAAAAAAAAAAGGGAATGATGTGGATAATAATTGACACATGCGTACGAACATACATATATGTGTGTTCATAGTTCATTGTCAACCAATGATGTGTTATAATTTTATTGGTTCAATTTATTTTATTTATGTAAGGATAAAAATCGTGTTGCCCCCGCACGCCCCCCCCCCCCCCCCCAATCTTCTGTCACAATCATCCCAAACTATCAGAATATATCATTTTCGAAAATAATTCATCCTTGTGAAATGATTTTTTATGAAGACCAATTATTCTTGAATGAATTAGTAATCCTCACAATAATATCTTCTTTTTTCTTCACTTATAATTTGTAGAGCTTTTTTTCTCCTTTTACATGTGAAGTATTCATTTTCTATTTATTGTTGGTCTTGAATTCAGTTGACATTGATGTTTTTGCGAGATTTTTGTACACTTCACAATATGTGAAATTTTCTTTTCTTTTTGATGTTGACAGTATAATTGCTGCAAGATTTAATATACACAATATTAGTATGACTTGGATTTTTACTTTGCACTTTTGGGTACATTTAGCTTGTATATATATGCACACTAGTATGTTTTGAGTGTTCCCCGTGCCAAGTAGAAGCTAGGCATCCTTCGCCACCAAAATACAAGGAAATAGAATGTCTCATCGTCATCTTCACGATGATCATACATCTCCACTTCTTCCAATTCACCAGGATCCAATAATAGTCCAAAGTTCTCAAAACCTTATCAACAGCAGCAACAATAATTCATCATTAATCAGATCCATTTTCACACTTAAAACTTTCTTCATCCTTTTGGGGCCTCTACTATGCACCATTGTTTGTTTAACCGTCAAGTTCGACAGTGCTCCGGCAAGTAGCCAGAATATGCTGGCAGTGCTTGCGTGGGTGTTTACTTGGTGGATGACGGAGGCGGTTCCGATGCCGGTAACTTCCATGTCGCCTCTGTTTCTGTTTCCCCTTTTCGGCATAGCCACCGCCGATGATGTTGCAGGGTCTTACATGGACGATGTGATTTCACTTGTTTTGGGAAGCTTCATACTTGCTCTTGCTGTTGAGCATTACAACATTCACAGGAGATTGGCATTGACTGTACGTATATTTCTTCATCCTCAATTTTTTCTAAGACCATAGTGCTGCACTTAATTGTCAAGAATTTGTTGCAACATATGCATCATAAAGCGGATTTGTTCTCTGTTTTGTCTAAATTTTGTTTTATTCTGTTTGTTTCGCTTGTTCGTTAACGAGTACTATTCCATTCTAAATTATGGACAAATTACTTTTTGGTGAAATACTGATATGTTTTTTATTTTTGGGTTACAATGATGATGCCTTAAATTTTGAACTGAAATATTTTTCTTCTTTTTGAACCAAGTAAAAATATATTTTAGAACGATAAGTAACAATATTTGTTAGAAAGGTATGGAAGGAACGGTAAAAGCCCACAGTACTCCCTTCGTTTCACATTTTGACGATTATTAATTTTGTATCTTTGACTAAAAATTAAATGTACAAATCATAAATTTTTTTCCATAAAATTTGTTATGAATTTTTAAATTATGACGAGATCTATAAGTATTTGATTCTTTGTATCAATTTTTTAATGAAAAATCCAATGGTCTCTCTGTCACTCATATAATTGGCCTGAGCCTTATCCTCAATTATCAACCCGTTCTATCCGCAGACGAATATGTTGCATTAGTTTTCTCTCTCTCTCTCATATACTTCTCTTTTTTTTTTTTTTTTTTTTTCTTCTTTTCCTTTCTTTCATTTACTTCCATTTGATATTTTTTTTAAACTTCGCTTTATCATCGTGGAAACTGGAAATGATGGTTGTTGACAATATAATAGTGAAACAGCATAGGTTTCATGAATATGTATAAAGTGATTTATAAAAGAGTGATATTATGCGCTAAGAATGACCCACCTTTTTTTTTTGTTGGTAATTTTACTTTTTTTATTAAATTATACATATAAGAGGATAACTTTTGGTAAGAATACATGGGTAATTTTGGACAGACGTGTGTTTTTCTTTCCTTCAATCTATTCAAACTCGTAGAGTCGTATATCATTCGTAACGCCGAATGCATAGTATGATTTCAATTAATTATATTAAACTTAATACTGTCTTGTTCTTCTAAATGTCTCCTGTGTTTTAATCCCTTTTGCTCGTCACGATTACGATTAACCGCAAAATGTATGCAAGACTTACAGAGAATAGTGATATCTTCGTACAATTGTTAGCAGTGCCTATGTTCATTACACACCATTGTCATGGTTTTCGTTCAATAGCAGTGAGATTTAACAACATAAATAAAGACAGTAAAGTCTTGATATCTATCATGTTTAGATGTGTCATATTCCAAATTTATTCAAATAAGGAAACGTGACAGTTTTGAATCGGGAGAATTGTAAAATTGTCTTTCTTACACGTCTTAGAAATGAGAGAGACAACTCAAAACGAAGTTGTCCACTTTAAATGGCTACTTATTTATTTCATGTGTTTTCTAAAAGATTTATTTTATTGAAATTTTAATGTATCTTATAATATTAATTATTTTACAATTATGAAACATTCAAATACATAAAATTTATAAAAATACAACACCTTTTTTAAAATGGGAATGAGAAGAATTCTAATTTTAAAATACATATGACGGTGAAAAAGTTCTTTTACGGTTAAAAATACATGCCGTGCAATTCATGGTGCAGATCACAGTTTTATTTTGCGGGGACCCGTTGAACCCTCAACTACTACTCCTAGGAATATGTGGGACCACCGCATTCGTCAGCATGTGGATGCACAACGTGGCAGTAACCGTGATGATGATGCCTGTGGCTACGGGTATCTTACAGAAACTATCACCTGGTCCCGCCCAATCCGACGTCGTAACCACTAAATTCTGCAAAGCGGTTGTCCTAGGTGTAATATACTCCGCAGCAGTTGGTGGAATGAGTACGCTAACAGGAACAGGTGTCAATCTGATATTGGTTGGAATGTGGAAGAGTTATTTCCCGGAAGCTGAACCTATCAGCTTCAGTACGTGGTTCTTCTTCGGGTTTCCTTTGGCTTTTGCTATTTTCTTGGCTCTGTGGGCAATTCTTTGCTTGCTGTATTGCCCAAAGGGATCGGGTCGGGTCCTCTCGGCATATTTGGATAAAGCCCATTTGAAGAGGGAGCTTGACTTGTTAGGTAAGGCCATTTCTTCAAATCTTTTACTAGTTACTATTTTTTCACTCTATTTAACTTTGTTTACAATATTGTCTCCATTTTAAACTATAAAATTAATTTTGACTTTTCAAAATCAAATTGACTCACCAGTAAATTTTAAATTTATATCTATTGACGTAATGTATAATAATCCCATAAAGTTTCTATTTAAAAAAAATAAGTCAAAAGGTGTACGGAATATGTTTGAAAACCCGGCCCGGTTATGTGACATTAAAAATCGAAGAAGTAGCCGATGTGACATGCAGCCCCACAATTTCGTGTTCAAGGAAAGGTGGAAAAACAAGAGAAGTGCATATCCGACTGTGCATGTTTGGTGTCTGGTTTACATCATTTCATATGCGGGGTCGTAAGTGCATTTATTTACATTTTTAATTCATCAATTATACTCCGTATTGTTTTATGGGCAGGTCCAATGGCTTTTGCTGAAAAGATGATATTGACCATATTTTCGGTGCGTTAAGTATATATACATATATATATATATATATACACACATATATATATATATATAATATTATTATATAGAGAAATTTGGAATAACAAATTCGGCGCATATCTCTGTTAAAGATGAGAGTTCTCAATATTCATAATACAAACTCTTAGGACACATGAGCGTAAGATATAAGCTTTTGCTTATTACAAAGTTTTTATGTTTAATTTACCATAATTTACATGTTATCTAAAAGAAGATTGTGACGGTCTCACCACTTTCAACACCCTTGACCGACTTATATAAACCAACGAATTTCATAATATACAACGCATTGGATTCAGCAAATTACATGAGAGGCAATTAGGATTATGAGTATCAGATAATCAATCGTCTGACCTAAAAAAAAGCCCAACTTGGTCGGTTCAAATTAAAATTCTCATCAAGCCAGTTGTATAATATGAGCTTTTAAGGAACTTGAAAAACTGGTAACAAAGAAATGCAAGTTGTGTGTAAGTAATTTGAAATTTATTAATTACCGCAGATTTTAATACTTTTGTGGATGACAAGAAGTATAACAGATGACATTCCTGGATGGGGATCCATCTTCAACGGGCGAGCTGGTGATGGAACTGTTAGCGTAAGTTTTTCAAAGTAGTAAAACAAATTAGACTTGGTATATCATGTGGTTTATGATTTCCCATTCAAAGAAACATATTGAAATTTAAACGTTTATGCTTGGATTTTCAAAATTTATAATTCCTAATTCTAATACTATTATCAATCTTATTGAGTCATTCTTTGATTTGCTTTAAATAATAAATTTAAAAGTTGCAATATACTGAACGTGGGAATAGGTCGAGCCGACTTTAAATGCATCTAAGATTGTAAGGTTGCGTCTGCTCAGGTGTTGATGGCAACTTTACTATTCATAATTCCAAACAAGAAACAGGACGGTGAGAAATTGATGGACTGGAACAAATGCAAAAAACTGCCATGGAACATCATCTTACTTCTAGGAGCTGGTTTCGCCATAGCAGACGGAGTCCGCACGAGCGGACTGGCGGACATTCTGTCGGAAAGCCTAGACTTCTTGGAAAAAGCCCCATACTTGGCCATTGCCCCCGCCGTCTGCCTCATTAGCAGCACACTCACCGAGTTCACGTCCAACAACGCCACCACAACGCTCGTTGTTCCACTGCTCATACAAATCGCCCAAACTATGAAGGTGGATCCTTTGCTTCTGGTGATTCCCGGAGGCATTGGAGCACAATTTGCGTTCCTGCTTCCAACTGGAACTCCTTCAAATGTTGTAGGTTTTACAACAGGACATATTGATCTTAAAGATATGCTCAAAACTGGATTGCCACTAAAAGTTGCTGGAATTGCTGCATTATCAGTTTTGATGCCTACTCTAGGTGAATTAATTATTTAATTATCTAGCTTTCCTAATTAGTGATCATAAATATAACTCTGCTACTAATATTTTGAGTCATGTGTGGTTGGTGAAATTAATTTTTGTTTTTTGCAGGGGCGTTTGTTTTTGGGACAGACAATCAGCAGTGAAGTTTTTGTTGTTACATGTCTATACAATATTTTCCCACTGTCGGTTACATATAGATGTGGTCATGACATACAATGATATATCTTGTTTACATTTATTTAAATCAATGTACAGACATATATATTTTAAAATCTCCTAGTTTTGCAACATATCTCTACATCTATATGATGTATTATTAATCAGAGTTCGTTGATAGTGCTCCATGCACACAAGATTGCTCCTGGAAAATTAGAATATTAATCAGAGTTTGTTGACGGTATTTTCAATTAAATTATAAATATTTACAAATAACATTAGTCCCTCAAAAGATCGAAATATACAATTAAAAGCATGAAGTCTAATGCATATTGACATAACTCAAAGACACGTTCCTAAATTAATAATAAAAAAATAAAATAAAAAAAAGTAGAAGAAGATAAAACTGAAAATTTTGCATACTAATGTACACACCCACATCAATGTGTGACCTTATTAGTTTTAAATTCTGAAATACTACTTTCCTTACAAAAAAAAAATAAAAATAGCAACATTTCATAATAAAATTTATTTAAAAAATAATAACATTTTCATTATAATGCTATATTTTTTGAAAATTTATCATTAAAATCTTCTGATCTTATCTTTAATTGAAGATTCATAACAAATTTCATGATAAAAATTTATTATTCACACATTCAGTTCTCAGTCAGACATACAAAATTAATATTTATCGAAAATTCAAATGTTTATTTTTTTGTAAAACAAAGATATCATGAATTACTATGAAGAAGATCTACACAAATTAAAATCTGGATATTTCCTAGGGCATATTATCAATTCTTAGTAATATATTTGTAAAATAAATAAAATAACTTTTAAAAGTCAATCATTATTAAATAAATATCTAAGTGTAGAAAAATAATCATATTATCTATAACTTGTCGTATGACTTTAAGAAAAAGCAATTAATTACCTCACCATCCTACAATTAATACAAATAAACATTATATTTGAATTGTTACGACTTTAAGAAAAATTAACCACCTCGGCTCACAAGCGTTTATGTGTGTGAAATTAAAAATAGAATAATCTTTATTTCTTTTCCTAATAGGAACAATACGTTTAATTAAATTATATTTGTAATCTTGAGAATTAATTTTAAAAATGTAAAAGTTGCATAACAGAATCCAAAGCATATCTCTCATATTTACAACCGAATATATATATATATATACACACACACAAAAATAAGGGGCCCCAAGAAAGCAAATAAAAAAAATAAAAAATAAAACACTTTTTCTTTTTTACAAGTGGGGTCTCCACATATCAAAGTCAAAACCCATCACTAGTGGTATATATATAGGCCACCACAACCCAACACAACCCACTATCCATCCATCTCTTTTTCTCTCGTAATTTTCTTGTAAAATGGCTCTAAATTTTTATCAATTTCTTGTGGCAATTCTCTTCGTTTCGTCTTCTTTCTTTCTTTCCGATGTTTCTTCGGTTGAATTTGGGCGAAGGGGAGGAATTTTTGGGGGTTGGGTGCCCATCAAAAACGTAAAAGATCCATCAGTTCAAGAAATTGGAAAATTTGCAGTGACCGAACACAACAAAGTAGTTAATGGGAATTTGAAGTACCTGGACGTGATCAAGGGGGAGACTCAGGTCGTCGCCGGCACTAATTACCGATTAATCATTGCGGCGAAAAACGCAAACAATACACATCAGTATGAAGCTATTGTCTTTGACCAGCCGTGGACTCATACCAGAAATCTCACTTCCTTCAAACGCGTTTAAAAAGTGATGGCGTACTGCGCCCACTTCCCAATGCAGTTGTTAGTCGGTCGGTCAGTCCACCCACACACATTCTCTTCCACTTGTAATAGACCACATTCTTATTAAAAAGAATAATATTCAAAATTAGAATACAAAATGATCTTTCTATTGTAATATTATTTTTATTACAATGATGAATGTACTTTGTCCGCCTGAGGGAAAAATTTGTCAATTATAGTAAAAGTACTCATGTTAGAATGCACAATCTTGCTTTCCTTTTGCATATTTCGATTTGAATGAGTTAAAAAGTTAATTTGAATTCTCCTTTTTTAATGGAAATTATCTAAAACGCTAGATCTATTGATTGACATTAATACGATATACGATAGTTGTTGATATTATTGACGAGTCTATTAAAATTATTCTCAAATCTATTAAAACTACTTACAAAAAAATTATTAACAACATTGAGATGGTATCGTTTAAAATTATTATCACTCTGATGAAAATTCGTAATATTTTTTCTATTTCACAATAACCGACGTCTGATTATTTTGTACATAAATTTAACAAAACTTTTTTATATGTTAAATATTTTATTTTATTATTAAAAAATTTACTAATAAAAATATTTTAAACAAGAATTAATATTAATAAAAAAATTTAACTAAAAGAAAAAAAATTATCATATAAAAAACTTTACCTTAACTCACATACCAAAAAAAAAAAAAAAAAATCAAATATACCCTTTACTGTGAAACGCTGTGAGTAACTTTTTGGGACTTGGTATTATTTGAAAACTATTTGGGCCTTTTAACTTGGAGGGAGGAAAAGTACGGGTTTGGGGGAAGATGAGATGGCCTAACTAATTTGGCAGGGTATGCTTGGTGTATGAATTTCTGTCCCAAGAGCAAAACTGCGGTCTCCAGTCTCCACAAATGAATGCAAAACAAAGTAAGGTCTACTGTTTTATCCTGGGAGAACGACAAGTGAGTTATAATATAGAGTTAAAATAACATTTAACTGATGTTTTTTTTTAAAATCATTTCATTCAACAACTTTTTTATCGATTTTTTTTTAAATTTACCCGCATTAAATATTTTAATTATTGTTGTTGCCGCCGGTCGCCGGTCATCGGTTGCTGCAGCCGGTCTCTGGTAGCCACCTCCGGTCACCAGTTGTCATCGCCGCTGGTTGTCAGTCGCCGCTGTCGATCTCTAATCAATTGTAAGTATACTATTTAGTAATATAAACAAATATTTAGGTTTAGACAATTGATTAGTAATATTTAATAGATCAGAAAAAATAAAAATAAAAAGACGTTGTGAAGAAGAAGAATATGAGAAGAAACTTATAAATTTATCAATTATTATCATATATTGATGAAAATACGAGAAAAAATGAAAAGAAAACATATATATAACAACAAATGAAATAAAACATGTACATAAATTTTATTTTATTACTAATGTCACAATCTGCTTTATTACTATTAACCCCACACTCACTACAAAGCATAATCAATTCAATTTTGGTAAAATACTTACAACCCCATCAATATTTTCTAAAAATTCAATTAAAATTTTTTATTTCACTTGCGAAAATTACTAAAAAACATGCTAAATTTACTAACAACACTATTAAAATTTCATTAATTTTCTTAATATTTATCTAACATATTTGAGAGAAACAAAAAAGTGAAGAAGATGAGAAAAAAAATATCAAGTACACATGTTTATAATCCTACTGTGTCCACAACTAATATCAACACCGCCATCAAAATCATTAATAGAACTAGAAAACTTCAACAATATAACCAAAAATCTCCTCCACCACAATTATCAAAATTCATCATCACCATTACTACTATAAATGTGTTATAACTACACAAACAATACTGTTAAAAATCTAATAATTCGTTTAAAGTTACTAACAATTTTGTTAATATTATTGACTAGTAATATACTAGATCTAAAAAAACATTGGACATAAAAATATGAACAAAGGCTTATCAATACTATTTAAAAAAATAAAAAAAATAATTGTCGGTGTTCAAATGAGGCTATCAAATCTTAACTTTAAATCTTTGGATCTTGCGATAGATACAATGATAGTGCTTAGATCTGTGATATGTCGGAATTTTCCTCGTTGACGTATATCGGAAGGTGTCAATCCAATACTCTTTTATCATATTTATGCCTCTGCTTTTTTGTGCGATAGGAGATGCAGCGGAGGACTTACGAAGAGAGGCAACGCAGAAAAAAAAAAAAAGAAAGAGAAAGAGAGGCAGAGGTCGACGACCTCAGCGGCGATGTCGGCGGCATGACTGGTGATGGAAGTGGAGGAGAGAGATAGAAAGAGAGGTTCGATGAGAGAGAGGTTGTAGGTAGAGAAAAGAGAGGGAGGGAGAGAGGTGTGCAAGACTTTCATTAACGATGCAAGTGACTCAATTCGTGTCAATATTAATTGTTAGGATCTTCAAGTACATGAATTTTATAGAAACATTTAATGAAGAGAAACTTACATCAGTGCTTGCCTTTAATTCTTTGTAGAACAGGTAGAAATCGACGATGAGATTGTGAAAATCTCATGAACTCCTCTCTTCTTTCTCTTCCTAGCACTTTCATTAAATTGCTGATAAAAATCGGATTATTTGTATAGTTATTTACAAATCCTATAATTTTTTTGCATGATACGACTTTGTAAGAATATAAACCATTTTATATTTATAAGTATCATTCATTTTCATCTTGATATTTTAAATTAAAATTATTAAAAGTAAAAAATTTCATTTTAATTTTGAAATTTACAAATTTATTTCTAATTTTAAGATGGAAAAAAATGAGTACCTTTTAAATAGATAACATATGTCATCATCACAACGCATATTTCAACATAAGTTTCATAAAAAATTTTGAGCAAATCCGATTTGATATATAAATGTGTTGATGTGGGTGGAGTATAAAAGAGAAGTACTTCATCCATTTTAGATCATAAGCTTTTGAGAAACCAATTCAGAACAATTTGTACATTAATGGTACAATTTTAAATTCAAATCAGGACGAACATATTCCCAACCATCCAAACTGGTTTGATGTTTGCAGCGGGAGCTAACACACGAGGGTTGGCTTCACTTTTTTCAAGTTATTTTGGGTTTAAAGTTTTTTTTTTTTTTAACAATTAGGGGCTAAAGAGTCCGAAGAAAATAAATAAAAAAACAACTAACAAGGACGAGAGGTTGAGACACTCATTAAATTTTCAAAAAAAATAGACGATAGAGAATTTAGAAGAGTATTCAATGAGGGAAACTGATTTTACCGTCAACAATTTTCTTTAACAGAAATCAATAAAGACGCATTATATTTAGTATGCGTGATGTAATACCAATTCATTTATTTCGATTTTAATTTTAAAAATTACATTACAATTATAAAATTTTTAAAATTTAAATTGAAACAACAATTTATACGTTAAACGGTATGAAATAATTTGTAATTATTAATAAAAAATTTGACTTATATTTGACTTGATGGACAAATGTGATACATGCTAATGTTTTGTTGATCACTCGAATTTCTTAAATTTTGCTTACAAATTAGACATGCTCAGTTAAATAATAAAAGTAGCAACAATATTCAAATTCTATTTTAAATTAATAGAATTATGCGAATTAAATTGGAGCGCTCAGCTTAATAGAGTATGCTGCAGCACCGAGTTTTGGTTACTCGTTAGAATTACAATAAAAACAAAATGAATTTAAAAAAAAAAAAGTAACAGCGGAAGAAAACGATAACAAAAATAATAAAGAGAATTTGAAATACAAAATATATGAATTAGGGGTGAGGATAGTGCGGTTTGGTGCGATTTTATCCCCAAACTGCCACATGAAACTGCTTAGGTGTGGTTTCTAAAATTGAAAACTGCATATAAAACCAATAATATCGATTTGGTATAGTTTGAACAAATGCATTGCGATTTTGGTTTTAAAATGAATTAGAAAGACTTAGTATTTTTCTTTAGAAAAATACCAATCTCATTAACAAGAATTTAATTAAACATTTAAACTACCACAACAATTTAAAATAACTTAAAATTAATAAAGATTTGATTCAAATTATAATAACAACTGTTTATAAATAATTATATTTATAAACGAAACTTAGAATGAAGCATATAAATATTACTACTACTACGTAGTTACAACATATTTATTTTGAGAAAAAATTTCCTTATATAAATTATATATATAAGTATTAAAAACTACGTTGAATGATAAAATAAAATAATAAAAATAATACATTATATACTGTTCGGTTTTAGTATGTGCGGTTTCTTTTTAAAACCGCAACCAAGCCACTTGTTGCGATTTTTTCCTAAAAACTGTCACATGCTAAGACCAATGGTGCAATTTGAGTATGTGTGATTTGGTCGATTTTGATGCGATTTCAATTCTATTTTCAGCGTTTTGCTCACCCTTAATTGGAATAATAATTCTTTGTCTTTTAAATGTTATTGTCTTGTCATTTTGCCACCTCGCTGTAATTTTCATTTCAAATCCCATTTATTTCTTATTATCATTCTCTTTTACCATTATTATTTTTTCTTTAATTTCATTCTATTCTCATTCCTTAAACCAATTTAATCACAGCATCTCAAGAGTCCAAGTGGAGAGAAACTGAAAGAGAAAAGAGGGAATAAGGAAGGTGCAAATATTGGCATATTCCCTTACACACTGCCCACATCTCTCTCCTTTTTCCATGACAAAGACCGGAATGTCCTTCCCCATTCTTATGGAACAATGCTTGGAATTTGATCCTTCATGCCCACTCAAAAGGGGGAATCAAAATGTAAATAAATACTCTAATTTATATATACTTTTATGGCCTAACAAAGTATATCCTTAACTCTAGATGATTTCATATCAATTTTTATTTTCACTTTGAAATAATTAATAAAATAAAAGTGGAAGATATGAGTGAAAGATATACACTTGAAAAACATTATTTTGGAAGGTTTATGCATCTCAAATTAGAGAATAACACTAGCTTTGCCCGGTTGCAGAAATATTTATTTTGTATATCCCTAGTTACTGTTAAAAAAATCATTTTTTAATTAAAATAGTAGAGAATTATTTTTGTATTTATAAAGAATTGTAAGGGGCATGTTTGTCTTTCAACTTTTCACGTGTTCTCTGATTTCTCTCCTCATCAGAAAATTAAAATCACTCTCTAAAATTTGTACTCCTCACATCACACATTTCTCCTCTCACTGTCGACACAAATGGCTGAAAATAAAACAAGCCCAGGTTAATCTTTTCACATGCACATCTTTCTATATTCATGTACAGATAGGTATGTAGTGCGATTAGTTGATCGAGCGAATGAAATTGTTAATTTTTCTGATACACATCTGTATGAAAATTTTCAGATTTCGAATCGTACCTCGCCATTGCAGTTGATGCAGCCAAAAGAGCCGGAGATGTATAATTTATAAAACCCCTCTGTCATTATCTCTCTGTTTCTCTATCTTATCATTTTCAGGAATCATGTGTTAATTTTCATATCCGGTGTACAGGTTATTCGCAGTGGGTTTCATCAGACCAAGAACGTGGTGCATAAAGGCCAGGTACATCCTATGAATATTTATCCATCTAGATTTTAAAATTAGAAGTGGAATCCTAAAATACTAAATTGTTATATAGTTTTTATTATACTGCGTTCCACGTTCCAAGATTAGATATACATTTATCTTTTTAGTATAATATTATTCGTGTATTATAGTTTCATTTTTTATATGAATTTGTAAAAATATTACGGTATAAAAATTTGTATTTAATAGTATTTGTTTTATATTCTATGATGATTCACTTTAAATTTATTAAAAGTAAAAAGTCTTGCTTTAATTTTGAATCTTAGGATTTCGTAAACTTTTTTGAGTGAATCTTAGGATTTAGTAAACTTTTTTGCGTGAACTGAAATGTATGAATAGAGGGAGTATTTACATTTACTTTTATAATTTTGTGCCTGGGGTTTAAGAGGTTAAGTTTAGTACTTAATTTTGAGCATCTGATTTATTTTTAGAATATGGGTCCTCCTTATATTATTTACAGCTCAACAACACGATAATTTCGCAGAAGGTAAGTGGCTAGACTAACATTTTTTTGCAAATGGTATAAAATGGAAACTTGGGCATGAGATTTACTGTGCCGTTGCTTGATTCATTGCATGATTCAAATCCCGAAGGGTTGTTACATCCTTGCAGGGTTTTACTTTTGATTAAAGGAAAAACTGGTAAAAAGGATACATGTGTTGATCTGGCAACATCAATCAGGCGATGTATCTTATATAGAAGCAGTACAACTGGAGTAATATACACATTACTTCGGCGAAAAAGGAAAACAAAACCGCTCCCTTGATAAATGTATCTTAGTTGGCACTTAATCAACCACAGTCTATGTTATGTGTTTACACACATAGGTATACATTTGTGTGTATATGCTAGTTTTGAAAATGCTCCACAGATAAGTTTGTAATCATTGGTTTGTTAGATTTAATTAATGTTTGATATTATGATTGATTTAATTGTCATCAGATAGTTATGGTAAATCACATTGTTTTTGTGAGTATTGATTTGAGTATAATTATTTTGATTAGGTAGTTTTTATTAACAACTGATTCTAAAATGATTAATTTGATTGCAACGACTATCCTCCATACCAGAATTAAAGATAGATATCGACTTAGTGATACATATTGACATTTCGGTCAAACAACTGCATATTAAATTTCAAAATTTATGTCAATTTAGTTGATACAATTATCATAATCTTATAGTTTGTAACAAAAACTCTTGAGTGCAACATAATTTGCGTGCCATAACTTTCATAGATAAATTCTAAACTTCAATATGCCGTCATTTGATTCAAAAAGTTGAATCATATCTCTAGTTTAGGAACAAAGGGAGTGTTTGATTTTAGGGGTATTTAAAACTCAAACGAACTCACTCCCAATCGATTCATTCAGTCAAACAATTTTGTCTGTGAATGAATCTTGTGAATTAATATATAAGCAGATGTATGTTTGTATATATTGAGAGAGATGTATGTACATAAACTTTAAAGATTTCAATAGATATATGAATATATCTAACAAAGCTGTAATGGATAAACAATCTTAGTTAGGCAAACTATCTTATTTATTTATTTATTTTTTACCAGGGGGGTAGATGTGTGTGTAATGGTTTCAGTAAATTGATTAATATTATTGTTGTGCATGTTGAATATATAAGATCTAAAACCTCTCAACTTGTTTTTCTCCTCAATGCAGGTAGATTTGGTAACTGACACTGACAAAGCATGTGAGGAGATCATATTTAATCATCTTAAGCAGCATCTCCCTAGTCATAAGGTGATTTCACTTATCTAAATTAAACTAGTTCCTTCATTCACATGATTTGAAATTCTGGACCTGTTCTCGGTGCTGATCTTGTAATTCATTTTAGTTTGTCGGGGAAGAAACAACGGCAGCCAATGGTGTAACTGAGTTAACTGATGAACCAACATGGATAGTTGATCCTCTCGATGGCACAACTAACTTCGTGCATGGGTAATGCCCAACTTTTTGATTAAATTTGTTGTGATTAATTGTTCTTGATTGTACATCACTTTACTTTAACTACACACTCCAACACGATGACTTGTAGGTTCCCCTTTGTTTGTGTTTCAATTGGTCTTACAGTTGGAAAGATCCCAACAGTAGGCGTGGTTTACAATCCTATCATGAATGAGGTGAGAGTTTTGTAAGAACGCATCAAACCAATGTGTTTTGCAGTAAACTGGCAGTATTCTTAAGGAGAAGATTATGTATCTGAATGCAGTTTTTACTAGTTGATCAACTAGATAGTTGTTTGTACCCTCTTTAATTTTTTGGTCACCTTATTCTGTATAACTATATTGATAAACTAGATCTTCAGGTTCTGTTTGGTCACATATTACAATCGAACTATCTGTTGATAAGTTTTATTGTTTTTGACTGAAGTAAAATGTTTGGGCTTGATTGTAGTTGTTCACTGGCATCCTTGGAAAGGGTGCTTTTCTAAATGGAGAGCCAATCAAAGGTCCACTATTGTGTATTTCTTTCTTTCTTTTGATGCATGATCATGCTATGTATCATTAGTAACCTCATTCTTTTGAAATTCTGCAGTATCTTCTCAGTTTGAACTTGTTAAGTCCCTGCTTGCTACAGAGGTAAACGTTTGTTTTATGAGGATATTGATATGCACAGGTGTGCCCAGTAAACTTTGTAGTTACATGAGTACTTTAAAAGTTAGTTACATGCACATAGAAAACACCGATGTAGATTAACTCACAAAATATTATTATGTAAGTTTATTCACAAGCATGTCATGTATGACCTAGAGCTACAAATGACATACCTTAAAATCACATTTACTAATCAGTGTGCCATGCCATGCCATTGTTATTGTCATTTAGCTACTTTATTCACTTTTCTGTATACTATGACTGTATTACGTGTAGATATAGACACAAACTTCTAGACATTATTCAAAGTTTATTTATAGAACAGAAGTACAGAACTTTTGCTATAGAACTTTCAATCCGTACGGTTGGATTTTTTTGTATATTTTGGAGACCAAAGCATTGTACTAGTCAATATGATTACAAAAATGGGCTATGTCTCAATTTTCTTTTTCCGTGTGTGTGTGTGTGTATAAAGTGAAAGAGATACAACCCAAAGATACACAAACATTGAGATATATATGTTCTTGCGATTGCAGGCTGGTGTCAAGCGTGATAAGTCCACCTTGGATGCCTCAACAGATAGGATTAAAAGCCTACTGGCCAAGGTAACTAACAATATGCCCAGAAACTCGAGTTTCAGTAGGTTGATTGAGATAACAAAGTTAATGTTGGTAATCTATTACTGATAATTCTCATGTCATTAGGTGAGATCTATCCGGATGAGTGGCTCTTGTGCATTGAATCTTTGCGGAGTTGCCTGTGGAAGGCTTGATTTATTCTATGAACAGGGATATGGAGGACCATGGTATGTTATATTGTTTATTACTTGTGCAGTAGTTGTGCTGAAGTTTGCCGGGCTAAATGACATGGTGTTTTTTTATGTGAAGGGATGTCGCAGGTGGTGCTGTGATTGTTAAAGAAGCTGGAGGAGCCATTTTTGATCCGTAAGAAAGACGTTTTTGATACCTGATTTTTGAACAAATCAATATAATTAATATATCTGCCTTTTCCAAATCCTAACTCAATGAAGGACCTAGTTATATATTGATCAACAATTTAGTCTTTTAATTAGCAATGTCTGTAACATTTGTTCATATATAATTGTTGCTTTGCATCAGATCGGGTGAAGAGTTCAATATCACATCTCAGCGTATAGCTGCTTCAAATCTGCTTCTCAAGGATTCATTTATCAAGGCATTACAGGAATCAGAATGAGGAAGCCGTGCACGGGAGCAGGACCTTCAATCTACCGGTTAAGTTCTCTACTTCCAGAATGCTTCAAGCCAAAGATTTACCAACTCCATCGGATGGTCCTTAGAAGTAGCCAGGAAATATTATTGATACTACATATTTAATATGATTCTTCCATTTGCCTGCTAATGTTGAGCAGTGCCAAATTATGTTTCGTACTCCAATTAAAACAAAAACAGTTCAAGTAATTGGATACTACAAGTTAAATCTAAATGAATAATTTATGGTTATGTACAGCCCTCAAGAAATTTTTTCTGTTGATGGAATACTACTTGAATTAGATTATGGCTTTTTCCATATTTTCTTCCAAAAGTGTTATTACTTATTTGGAAGGTGAGGGATGTCATGCATCGGATGTAATACCGAGATTTAAGTCGCACATACGTTGTTCTAGTATGGGGTGAATTCTTGAATTCATGTCTACTATTCTGGATATGCTGAAAGTCATGACCTTAATGACATGTATTCTGACTTGTTAGCACACGAGATGTAGCAATTCATTAGTGCAAAGTAGAGTCTTCTTAAAGAAGTTAGATTTAAATAAGCGGTTGCAGCCTTTTGCATGTTAGGACTTGGGAGCCAAATTAAGCTTATTGCTATTTATGTTTGATATTGATGCTGCTATGGGATCATCCTTTACAATCCTTGTAATTCACTTGGACCAGTTTGCCACAGGAGTTAAAACTAATTAAATTATAGCCAACTTCAGCTCTATATTACAAAAGGTTCGTTACCTTTTCTGTCTGGTTTTGAATTTTGATATATAGTTTATTCGTCATATATGACAAGAAGCATATATATCATATAAAAATGTGGGATTGGGGGTACAAAAATGCTTATGTTAAAACCAAAGCACAACAGATTTTTGACTTCTATAAAAACAAAATGAAATAAAAAAGAATAAAGAAAGTACTATCATAACCCTAAACTCCACTAAACATGGGAGACTCGGTCCGAACATTTTAAGGAGAGGCATACAAATACATATAGGTGCAATCTTACAAGCATATATGACAAACAAAACAAGCAACCGCCACATATTATGTCAAAATAATTAAACTAAGCGCTCTGATTTGTCCTTCCACCATAACCATTAAACTCGTTCGTGCCATTTGGCATCTTGTCTTCTCTTGCCGCCTTCTTCCTCTTCAATACTACAAACCATGTAAAACCTTCCAAAATAATTGCTGTGATCGACAATATGACAATGATGGCGACATAACCTCTTTGCCATTTCTTTTCTGGGTTTAAGATATCAAATCCTTTGAATATGTTGATGATACTCAAGAGAATGACCATGTACCCAACAGTGTGGTGGTAGATATTCCAGTATAATCTGTATTTGTGGTCCTTCTGCGGCCTTATAAGCAAAGCAAATACCTGAAATTTGAACCTAACTTTAAGCATACTTTACTTCCATGTATATCTAATGAAGAAAATATATGCAAAACGTACACAAACACACAGAGAAATATTGAAGAGATTTTAGGGTACCTGGAGGGTTCCAAAAACGAAGAGGGTAATGCCAATATACCTATGGGAGGTGTATTTTATTCCAGGGGAATCATTACCAAGTTGGAGGCCGGTTCCCCAACCAACCAGACCGATAAGATAGGCAGTGGTTTGGCAAGAAACATGGAGGTAAAACCATGCAGGATCTGCTACTTCAAATACCTTCACATATCTTGCAATTAGAGCACCAATTGGCATCATTATACCCCAACTGACTGCGTTCAGCGCCCCGTGAATCTGTAAAATTCATCTTAAATTATCAATAGTTATCACAATAGATTCATAAATTTCGAAATCTTATATTATTAGAAGAAGGAAAACGTGTAGCTACTTGAAAGAACAAAAGCTTGTAGAACCTACAATTCTTCACCAAGTACCTAGACATCTGTTTTAATGATAAAATCATAAAATGCTAGTGTAGAATGGACGTGTTACAGGATTTAAAGCAGAGAAGATCCAGCAGGTGGTATTAGCAAAATGAGGTTTATGCATGTAAATGGCTTTTGACTACTTACATTCCTTTTCCTGGTTTTTGAATTCCCTCCTCCGGTGGTTCCTTGCTGACCGGAAAGAAGATTGAGACTCTCCGAAGATAGAATGTGATCACCGGAAGGGTCATGTGCCCCAGGATTATCACCTGCAAGAGAACCATCTTGCCAAACTTGGTTCACTGTGGTAATATTTTGAAGTTTCAATGTAGCAAAAATGGTAATCTCATTATTTGCCAAGGTAGCTGATAAATCTGAGACCGGGAAACTCAGATCTCCCTCTTGCAATGTAGTCGTGTAGTTTGTCAGAGGAGACGTGTAAACTCTCATGGTTCCATCAGATTTCTGGAAAGCAACTAGAGCTTGTGACCCAACCATGCCCCTAGTATTTGGATTGATTGCCCATGCAACCCAACTTGAGGCTGTTATTTTCGTGTGCCGATACGCGATTTGAAGGTTTCCTGAAGAAGGGTCATAGGTCCAGTGAAGAAAGGCATTCAAAAATGGGAGATCATTGCACGCTTTGAAAAGTTTGTTGCTTGCAAATGTGTACTTGACACATGTTTGAGCAGCAGAAGATGATAGAAACAGAGAAACTAGCACACAAGAAAATAACAGATGTCTTAAGATTCTACCCATTAGATCAAATCGGTCTATCCTTTTTCCCAATACTATCTAACTTATAAAATCTTTTGATGTTTTAAGCAAGATTGATCAGGAGATGGAATAAAAAAAATAAGCTTTAGATATAAACAAGAACTATATGTGCTCCTCTGTATTCTGGTATAATAAGGGAGAGAGTTTATTGAAAAGTTTATGAGAGAATGTGAAGCAAAGGGTGGTGTAGTTATAGCTATAGAGGTGAATATATAGCAGGGTAGTGGTAGTTTGGTTGTTTGGCGTGGAAGGTTCTATTAATGATATTTCCAATTCTTTGTTTAATTAACTAATCAATTATTTATGATATGGCCCTTCAAAAAGTGCTGCATTCTGGCTTAGTTTTCTACAACCACTCCTCTTTATCATCTCTACAGCTCTACATCTCTAACTTCAACTGCAATATAAAGAATCATGAACTTCATATCATCTTATGTTTGTCTCTTAGTTTATTCCTTTTTTAGATCTTACCTCGTCCAGGAAAAGAATTATTTTTCTAAATTATTCATATTAGGTTTGAAAAACTCTGAAAATCAAATTGCAATATAAGTTTTTGTGTTCTCAAATTTAAATTCAGTAATATTCTTTTTGTTCTAAAAGTTGAAAATATATTTTTCTTTCTTGATTTTAATTTTAGAGACATATTTTAATTAAAATGCGACCACCATCACCATTGATCACTGTTACTATTACAATTTGGATGAGTTTTCTTTTTTAAGATCTCTTCCTTCATTCGTAAGAGAAGTTTAATTTATAAACTCAAATTTATCTCAATGTTGATTAATTTAATTTCTAATTAAGGTGACAATTAATTTCATGCCAATAGAGTATTGGTTAGTGAGCTCATTAGCTTTTGACAGAATCAAATATGAAACTAAATATATTTCTAAACTACAATGGCAGAGAGTAGAAAAAATCCAGTCAAACATGAATTAGGCAGCTAAAACCATTCTATCCGACAAAACACAAGGCTAAAACCAAAACCAAACCAAATCAGATAGATCACTTCCTTGGGTATAAAGTATAAATAAATAAGTTGTCTCTCGTTTTACTTATTCGGCATACAACTATTGTACATATGGTTTGGGAAAATGAACATTTCTTTTTTGTCGGACGATGCAACGTTGCCGTTAATTGTCTCTTGAATAATTCACGACAAATCGATAAAATTTTTGATAGTGGCACAGCTCCAAGAGAAATAGATTCAAGAATAAAGAAAAATAAACATAACAAAAGAAAACAATCATCTCCATATAATAATAAGAAAAATGCTCTCGTACTTTGTATCACAAATGAAAATTTTAGTCGACTAATCAATCACAAATTGAGAGTACGAATCCTTACTTGCTTTTACAATGCTATATTATTGTGTTGCGAACCGGAGATTTTTGGAGGTAGGAGACATTGCACAGTTAAGTGATGAGTTGGTTTTGCTATATGGTAGAACTGTTTGCACCATGGCTCGGTCAAACGAGAGACAGTACCAGCTTCAAAGAGATCAAAAACATTACTTTTAACGATTAAAATCACAACATTAAATTTTCACTATTGAATTTATTTCAAAATTTAATTGATATGAATCTTAAGATAATATTGATAGTAAAGATTTAACGTACAATTTATTTTTATTGTAATAACTGTTACGGTAAAACTCGATAAAATACTCCACGTATTATATTGATTGTGGACCCCACAGAAGTGGTAGCCGGTCAACTAAGCCGTAGTGGTGTTATCCCCAATGAAAGTACACCATCTCCACGAGAGAGAGATCCAGCCTTTGATGTGGTACGGTTATTTTTCCTCAACTGCCGGAGAAGGGTTGTCCTTTACCTCTTGTAATCTTCCTTCTCTTTCAAATCCCCCGGCATATTATTAATTTATTTTTTCTACGACTCTTCTTATACAAAAATACAACGTGTGTTTATTATCTTTATAATTAAATAATGTTTTACTTTGTTTAGTAATTATTTGTTTTGTTTAATATGGTCAATATCCTAATGTCTGGACTGAGTTTCTGCAAAGAATCAAAGGCATAGTTGTAAAACTTTCAGCCTATACCGGTTAATCTCCTTGTCTAATTTTCTTCGGCTTAATGTTTTATTTTGTCTAACTTTTATTAATCTCGACTAATTTCAAAGTTCATCCGGTGGAGCACTAAGGTACGTGAGCCCTGGCATCACATAAGACACCAAGTCTTGCATTAGGTTCAATTTCAATCTCTCATTTAATATGGTGGGCTTCTATTAAAAATAAAGTAAAATTGTAATAGAGTGAAAAGTGAGAAGTGAAGTGACAAAAGAAAAAAATAAAATTTTTAACTGAGTTGTGATCGCTGAGTTGCAAATGCTAATGCGAACCGAGTCCGCCTAGTAAGAATTATCAAAAGTAAACCGCAAATTGGATTTGCCACGCCGGGATTAAAATATTCGGGTTAAAATATGCAAGAAACAATTGTGAATTGAGGGGGGGGAGGGGGGGGGGGGGGGGTGTTAATCTATTTTCAGAGTAAGGATCGATCAATTAAACGATCTACTACTTCAATTCGATTCTTCGATGGAGATGGAGTCCCCGGCGGTGACCGATCTACCAGTGGAGATAGTGAGTGATATCCTCTCAAGATTGCCGGCTAAATCTGTGTTGTGTTGTGTTGCCGATGCGCCTGCAAACTATTTAATGCAGCCACCACCACCACCCCTAGTTTCCCACAAACCCATCTCAGTCGCAACAACAATTCCAATTCCACCACCAATCTTTGTGCTGCTTTTCTGGTTCGCAAGATTTTCAGCGATATTCGAAAATCGTTCCTCGTAGAATATGAAGTAGGAATTATTGAGTTATCTGTCAAACCCATTAAAAATCCTAACGACACCGACGCCCCCAACCTCAGCTACTTTACCATGCGTAGTTGTAATGATTTGTTTTGTGATCTACTTGTACAGGACAAAAAAAAGCTACAGAACCACCACGACCACACTCCCAACATATGGCAAACCTTATTCTGTAGATGTTGTGTTGTGGAATCCTGTAACCAATCAACATAGGTTTCTCCCCAAAGCCCACTTTCAGGATCTGGACCTCCGTCCGACATTATTACACCATTCTTGATGTGGGATTCATCCCCGAAACTAACGATTACAAGGTCGTGAAGATTGATGTGGTTCCTGAAAAGACTGTCAACATCGATGTGTACACAATGAGCACCGATTCTTGGACTGTCATTCAAGATACTAGTGTTCACCATCACATTCCTCTAGACATGCCTATCCGGCTCTGCCACTTGGATATAGATCAGTGGTGTTATTGGACTACTTTCCGCTAAGTATCTATGGATGTCAATCCCATTGCTCGCGTTCAAATTTATCCGGATCGTTGTTCTGTGTTCCTCAGGGGAGCATTTCATTGGTTTGCATTGATTCCTATAAAATTCTATAATCTGGACGAATGCGCATTTTTTACAATCGATTCGTTTAACCTTAACGACGAGCTTCTGAGGCTAATTAGCTTGTTGAATCCTCAGATGTTGGATTGTGATATATGGCCTTATAATCCAGACGAAACACTTGCAGTATTAAAGATGGGGAATTAAGCTATAGTATATGGGTAATGAATGAATACGCGGTTGATGAGTCTTGGAGCAAAATGTTTTCCTTGATAGAATTTCCAGAAGTTGCATGTCCACTGGGATGCTGGAAAGGTCATCTAGTGTCGGTGGCAAGGCGTATGGATCACGGAATGACGAGACTGTTCTTCTATAACATTACCACCAGAGAAAGGCAAGCCTTCTGATTATGCAGGACAAATAAAGTAGTCCAATCCTTCCGATTCAGGGGTACTCTGATGCTGTAACTTTTTGTATTTTTAATGAAAACTTTGTTCCAGTCACTCGAGAGAATGCAATGTAGAAGAAGAGAGATCCTTCAGATACATCCCTCCCTCACATTTCTTTTGAAATTTTAAAAACTAAGCTTGAATCCTTTGCTGTAAGAAATGTATTTTGGAGAGGAGTTGGCTTACGGGTCAATTTTGTTTGTTTGCTCGTAGGCTCATTGATTGAGATTGCATTATAATTCTCTTAATTTGTTTCCCTAGACTTCATATATTCTAGCTAACAGAATTCAAAAGGTTATATTTAGTCCTTTGGACATGAAATTGTGTCATGAGGACTAGTAGAAGTTGCAAGTCACTATATATAGATAGTTGCTTATCAACTAAAACAAGAGTTTTTGAAAGCTTTTGTCTATTGTATATCTTTGTTGAATATTTCTCTAGGTGGGTTCTTCCTATATTGTGAAGATTTTTGGGGTGGTGGTTTGCAGATTTTGTTGGAGTTGATGGTTCAGCGTCTTTGCAGCTTTGTTGCAGGGCATTGGTGTTTTCAATGAAGATTTCTGCTTTGAGATTTAAGATTTTAGCTTCTATATCACAAATTCAAATTTTATACACTTTCGTTTACTTGATGATCTATTTATTAAAATTTCATTATAAAAACAAAATCTGCATGTGTTTGAGCAAGAGTATCTTTAATAGGAGTGTATCTTTAAGAGGAAAGTTTATTTTTCACCCTACTTACATGTCACCTAAGTAAATAATAAAAACTCATTTCTTACATTTAATAGATTTACTTGATTTATTTGTATATGTTAATGGAATCAAAATCAAAAAAAAAAAAAAAATAAAGAAATGGGTCGACCCACCATAGTGGATCAGTCCATAATCGGTCTCATTTTATGAATTTCAAGAAACAAATTAAGTTTAGTTAGAGATATTCTAATATGCTAATATTTTAATTTCTGTCTCCAATATATATTTGAATGCAAAGAATTATACAACACATAAGTGACGGATACATCAGTATTTTATAATTTAAATTAAATAGTTTTCCAAAATTGACATCAGTATTTTATAATTTAAATTAAATAGTTTTCCAAAATTGAAAATAAGTGGTATATTATATATAGTATATAATTAACCAAATTGCCAAATACTTCGATGAAAATTTCACAAGAAACTATCGGTTTTCTGTACGAGAAGCTCCTCTGAAGTGATGGTTTCTCTGAGAATGAAGAAAGCCATAGATCATTGGAAACCCGAATCAACATTATCATCATCTTTCCCTTCGCTTTTGCTTTATTCCCTCTTCCTACCACACCAAAACCCTGTAATTTCCCCTGTTAATCCCCGCACCATGTCCTCTTCCCCTATTCCAACCCTCAGCACAACCCACGCTTCTCCTCCCCTTCTGGGAGAGGTTGACGGCCTCCTGGGACCCATGTTCGCTGGAAAAACTTCCACTCTTCTCCGACGAGGTGTCCGGTCAGAAAGCATTAGTGGCAGGTTCGGATCTTTTCTCTGCATTTTCTTATGTATAAAGTGTTCTTGTTAGAGTGTTTTCGATGTCTAAGTTGTATATTTCTATCAAATTCTTGGTGTTTGCCACTCTTTTCTCTTCTTGTGAGTATCTAGGTCTGGCGGGAATTGATTCCTCCTAAACCATTCTACAGACTATTAATTCCTTCAATGATTTTTATAGTACAAATTTGTACGATTTCACTATTTTGTTAGAGTGACTAAGAATGCCCCAAAATTTGTTACTCAGTGCTCTAACATGATTGTCATTGAAAGATGTTCCCAGGATGAGTTTGTCAACCACTTCATCAATTTGGATAAAACGCTGAAAGGTCTCTGCTTCTCGGGAAGATTGGTGGATTCAGTGGGACTATTATGCCGCTCTGGATTGCAAGTGGATTCTCAAACATATTGTCTTCTTTTGCAAGAATGCATTTTTAAAAAAGAATATAAGAAAGGGAGAAGAATCCATTCACAAATGCTTATTGTTGGATTTGTTCCTGATGAGTATCTTAAGGTCAAGTTATTGATACTGTATGCAAAATCCGGGGATCTGGTTACTGCCCATATTATTTTCGATAAATTAGTCACAAAAAGCTTGGTTTCATGGAATGCAATGATAGCAGGTTATGTTCAGAAGGGCCTTGAAGTAGTGGGGTTGAATCTTTATCACAGCATGAGACAGTCTGGTCTTGTACCAGATCAATACACGTTTTCTTCTCTCTTTAGGGCATGTGCCACTTTAGCTACACTCGAACAAGGGAAGCGAGCCCATTGTGTCTTGATAAAAAGCAATATTAGTGGAAATGTTGTAGTTAACAGTGCCCTGATGGATATGTATTTCAAATGCAGCTGTCCCTATGATGCTCATCTAGTATTCGACAAATCTCTGGAGAGGAATGTTATAACGTGGACGGCATTGATCTCTGGATATGGCCAGCATGGAAGAGTAAAAGAGGTCTTAGAATCCTTCCATAATATGATAACTGAAGGATTCAGACCAAATTATGTTACTTTCCTTGCAGTTCTTTCTGCTTGTAGCCATGGAGGTTTGGTTAATGAAGGATGGGAATTTTTCTCTTCAATGTTGAAAGATTTTGGTATTCAACCAGAAGGGAAACATTATGCAGCAGTTGTTGATATTTTAGCGCGAGCTGGGAGGCTACAGGAAGCCTATGAATTTGTGAGAAACTCACCATGTAAAGAGCGTTCAGTAATATGGGGTGCTCTGCTTGAAGCTTGTAAGATTCATGGGGACATGGATATGTTGAAGCTTGCCGCGAAGAATTATTTTGAGTTGGAACCAGATAATGCGGGGAAGTATGTTGTCCTGTCTAATGCTTATGCAACTTTTGGTTTATGGGACAATGTTTCAGAAACTAGGAGTGCAATGAAGGAAATGGGATTGAAAAAAGAGCCCGGTTTTAGTATGATTGAGGTTCAAATGGAGCCACATTTCTTTTTTATGGGTCATAATGCTCACAAACAAATTGAACAGATTTATGAGGTAATAAAAGAAGTGACGAGCATTCTAAAGGATGCTGACTGTATTCCCAATTTAAGCAGAGTCTGGCAAGAAGATCAACGTAATGAGCATTGATGATTGAATATTAAGGATTTTCTTGTATCTCTATTGGAGAAATCTGGAACCTGAAAATTTGAACTTCAAAGTTTCATTTATGTTTATTGGAGCGAGTGGCTTGACCTTAAGAATTTGAGGCCAGTAAATCAAAGTTGGTGCTAAAGAAGTAAAACTTATGCACAAGCAAATGTGTCACAACGAATATGCTGGGAATGAGACCATATTCATTTATGTGGAATCTGGGTGCAATTTAAGAAAAACAACATAACATGGACAAATAAAAAGTCTGGGTTATTTGGTTCTTTAGCCTGCAGTTTTCCATGGACATAAGTGTGAGAACTTTTCGTTGTTGTTCATCAGTGGGTAGCATACTCGTAATCTTAGTTGCTTGCTATGCAGAAACTTTCTGCAGTGCAACAGCAGCTTAAGGCTGTTTTCAGACTGAATTCCTCAGCGCTTTCCTGTTTGTCCGAACCCCAAGTATAGTAAAGTACGTTTCTCATTTCTAGATCTCTACCTCTCGGGTTTGGCTAGATCTGTAGTTAGTGTTTGTTGTAGAAGTCAATGCATCATCTACATAACTTTGTTTTCCGCAAGGTAGAACTGGAGAAAATGCCATTGTGAGCAAAGAAAAGGTTTATCTTTTCTAATAGGAAATTTTGTATCACTGCATAGTCTATATTCACAACTCATGCGACAATTATTTTTTGTTAAGTAAGATATGAAATGAATTGCATAAGAAGAACTTTGGGTTTATCTGGGTTTAGTTGTAGCTCATCAGATAAGGAGAAAAATGCATTTAACCACCTGAGTTATGGCTTGACTCTCACAGACTGATTTGTAATATGTTTTGTCTCTGTCACATATTATTAATTACACACTTACCAGCTGGATGGAGTTAAAAATGAGTATTTTGGTGCCTTAAGTGAGTAGTTTCCTTTATTAACTCAGCTATTATTTGGGATTCGAATTCTTCTACGTCAGATAACTGGATTATTGTTCTTGTCAAGCATCATCTCCTTGATATTCATTTTTAGTGATATTTTCTTTTCACTCTTCCCAGGTGACAGCTAGAGCTGATTGGCATTAAATATAGCTGATGACCTGAAGGAATGATTTATGCAATGAAGTTGCTGAATATGATGGTGGAACTGTACTACTTACAGTCTTAAATGGTGACTCTTTGAGGTAATGTTTTTTTTCAGCTCATTCATTTGATCGTTTGGTAACTGCAGTATTCTCTGGCTTGTTATTGGTGATATATGTCTAATTTCTTGAATCTTCTTCGTCGGGGATGACATTCATTTGTTATACCTCGAAATATGTTATGCATCTTTAGCATTTTGTCATTTCATGTCAATGGCGCAGTTTTTTAATTGTCAGATTTGCAAGCAGGCACAGCATCGTCCTTGAAGATGCACTCCGCAACTTTATGGTGGCCTGGTGGGGGATATCATATGATGTACTTTCACAGAAATGTCCCTTGTGTTGGTCAGAAATATGATGTAGTAGAGTTTGTGGCTCTTCTAAGTTCTAATCCCGAAGGACTTTTTGTGGTTGCAAATACTGCATTCTCGCTGGTCCAAATCTGTTGTCGATGCTATCAACGATCAATCATATAGATTTGTTCAGTGTCCTTCACTTTTTACCGAACATATACTTGTTTTGTAATACTTGTACTTCAAATTCTACAGCTAGATTTGATGAAGAGGAGAAATTATGTGAATTTCCTGCACTGATGTAACTAACTTATTTTTCATAAACATGTACACAGTACAAATATGATATGCACAAGACTTTGAAGTGTTTTGTTCCAAGCATAGACAACTCTAATGTTCCTTTTTATATTACCAAAAAACTCTAATGTTCCTTTACTGATATTATTGCACCAAAGAAAAAAGAAAAACACATTAATGTGTTTGGAAAAACAATATTGACCGGGTTTCACTTTCACTTGATCACTGACTCACTGTAATTCTCATCTTGAAGTGTGAATTTATCTTTAAGGGGCCAAATTAATTATGTAAAATTAGAAAATAATGAAAGTTAAACATTTATGATTTGAGAATTAGACCCCTATAAGTCACCTGCTTATTGTTTATGATTTTAATAGGGAATTTAGAAAAAAAAATTGCTATATAACAAAATATCATCTTTGTAGAATTTTTTGATTTCTTTTTTATTTTTGTTATTTCTCAATTTGAAATTGAATGTACACAAATTGTGGCAATGTCAACAATGGCTGAACCTTCTTTTTTATCCCCTTCAATTTCTTAGTTCTAAAACTTAAAAGAGTAAATAAAATAACTTTAAAATATAAATAAAATAGACATGAAATCATTTAAAGTTTAAAATTTCGTAATTACATAATCATATATATAATAATATTCTGTATGTATGTACGTATTATATTATATAACTTTTGTATTGCAATTTGCAACTCAAATAATAATACCAGTAATATTGAGAAAATCGCATTTTGAACCACAAAAAGGGGGTTCCCTCTGTTCTGCCCATTCTTCCATCTTCTTGCATATACTCCGCAGTACCCTTCACTTCCAATTAACGGTCTTTCTCAAGTAAGTCGTTAATTCTTTCCAAAGACCTATTCACCTCTTTGATTTTGCATTTGTATGCTCTGTGTCTTTATAGATACTTATATAGGCGCAAGTATCTATACGACAATATCGCTTTCATACATGCAATCTTCTGAAATTTGCAGCTGAACTATTTTAAATATTCATGAAAGTTTAATGGCAATCTATTGTTTGGTTAGCTTTTGCAATTTCCTGGATACCCATTAATAGTTATGCTAAAAAGATCCATTTTTAGGATTCGTTTTGTGAAAAAGCATCAATCTTTGAATAGAAACCCTAGTTTTAGATTTTCTAGTTCAAGGGGTGGCGATGGAAATAGCAGACATTGTTGTATTAATGGAGACGAGTCAGAGTCTGAAACAGAATGGGAGAGTTTACTTAAACCATTTGATATTAAACAGCTCCGAAAATCACTCATCAATCAAATTACCCCACTTCAACTTCAGAAATTGCTTGAGCTCCCCCTTGATGTGCCAACTTCTATGGAGTTATTCGAGCGGGCAGGTACCCAAATGGGTTACTGCCATTCATATGAGGTGTATTGCACTTTAATTGATAAGCTTGGGGTCGCTGGGGAGTTTAAGTTGATTGATAAGCTGTTATTGCAGATGAAAGAAGAGGATTTAGTTTTTAAAGAGTTCCTTTTCATTTCAATCATGAGGTATTTTGGGAGAGCTGGTTTTCCCGGTCAAGCAACTAGGTTGCTTTTGGATATGAGGAATGTATTTAGTTGCCAGCCCACCTTTAGGTCATATAATGTTGTGCTGGAGATATTGGTGGCCGGAAATTGTCCAGCTGTTGCACCAAATGTTTTCTACGAAATGTTGAACAGGCGTATCTCCCCATCAGTATTTACTTTCGGTGTGGTGATGAAAGCGCTATGTATGATAAATGAGGTGGATTCTGCGTGCTCGCTCTTAAGGGACATGACAAAATATGGGTGCGTGCCAAATTCAGTAGTTTACCAGACGCTAATACATGCGCTCTGTAAGGTGAATAGGGTAAATGAAGCATTGAAACTTTTGGAGGAAATGTTTCTGATGGGTTGTACACCAGATGTTGAAACTTTTAATGATATTATTCGTGGTCTTTGCAGTGCTAAGAGAGTTCATGAAGCTGCTAAATTGATTGATAGAATGCTGCTTCGTGGCTTCATCCCTAACAATCTTACTTATGGATTTTTAATGCACGTATTGTGTCAAACTGGGCAAGTTGATGAGGCCAGGGGTTTGCTTGACAAAGTTCCTGAACCTAATGTTGTTTTGTTTAATACTTTGATCAATGGGTATGTGGCAAATGATCGGTTTGATGAGGCAAAGGCTGTTTTGAACCAGAGGATGATGCCTAGTGGTTGTGCACCAGACATCTATACCTATAACATATTACTCTGTGGTCTTTGTAGAAAGGAATGTTTTTCTCTGGCAGCTGATTTGATGAAAGAGATGTCACGTAAGGCTTGCAAGCCCAATGAAATCACATACACGATTTTGATTGATGGGTTCTGCAAGGTGGGCCGGCTAAAGGAAGCTGAAGATGTTATATCTGAAATGTCAGCTTTGGGATACAACTTAAATACTGTTGGATTCAACTGCATAATACATGCTTTAGCTAACGATGGACAGGTTCCACAGGCATTGGAAATATATCGAAGCATGTCAAGCAGAGGATGTCGACCTGACATATTCACATTCAACACTCTGATACATGGGCTCTGCAAGGTTCATCGGATGGAAGATGCATTACTGTTGTATCGAGATATGTTATTGGAGGGTGTTATAGCGAACACTGTAACCTACAATACATTAATTCATTCTTTTCTAAGGGGAGGTGAATTAAGAGAAGCACTTAAGCTAGTAAATGATATGTTATTTAGGGGATGTGCACTTGATGAAATCACATATAACGCCCTGATAAAGGCACTCTGTGATGATGGGGCCGTTGAGAAAGCATTGGGACTCTTCGAGGAAATGATTAGTAAGGGCCTTAAACCCAAAACCAAATCATGCAATATTTTGATCAGTGGCTTATGTAGAGCTGGAAGAACTCAAAATGCGTTTGAGTTTATAAGGGATATGATATGCCGAGGATTCACACCTGACATAGTTACCTATAACAGTCTGATAAATGGTTTATGCAAGATGGGACATGTGCGAGATGCCTTGGACCTCTTTGAACAGTTACAACTTAAAGGACTTCGTCCTGATGCTATCACTTATAACACTTTGATCTGTTCACATTGTAAATCAAACATGCTTGATGATGCCTATGGACTTTTATATGAAGGTGTGACCAACGGGTTCATTCCTAATGACGTAACTTGGTATCTGTTGGTCAAGAATTTTGTGGTGAAGCAATATGAGTTCTAGACCGTTTTCTCAATTAAAACTCAATTTTAAGAGTTTTGCCCCTGAAAATGGTATGCCTTTTGACATTCTACTCTTTGTAGTCTCACATGAAGTTGCTCTGCCAGCATGGTGTAATTTGTTGTCAATTTTATGATCAAACATTTTTTGTTTTTTCGTTCCTGACTTGAACCAAACTCCATAAGTGCAACTACTAAGTTTAGAATATGGCCTCATCGTATTCTGAAGTTTGTGCAGCTGGAACAAGCCGAAATTTTGTCGTTATGGATTTTAAGCTCTAGGACTTGTTCAAAAAACTTGCAGAAGCCATATCGATGATTGCAAATGGTTGAGTACGTTATGATGCTGATTCAAGTTACATTTTTTGAGAAAGTGTGCCTTCTAAATTTCCTTTGCTGTAAACTTATACACTCGAAATCAAACATCCATCGGAGTAGTTGGAAGACTATCTAGCTGCTTTTGAAAGAGAAGATGTAGATTTCGTTGTTGACTACTTGCATGCATAAAAAGGTATGTATTTTCCCTCGAAAACTTGCAAATCACCCAGAATGTCAAACTCTTGTAAGAGTATTTTGGTGGACTAAAGAATCGTTTTACTCCGGATGATGAACAGGATGTAAGGTTACACGCTGCATACCCTCTCTTAAGAAAATCATACACTTCTTGCATTCTTTCCCACGCTTCATACCCTCCTCTTTCTTCTTAAGGTAAAGGGGGTAGGAGCATTCAGTCATCACACAATTAACCGATTCAACGATCTGGAATTTCTGCGAGGAGCTCTGTTCTTTCTTCCGTGGAGAATTCAAAAGTAAAGGTGGATCAGGTTGACTTCCGTTTGATTGGAATTGGATAGGTTGGTTTTGTTTAGGACATCATCTCCCTAAAGTATTCATGACAACGGCATAGTCCAAAGCCTGTGTGTGCTGTATTATCGAACTCTTTTCTCTAGGAGTTGTCAAATCGATTGGGTCTAGGCAACGAACTAGGTCTGGTTAGGGAAATGATAGCACAAGAGTCACCTTATTTATGAAGGCCTTGCTGCAGTGTAAAGCTCGAAGGGCTTGCTTCTACATTGAATTGCTTCTTTCTATTTCAGAACTTATTTATGTTTTTAGTGAGACAATGGCAAAGTGTTCTTTGTATTTGAGTTCGTAGTTTTTGAGGTACTTCTCAACTCTTTTTCTTTTTAAAATTTTATTTTGAATAAACTAAAGAAACTTATTGGCTATTTTTAAAAGAAACCTATTGACTCTGTTCAAATTCAAATCTAGTAGCTTAAATCTGAACAATTTAGCCGATGCCCGATAGTAATTCATAAGGCAGTAAAACTATTTGCTCGTTTTGAAACATTGAAATGCCTCGGGTTCCTATTTTAGGTGCAATTTAACTGAATTGAAATAAATATATATACATCTAAGTTAAAAGAAGTGTACCATATACTGTTTCATTTATTTTGATTAACGCATGAAAAGCATAATTTCAAATAAAGAATAGTATTAGCTGCTAGAAATTACAGAAGAACAAAACCATATAATGAATTGTCTATGTCAGAATTAGAGAAAAATAAATAATGAAATGAAGCGGTACTCTTTACTTTTAGCCTAAACTCTATCGAACATGTCTACCTCTCGAAATTTTCACCCAATTTCGAAATAACCCCTTGGTTATCACAGTAGTAATATTCTTTCCTTAAGTAGTCAAATCGTGAATTTCATTTTTCCGGAATAAATTTCATTTGCTGCAACTGGGAACTCAAATCTAGTCATCGTCCACATGACGTAATACTTCTTTTGAAAATTAACTATACAATTTAGTTCACACAAAATAAATTTGTAAAATTTTATATTCCAAAATTGAAATAAAATGTATTACATTTAGAAACTTTGAAGTGAAATATTATAAAATTTATATAGAGAATACTTTTAAATACAAATTCTTATATTTTGATATTCTTACAAATCATATATAAGTATTTACAAACAGTACTACATTAAAAAGAAGAGTATTTGTTAAAAGACATAACTATTGCACAATACAATTATATTCTGTTGAATTGAAATTATACATTTTTAAATAACTTCCGAATTGTATCTCTGGGCTGTGCTACTTTTTTTATCCCTTTTTTTTTTTTTTTCAAATACTAGTTAGAAATCTTATACGGAGTATATTCTAACGGGGCAGAGAATGTGAATCCTGAGCAAGATGAGAAGTATGAGCTTTTTATTAATGGAGTTAAAGCTCAAATTTAAGCCATGTAATAAGTTAAACTATGAGCACGAAGATTAATTGAGGCACTTAATTTTATATGAAATGTTCATATAATTATATCGTATAATTATATAAAGTAGGACGTGTTTTAATTATTTGCAAAATACAAGTGTATATAATTGCATAAACTAACAAATATCCCTGCAAATCATTGAGCTCGACTTAAATTATTAATATTATTATTATTTTTAATTGACTTAATTTATTTTGGTTTTTAATTAAAACAAACGTAGAGAGCTTGACTTGGACCAAGTCAGATGAAGGTGGAGTCAACCAATTATTTTGAATGTGTTGGAGCCTGTTAATGTTGTAACTTTTTATCCCAGTTTCATCTAGAAGTGCCCAATAATAAGCATGGCAAGATTCAAATTCTCTTTCAATCAAATGCCTGCAAAAGAGAAATGGAAGCTTCCCTTCATCATCTCATGAAAGGTAAGTCTTATCATTCACATATATAAAGCACTCCTTGTTTCTCTCTAAGTAATTCACTTTGAAAATACACTTGTTAATCTTATCCCTTCTCTTTCTTCTGAAATTATAGTTATAACCACGTGTTTTTCTTTGTTCTTGGCTGTTCTATTTCCCTTCTTAGTATATAATGTAATTTAATCGTTTGACGTACATTCTACAAATTGGGAATATGTGAAACGAATATGCCTATCGTTGAAAACCTGAAAACTAAAAAAAAACAAAAACAAAATTTAAGAAAATAATTTCAATTTGAATCTTTAATCTACATTTGGACCCAAAGAGGCTGAGTCAGTATCAGAATTCAGCATAGGAGTTGAATTTCTACACTACATCAGAAACTAACTCCTTAATGCAACACGGCATATAGGGATGGGATCTTACTACTAATTTGCAAATAACTTCATCTGATTCTCCCTGGTGCTCTAGACCTCCTATATAATAGTCAACTTTTCTACGACACTACACTCCATTTATTCTAAGGTAGGATTTTGAAGTGGGATGGTTGTTGTTTCTGAGCTGGGGATGAGTGGATCATGAAGATTTGGGATAGGTCTCGAGGGCGATGATTCGGAGTATAAACGAAAGCCATGGGGAAGCCACTCCCTCTCAGTGAAGAGTGATTTGCACTTCTCAGTCCACTCGATAACCCGCCCAGTAAACCAGTTTATTTTGGTAATGGGCAATACAGATTTCCCAATCCAATCAACTAACCATGAAAGAATACCAATGAAAAGACATCCCACCCATATTTTCCAGTTAAAACAAGTCCTTTTGGCTAGTCTATGTTCAACGATGACAAAAACTGCGTGACACAAAGTATACACAATCATCGTAAACAAGAACCAGTAGTTGCGATGGATACCTCTGAAGAAGTTCTTCTCCTGAAGCTCCCTAGCATTGAATAGGTTGAAACCCTGGCAGAGGATGAAACTGTTGAAGATCATTGATTGAATAGTCTTTTCAGTGATGGGCATGATCTTGATCACCTGCCACTTTCGCTGAAGAGTCATTAGAATAATGATCTGGTATGAAGCTTGAGCAATTATGTTTCTTGACATGGCCTTAGTTATCAGAGGTTCAGTTGGGCGTACTGTGATCTCGTTCACCTGTTTTCCCATCACTGGCCCTGTCAACAGTGCCATCCCATCTATAAAAGTCATGACCAAATTCAGTCCGAACAATTGAACTGTTGTCATTGCGGCATTCCCCATAAAAATCATCCAGATGAAGTTTATCAGTGAGCTAGAGACTGTCATGATAAGCTGAACTTGGATGAACTTCTGGACTTTCCCATAAGCACATCTTCCACAGTCGATCATGTAAAAAACAAAGTCCAAACTCCCATCCAAAATGATTATGTCAGAACTCTCTCTGGCCATCACCGAGTTCAAAGTCCCTAGAGTCACCCCTATGTCAGATTCTTTTAGTGCTGAAACATCACTTGTTTGCCATTCGACCATTGCAACTACTTGCCCCCTTTCTCTCAAATGTTTCACCAAAAGCTGCTTGTCAGATGGGTTGCAGTTTCCCATGATAACTATACTGTGTACCTTCTCTGTCCTTTCAGCTGCAGATAAATTCCGAAACTCTGCACCCTTAATTATACCTGATTCGTCTGGATTATATAATCCATAATCAGCAGCAATACTCCTGAGACTAGAAACATCATCAGCTGAGACAAGTATGGTTCTGACCTCAGCTTTTAAACCATCAGAAATTGCCTTCTTTGAAAGCCCGCCAACTTTATCAGTGCAGATGCAAGTGACGGATGCCATCTTGACACAAGCTAGGAAATCACGGCAGGTGGCCTTATTTGACAGAATCTTGTTGTTCCATATAGCTAATGCAATTGAAACAACAAAAGGCATTCCTTCCATTATTCCCACTAAGGAGATACTCAGTAATGTCGTCAAAGCTTTTGCCGTGCTATTTTGTTCCGTGATGATTCTTTCAAAGGTCTTGAGTATCGTTCTTAATGCAGTTCGTTCGCCCTTGTAATCTGAATTGTAGCTATTCCCATCATCTATTTTGGTCAATACAAAACGCAGGAATTGCACTACAAAAATGAGGATAGTTATCAGGAGCCCTATGACATTAATGTATTGGGACAACTTGTCAAGCTGAAGTTCTAGTTTGGAATTCTTATGACCAGCAGCACTTGCCTTTCTCATCATCTCATTCAATTCTGTGTTTGGTTCCACGTAGACTGCGATCATCCTACCACTCCCACCGGTTACCCTTGCACCATAAAACAAAAAGGGGTTTTCATCATTTGTCCTGGAACCTAATCCAGTATCCACTTCTAATGAGTTACCACCTAGGGATAAACCATCACACGGTATTTTATCTCCGCTATTCAGTAAAACTATGTCACCATACACTAGATCTGAGATATTAATGTGCTTTGGACAACCTCTTCTAGTTACATGGACTTCCATTTCCCTCTCCTTCCTTAACTTCTTCAGAAACTTCCTTTCGTAATAATATCTACGTGAAGAAGTAAATGTAACAAGCACAATGATGGTCATAATTATGATGACTCCATCAATCCAACCATTCTCTCGACCTTCTTCCTTCAGTTCAAAACAAAGGGCCAATACAGCAGCCACGCAAAGAAGATAAATTGTGGACTTTTTACATGCATCAATCATGAGCTGAATGAAACGCAATTCAGGAATCTGACTTTGAAAAACTTGTCTCCTTTTCCGATGTTTTATATCCTCTTCATCACAAAGTCCATTTTCCAAATCCGAGCTCAATGCATCTACCACTCCTTGTATACCTCCAAAACTACGAAATGAATCCAAATTCTTTTCCTTAACAATTTGGATGATTTTCTGGGTTTGGCTACGCTGAAGCTTGTCATAATGTCTATCAGAAGGAGTCATCCGGAGAACTGAGGGTTCCTCGGATATGGCACCTATGCTGTCAGTGTCAGAAACAACACTTATTTCTGGTGGGGGTTGGAGCTCAATGCCATGAAGGCTATTGTCAGAGGCAGCTGGACCGATGCTTGAGCTGAGTACTTGTAACGTTTCACCGATGTTTGTGATTTCAGAATGATGCTGGTTCCCAATGTACTGAAGGCTATTATATTGCGCTGAATGGATGTCTGAGCAATCCTCAGATGTGCCTGGTGAGCCATCATATACATCTACAACCTCTGAGTGATCATCCTGGTAAATGACTACATGGTATCGGTTATGATAATCATAGTGATAGCCAGCATTGATTCCAGTACAGTTTTGAAAATTCTGAGGCTTAGGTCTTCAATACACCTATCCTTTAAGCTTGTTTTGATTTAAATAATGATAGTAATAATAATAATTCACAAGTCCCTGGTTGATAGGTACTACCATTGATATAGATGGTTAAGCTTTTAACAAACGAAAGCAACAAATTCACGTCGTGTATTGAAAATATTCCTAGCTTGCAAATTTAATCAACAATAGAATCAATGGAAGAACACAAATATAATATAAAAAAAGTCGTCGTCTGACTCATGATAGGATACATATAATATTCTCTTCTACCAGAAGATGAAAATGAAAAAAAAAAAAAATGTAAAGGAAGGAGAAAAGTAGGTCTTTAGATGGAAGGAGAAAACTATTATAAAGTTTATGAGAATTACTTGATCGTGTTTAGAATTAGGGCTGCTGCAGATACTGGTGTAATCATCAGTTGAAACTGAGCCACCAGAACCTTGAGTGCTTCTAGCTCCAGATAAGAATAATGCACTCGAGTAGAAAAGAAAGATGACCTGCTGGAGTCTGTGTCTTGGCGAAGCATCAGATGCAACGACAAGTAAACTCTGAGATTCACAGTCTATCTCTGAGTTGTTCCCTTCTGACATGTTATCTGAAGATTGATAACTAACGGACAATATTAGTACAAGGAAAAGGATGTAGTATTATTATGTAACTGCTAATTAAGAACTGAAAAAATAAAATCATATGCTTCAGAACAATATATATCAGCAGATGGATCACAACGGTATAGTATGCAGGCAGCTGGTTAAATTGCTGAAATTAATTTCTCATTTTCAACTCACTGCGGCAACAGGAAGCATAAAAAGAGTTATTATCTACATGCAGGTGTGCGAGTGCATAATGACTTTCTATGTTTATCTCATGATCCTTACAAACTAGTTCATCAAATGGAAAGTGCAATATTGTATGTGTGTGAAGAAGAAACATATATGTTGTTCGCATGGAATTAACAAACATAATGAAAGTGTAGTGTGGGTTTATGTAGGAACATTTGTGAAAATCCTTGCTTGATGATGTTTGATTGAGGAGAGAGATCTTAGACTGTGTATTATATGTGTGGGCTTGAGTGGCTAATGAATTCAGTATGATGGGTGGTCATATACGTGTATCTATCTGGGTACGTACGTGCCTATTCGATCAATTTGGTACCATCACTTGATTCATTCTACAAAAGGAGAGTATTTATGTATGGATGATGATGGATCGATCATGAGGTTTGGGAAGGTTGATTTTTGGGGGGTGTGTGTGTGTGTGTGTAGAAGTTTGTGTTTTGGTATTGGCTTGTGCTTGCTTGGGTTTTTGGAGGTGGGTGGTTGACTGGCTGTACGTGCTTGCTAAAGATTTCTGTTGCAATGCATGGTCTTAATATGGGGCGTGCCGTGAATTGGATGTGATGTGATGTGTAGTGTAGTGTAGCTAGCTTGGTCGATTGATTATTAATTATATCGATGATCGATCTAACAATAAATCAAGACAGAACAGGGAAGATTAATGGATGGAGGAAGAAGAGCCTATCGGATCGAAGAGGGGAAGAGGGGAAGAGGGCAGTGGGTTAAATTGATGCTCAACAACTGCAGTCCCAAAGACCATATTTATAGCGATACAGAAACTTCCACGAAACATCCTCTAAATTACACACTAATTTAGTTTTGCAGAGGAACTTGAGAATACGTGTAGACTATATATATATTATATTATATTTTTTTTATATACTAAAAGAGATATTCTTTCTTCTTCTTCTTCTTCCTTTTTTCATTTTTTTGTGGGGCCTGTTGTTATGTTTTTATTTTTTATTTTTAACTTTTTGATTCTTACTTCAATTAATTTCTTTATGTCTTACAAAATCAGTTACATTTGAATTTTGATAATTACTAGGGAAAAATGACAGGCGGAGAAGGAGAGGAAAAGGAAGGAGAGAAAAGTGTCCGGTGACGTAGAGAGATGTAGAGGGGTGACAGAGTTTGTGAGGAGAGAGAAACGTGTGAAAAATTGGGTGAGAAAGAGAGAGGGAAAAGTGGAGATTTTGAAAGTGAGGTGATTTATTTATTTTTTAATGATAAGGGTATAAACGTAATTATAATTAAAAATATCATTTGGATGGGACTATGAAAAAAGAGGTACACGGCAATGTCATTTTATTTCCTAGGCTTATCATTTTTTCAATTATTAATAGTATTCAAATAATAAGTTATTTTTATGAAATTTATTATAAATATTTCATTACTGATATGATAAGATTTTTTTTATGAAGAATTTTTTAAAATATACACATGGTAAAATACAGGGCATATAATAAAATTATGAAGAAAAAGAAATAAAAGAAATTAAACTCAAAAGGGTCATGTTGCTTCGTATGTCGCATTTCCCATACTCTTAAATTTAATATGACATATCGACATACTCTGAGATTCGCACTCTATCTTTGAGTTCCCTTCTGACATGTTGTCTGCAGATTGATAACTAACGGACAATAGTAGCTCAAGGAAAAGGATGTAGTACTATGTAACTGCAAAGCTAGAAATATAATTAAGAACTGAAAAAAATAAAATTAATATGCTTCAAGCCAATAACATATGAGGCCCTTTTGTGCTTGATATCAGCAGATGGATTACAACAGCATGCAGGCAGCTGGTTAAATTGCTGAGAATTAATTTCTCATTTTCAACTCACACAGGATACAAAAAAAGAGTCACTAATATATATACATGCATGTGTGGGAGTGTATATATGGCTTTCTATGTTAATCTCATGATTCTTACAAACTAGTGCATCAGTTGGAAAGTGCTAATGAATTGAGTGTTTGGGCAAGTATGATTGGTGGTCAGTTGGTATATAATCTACGTGCGTGCCTATTCAATTGGTAGCATCGATCACGTGATTCATTCTGCAAAAGGACAGTATCTGATGATCATGAGGTTTGGGGGTTGGGCTATTATATATATGGGTGTGTAGCAGTTTGTGTGTTGGTATTGGCCTGTAAAGATTTCTGTTGCAATGCATCATGTCTTTGGGGCGTGCGGTTGGATGTGATGTGTAGTGTAGCGTAGCGAGGGAAGATTAATGGAGGGAGGCAGAAGAGCCGAACACGGCATCCAAGATAAACCCATGGAAAGAGAAGAGGGCGAAACTTGTACGAGGGCGAAATCAAAAAAATATATCATAATTCATAACATTTCAAGATCTATAAATAGACATCTATATTTCTTTGCTTTTTTAAACTTTGTTAAATTTTATTTTTTCCATTCTACAATTAAAAATAATCATAAATTTTGTCTATATTAATTTAATTAATAAAATAATTAAAATATACTTCATTAGTGTTAATGAGAGATATAAATAATAGTGAAAAATGAATTGTAGTTTAGAAACAAGCTAATGTGGAAGGTTGTGAATATGCCTGTAAATCGAGTTGACTGAGCTGACAATAGAGTAACTCAACCTAAGTTCAATTAAAAATTATTTGAGCGGATTTTGAATTTGATCATTTCAAATTTAGAATATATATGTTCAAACTCAACTCAAATAAGTTCACGAGTTTCAGGTCTAAATTCGATCAAACTCAAATTAACAAAAAATAAATATAAAATAATAATTTTTATTTGAAAACATTAAGTTTTATATAAATTATTTCCTAAGAAATATTTAACAATTCATTATCTTAAAGTAATTAATAATTTATATAATAATTTAAAATTATGTTTCAAAATTTATATGTATTAAATAAAATTTTCTAATGAATATGTATTTTAGTGCAAAGTATATATACACATACACACACACAAATACAGTAGTCTATTTCAGTCGGACTTGTATTGGGCTGAGTCACTTCTTAACCAAATTCGGCTCGCTTCATGTTCAAATCAATTTCGAACTAACTTTTTGCAAGCCGAATGATTGAGTTTTGGATTTGTCCATCCCAATTTATATTCGTAGTTGTGACCGGTTGTGGCTGTTGATGCTCTAAGGAACATATCTTTGGTAATTGCAAGGAGACTAGGAGAGAAGCTCGTGCACAACATGAGTTCTTTTTAAAATTTATTTTTTAGTATTTTGATAGTTATTTTTATTTTTAATGTTTTAAGATAAAATTTCTTTTATCAATAACGTTTTCATATTTTACAAATTATTTTCATATATTATTATTTATTGTTTTACAATTGAAATGTAACAATAGTATGAATTGGTGTTATATTCCACTCAAATATTTATTTATCAATTTACTAAAATAAAAGTTTTACGTTTTCTTCATTTTATTATTATTATTTTTCTAAGTAAAGTTAAGAAATAATTAATAAAATAAAAATAATTTATCAAAAGTTATATTTTACATATACAGTTCATGTTTCACACATTCATATTTTGTATTATTGTATAAGAGAAACTAAAATAAAATTTTATTACTTAACTCGTGGTTTGTGCATGATTTAATTTGCTAATATATACAAAACATTATATATAATGATATTGTACGCGACTATCATACAATTATCATAATCGTTTCATTTCTTTTTTTAATATCAAATTTTGGCGAAATTTATTATTTCATATTTCAATCAATTCAATTTTTAACATTATTATTCAAATGGCTTGATTAACTATTATTTATCTATATTATGTACTTTACATTAAATTGACAAAATAATTTTTCTTTTTAAACTATGCACATTAGAGATAAATTTGTATTAAAAGAATTTATTTTATTCTTGTAGATTTGACATATGACTGATTTTGTTACGATTTGATTTAATCGTAATCGAGCAATTATGATAGATTACATGATTATATTTTATTATTAATTTGGCTATTATTATTTTAATTAAATAGGTTTAGTTAGTAATTAATGTTGTAATTATTTCATTATAAATTATTTATATTCGGTTGCAAGATTGTTCTTTTTTTTAATTAGATTAGATTATTATTATTATTATTTATAATATTTATTTTGTAAAATTTGAAAGTAATCCTTGGTCATTATTTATGAGAATATTTATTTCCTTAATAATTAAGGAGACTTAGACAAAAAGGGTGTAGTCGTTGTTGTTATTAGGGTTGAAAAATGAACGCTAAATAATCCAATTGAGAGAAAAATGTTAAGGAGTTCTCTTGAACATGTTCTCTTCTTGTGGATTAATATATACTAGCAAAGAAACTCGTGCACAATACTAGTTTATTATTATTATTTAGTATTTGATATTTTTTAAATTTTTAATGTTTTGATATAATTTTTTTATTAGTACCGTTTTCATGTTTTACAAATTATTTTTATGTATTATTATATTATTGTTTTACAATTTGAATGTATCAACAGTATAAATTGATGTAATATTCTACTCAAATATTTACTTCTCAATTAACTAAAATAAACGTTTTATGTTTTCTTCATTTTATTATTATCATTGTTTTGAGTAAAGTTAATAAATAATTAATAAATAATTTATCAAAAGTTATATCTTACATGTATAACTCATGTTTCACATATTCATATTTTGTATTATTATTTGGCTCGTATTTTGTGCACGGTTTAATCTGCTTAATTTGTACGGAGTATTATATATAAATATATTGTATGCAACAACTATCACATAATTATCATATCTTTTGCCACTTTTTTTAATACCAAATCTCGGTGAAATTTATATTTCATATTTCAATCAATTTAATAATTTTAACATTATTCTTCAACTGGCTTAATTAACTATTATTTATATATATTATTTACTCTATATTAAATTGACAAAATAGTTTTTTTATCCCTTGCACATTACATATAAATTTGTATTGTGAAATTTGTGTTATAATAATTTATTGTATTATTGTAAATTTGACAGATGATTGATTTCGTTATAATTTGATTAAATCGTAGTCGATCATTTTCGGTGATTACATGATTATGTTTATTATTAACTTGGTTATAATTATTTTAATTAAATAAGTTTAATTAGTGATTAAAATTATAATTAATTTGATTGTAGTTATTTTATTATGGATAATTTGTAGTCAATTGCATGATTCTTCTTTTGTTCAATTAATTAGATTATTATTATTATTTATAATATTATTATTAATTATAATATTTACTTTGCAAAATTTGTAAGTAACATTCGGTTATTATTTATAATAATAATTATTTTTAATATAATTAAGAAAACTTAGATATAAGCGGTGGAATTTTTTTTGTCATTAAGGTTATTATTTATTGTAATAATTATTTGTTTCGCTCGACTAGACTCGATTCGATCACTTAAATGAACCGATCTCGAATACAATATTTTGTTTGTTAAATAATGTATGTTCGACTTAACTCGACTTATTTAACAAATAAGTTTGACTAGGCTCGACTTGTTTACAATTTACCTTAAATAGGTTGGTAAACATACAAATTTATTCCCAAATTTAAATGATCGAGTATACATGTATGTATTTGCAGGAATCCATCAATATGCCATCGATCCAATTCTATCAACATGATATATAATAGTTGTCCCCAAGATATGCTACAATTCAAAATGAAATAGAAAACCGTATTACTTTCACTCTTTGTTAGAGTAGAAGGGAAATAGCTTGCTCGTGAGAGAAATTACGAAACATTCTTCCTTTAACCATAAGTTAGGGAGAATTGTGGCTAATTGTTCGTTCTTCGTTACTTTCATTCTTCCTTTAAATTGTTCATAATACTTCGTAATGATCTGTTGTTTGGTTTGAGACATTTCAATTGATTGATAATTTTGACAAGAAGATCGAAGAAATTGAAGATACATCTTGATTTTGTAAAGTCAATTTAAATCACTCATATATATGAAAATTGGTTTGATTAATTTGAAATTCTAAATTAATGAAACTTACATGTAGTAATAGATGGTATATAAGTATACAACATGCAACTCTCATAATTGTAATGACTAAAATTCAACGGTTCTTTATCAACTTTATATTTAAAAATGATTCAAACTGACATTAAACGGTCAAAGTATATATTTAACTTTGGAATTGATTGGTAGTAAAAAAAAACACTGGAAACAGCAATCAATTGCTGATGCCCTATAATTCTGGTCATTTTTGTTGAGTTCACCAGTAATCCATACATGAGCATGTCCCAGCAACGAAGTGATGAAAACGATTTCTGTCCCTGATAATGATCTTCCTATGATATATCCTTGAGATAAACTTAATGGCTAAATGACAGTCATCACAAACTCTGAGGTTCTTAACAATTCGAATGGGGACTCCTGGAGCCGTACTAAGAAGCCCAAAAGCTATTGCTAGCTTTTCGCTATGCTGAGCCAGTATCGTCTCTTTCTCATTTTCATCAAGATCTTGTAAGACACAGTCTGTTAATGGTTCATATCCTTCTTGCTTCAATCTATGAATCATCTCTCTTACCATTCTGTAGATCTCATCAGATTGCACGTGTGATTTATCACCAGCAGTAAATTCATGAACTGCGTTACCAACTTCAATTGAACTACTACCTGGGACCTTCTGGATTTTATTGTTTTTCATCATCTTCCTTACATTTACAACCTTGTCCCACAATTTGGCTTGGGAATATACATTTGACAAGAGAACAAAATTGCCATCGACATTAGGCTCTAGTGAAATAAGTTTCATTGTAGCTTCTTCGGCTAGTTCTACATTCTTATAGATTTTACAAGCTCCAAGAACTGCTCTCCATATGACTGCATCTGGTTTAAACGGCATTCTTTTAATAAGTTCTCTAGCTTCCTCAAGCCGCCCTGCTCGGCCCAAAATGTCAATCATGCTTCCATAATGTTCATTTTTCTGGGTGATGCCGTAGACATCACTCATGGAATTGAAAAATGCCCACCCCTTATCAACCAAACCAATGTGGCTGCATGCACTCAGCACTCCTATAAAGGAAATATCGTTGGGTTTAGTTCCTTCCAATACCATCTTGGAGAAAAGATCAAGTGCAACTTCACCAAAACCATGATTAGCCAGCCCAATGATCATAGCACTCCAAGCAAGGACATCCCTCTTACTCATCTGATGAAATATTCTGATTGCAGTATCTATATCTCCACATTTTGCATACATGTCAATGAGAGAAGTACCAAGCTTCATATCCAGTTCAATCTTATTCCTCTCTATGTGCTCATGGACCATCTTTCCCATACCCAAAGCGCCTATATCAGCACATGCACATAACACACTAACCATGGTAACCTTATCAGGAACCACATTCGACAATTGCATCTCATGAAATAGCTTCAGTGCATCATTAGACCGCCTGGATTTCGCATAGGCTGCAATCATGGAGCTCCACGAAACAACATCCTTCTCCCTACTTGTACTAAACAACATCTGTGCAGCACCCACGTTTCCAAGTGAGGCATACCCATGAATCATGGTATTCCACGAAACCAAATCTCTATCAGACATTTTATCAAACAAGTCCTGAGCCATGCCCATCTCCCCAACTTTCACATACTCTGCCAACATAACGTTACAAGAAACTACATCCGGGTCACTCATTTCATCCAACACTTGCCGCGAAACATCCATCAAACCAAAATTTGCATACATTTCAATTAAAGCTGTCTGAACAAACAAATCACACTCAAACCCCAGTTTCAAAACATGGGTATGTAAAGTTCTACCATTTCCACAACCGATTAATCTCGCGCACGACTGAAGAACAAGCGACAGGCTAAAACTGTCGATAGAAACCACATCTCGAAGACACATTTGGGTGTAGAGAGACAAAGATTTCTCGGGGTTTGGTGATTTTAAGTAACCTCTAATCATGGTATTATATATGAAAGTATCTGGTTGTGGAATTGAGTCGAAAAGAGAGCGCGCGTACGGCAAATCATTGGTGGAATGGGAAATAATTTTGCGCAAGAGCTTGGCGAGGACAAAATTGTTGAGGTGTAAAGAGGTTTTGAGAATTAAAGCATGGATTTGGAGTAGGTGAATATGGTTGTTTGCGTGTTCGATAAGGGACATCACATTCTGTTCAACGGATTTGTCGGAGATACGTTTGAGCAGGAGTCGCATCGTACCATGGATAACGACCTTTGGCGGGTTTTTCCTCTTTTAGAGATTTGGTTATATATAGATTAGTACTGTACTAGATTTACCATAAACCAAGTGATGGACGTGCCAAATGTACGTATTAAGCCCATTGACATCAAGGACGCCTACAATTGAATGTGGGTTTCATGAAAAAATTCGTATAATCACTAATATTCTTTCCTACATGATTGAAGTAATACCTCAATTTGTAAAGTTCAAAACATGAATTATTTCGGAAATTATAAACAAACAGGTCAGTTACAACTGATATCATGACACGGTTTATTTATTTAAAATTATTACATATTGTAACAATATCACAAACTCTTCTTGCAGAAATAATTTTAGTATTTAACTGGATCAAAAACATATACTTTAGCTATTCAACTAGGAAATCGAGGAACGTATTTAACTTTGGGTCAATCGTAGCTCCTAAAGCTCTGTTGTGACCTTAAGAACTGAATAAATTACAGTTACAATATTTATGACCAGAATTATGGGTACATATGTGAAATGAGAGCGCTTGAGTTAAACTTTCTTTTCATATTTAAGGATTATGAAATGGCAGAAGTAGGATAAACTCACGTTCAAATGAAATGAGACAAAAAAATGGATATTGTTCAATGTATGTATCGTCTCACTTTTTTGATTGAGTTTGATATTAAAAACCCGTTCTTTAATCGTGTTTTTTCCATCAACTTTCTTCAAATCAATAAGAGAATTTTCCTTTCTCGTAAAACCTGCGATTTGAGCCCAATTAGTTTTACGGAAAAAATCGAACTTTTAGGAAAATTATTTTCTGTGGGTCCCACAACTTTCCTTGACAACCAAACAGTTAAAAAGTAAAAAAGATTTTCTGGTATCCAACGGTTCTTTTGAGAGGGAAAAAAAAAAAGGAAAATGAGAAAAACTACAAAAAATGAAAAGATTTAGAAAGTTTTTCTTTTTATTTTTACATACTTTTCTAAATATCAATTTTTACGATTAATTTTTCTCTCTCAAAAACCTCCCGAATAAAGAGAAGAAAATATTTCGTATGTTTACTTAACTTTTCTTTTCATCTCATTAAAATTCCCAAACAAACACGAAGAGCATATACGGAGAAATATATTATCCATACAAGATATGGAAATCGTATGGATTTATTGCAGTATAGTAATAGTTACATATAATATACCAACAAAGACGCTTGAGAATCAAGGCAAAAAAGGAAACTTTTTTTTTTTTTTTATCAAGACAGCCGAATACACTCAATTCTTGATGTTGATGAAACCATAAAAAGTTCGTAGTAAAATATTGAATCTTAAATATATTTTGTTGCCAGCAAACATTAGCCACGACTTTTGATGTTGATTTGGATTTTATGATTGAACTTTGCAATGGTATGCAATTTAAATAAAGACTGATGTCCGCGTCAGGGAGTTCGGTGGCACTAAACTTCTTTATAAAATCTTTCATTTGATTAAGTCTTAGTGACCAAAAAAATTATTAAATTTTTTAATTTTTTTCAATTTAACTCATAAAGTATTATTTTATCAAAAATACCATTAATTTTTTTATTGTATTTGCAAAAAGACTAATATCTGAGTTAACTAACCAACTATAGTTAATATTTCTCACGTGGCCAACACATGTGGAAATCAAAAATAAATATTAAATGATGTGTAATTTCCACCACACAATAATGTAAAAAAAACGATTTTTCATGTTATTGAAAAAAATAAAAAAAATACTTACAAGCTTAAAATATTTTTAGTCATCTGTTTGTTTATTAGTCTGTAGTTTTCATTCTCAGATATTAACGATAGTCTTCATCAATCACCGTCGTCGCCGGTGAAAACCTAGGACCATCAAATTAAAATAGATCGACGATGATGAAAGAGGGCGGCCGTAGAAAAGGGCATCGAAAGATGTGGATTTAATTTCAGTGGTAACAGATCTGTGAACTTAGCCTCCAAATTTACAACAAATTTTATCATCAGAGAAGCCGTTAGAAACAAAAATAGTGTCATTGTCACCATGGCTTCCCGTCGTCACATGGAAACAATTGCTCTCCTTTTCAATTTGAAAGTTTCACAGATTTTTGGGTTCTGATTTCGGAACTTAAATTCGTTAGGAATTGAATCAATTAGTGGTGGAGAAGAGTGGGGTGGTGGTGTAATGGTGTTGATGCACTTGACTAGAAAGAAGAAATTGATGAAGTAGGCGGTAATGGTGGACAGGTGGAGCAAAAGAACTCAGCGGAATGAAGAAGAAGTAACAATGTTAGGGCTGCAGGTGCAAGGTTAAAGTACTTCAGCTTTTTATTATTCATTATAAAAAAAAATTATTTTTAAGTATTAGCAATTAGATACATTATATTATTTTAGACTTTTTTCGATGAATCTTCACCATATTATAACGCTATAAAAAAGTTTCTTTACAATTTTGTTTTTATGATAAGCTAGGTGAAATATACACATAATTTATATTTATTGTTTTCTTTACTTTTGATTTATTTTAGTACTAGTAATTAGACTGTTGTTAGAATTTTATATTTTATTTATAATAATACATTATTTGCAAATTTAGTAATTTTATTTTTATAAAATTTTTTATTTTAAACCTTTTTTTGAAAAAGATGTTGTATTTTACTAACATGGAAATGAATTTAAACAAATTATAATGAGGTGGAATTTCCATGTCATTTATAATTATTATTTGTTCTTAAGTAAGTATACCATGCCAGAAATTCTTAACTATGGTTGGTTAGTTAACCCGGATCTTGGTCTTTTTGCAAACTTAGATATGAGATTAAGGGTTTATTTGATAAATTTTTTGTTCAAGGGTTAAATCGAAAAAAAACAAACAATTTAATGATTTTTTGATCATTAAGTGTGACGGCCCCAAAAATTCCATACTGGACTTCGGGCACCGTCAAAATTGACAAAAGAACAATAATACATCCAAGCATACATAACATTAAATTAGAGAAATAAATATAAGTCTCTATTACATTATCCAAAATAAATGAATATTTGACAGTGGAAGTCTAAGAGGGGCCCACACGGGCCTTACAATCTAAACATTTCTAACATATCTTCACGCTTTACTCCTCCCTTGAAAGTCACCCATAATCGGGCGATCAAGAAGCGTTCATCATGTCATTTTCGTCTTGCCTTTATCAGACGATTTGGTCCTTTCGTCAAAACTTGTGAAAACATTTAATAAAAGTTCCATGAGCGATTTACGCTCGCAAGTATATAAACCAGTATTAGGTAAGTTTTGAAAGAGGGATAATTTAGTGATCGTAAGTGTTTATGAGACTTGACGGAAACAAAGTCAACACCTCTTAATATCTTGAAAAAGATGGATTCTAGGGTCCCCGAGTGATAACGAAGGGTTTTGACCCTTTTCTTAAAAGAATAAAGAATGCCTTCACATGCGCCTTATAACCATGTTCGTTTGGCGCACGTGCCCTTAGGAACTCATATCAAACAGTTTGTCAGCTGGCTAGCCTGACCACCGTCTGATTTCATCATAACGACATACGTAGTCAAATGCAGAAACCTTTTGTCTGCGAGGGTCTGGTTACCGAAGCCTCGGTTCCCATTCCCTATAAATCTTAGGCCTGGGATGCCAGGCAGATGCATCCCACTAGCCTTTAGTTACCCATACGGATATAATTTGCAAGTATGGGGGTGAAGAAATAAGCTTTCTACATCCGTATAGGATTTTCTTTGGCGTGTTAGCGGAATTTAAGTAGCTAACAACCGCCCAAAGAGCATTTGATTCAAATACAACATTTTTCACGTACATCGGATCAAGGGATCGTACGTTACTTAACTTTGAAGAAATTATATTATGAATATTGACATGCAAATATCTTGAATACATTACGTATATCGAAAGAATGATCATATGTATTAATTGAAAGAAAGCAGAGTGAGTATATACTTGCCTCAAGTCCTTAGTGATAATTTAACACTTGCGTAAAAATGCTTCTGTAAAACATTTACGTGAAATAACGTGAGAAATCCCAACTTAAATACACATGCGGATGCACATGTGAAGTGTCTGTGAAAATCTCAAGTCCGTGGATGACTAATTTAGTCGTCATTCGTTAACTTGGGATTCGGTAGGAACCGAATCGGAGTCTGAGGGATTTGTGGACTTGATAAAATGTCGATCATAGGCCCTCGATAATTTAAATTTAATTATTAGAGGCCTTAGAATAAATATCATTAATCAATCAATTTTTTTAGCTTAAATGATTTTTATTAATCATTTAACATTTATTAAAAAGTGTTCCTTAATTATTGTTTAATCGTTCTAATTAAACAATAATTATTTCTTAATCAAAATCTTAATCATAAAAGATTTGGAGATCTTTTATCAATTATTAAACATTTGTTCTTAAATTATTATTTAATTGCTTTAATTAAATAATAATTATCGATCATTAAAGTAATTTATTTCTTAATTACTTCTAAATTAAATGATTTATTGATCATTTAATACTCATGTAAAATTTATTCATTAATTATTATTTAATTGTTTTAATTAAATAATAATTTGTCTTGAATTCTTAATTTAGTTAATCAAGAATTATTCCGTAATTAATCTTAGCTCGAATGATTTATTTAATCATTTAATAAAATTTTAGAGTTTATTCCTTAATTATTATTTAATTGTTTTAATTAAATAATAATTATTTATGAATTAATGACTCGTCACTTAATTTTGGTAATTAAAAGACTCTAACATCATAATTTATTCTTATTTTTAAATCATAAAATTTTAATCATGTAAATGTTTATTTACATGTCAAAATAATTATTCAAAATCATTTATTGGAAAAAATGAAGTATCTTCCCACAAAGTAGTAAATTAGACAGGAATCCTTTAAAATAACAAGTAGTGGGTCAATCTACAAAAAATTCAAGTATCTTTTTACCCAAAAGTTTTTGATTTATTTTATTTTATTTTATTTTTAATTTGGATTGGGCCAGATCCGGGTTGGACGAGTCAAACCGGGTCAGGTCAACAGTGGGTTAAGGTTCGCGTCAGACGGGTCAAACTGGATCAGACCGATCCGACCCGATCCGACTGCATCATCATCATTACAGTTAGGGTTTCTAGGGGAGAAGCTTGCCGCCGGCGCCGCGTTCGCCGGAGCCGCGACTGGCCACCCCAGTACGCATGAATGCGCACGGATCTAGAAGGAAATGGTGTCGTCGTGATGATTGCCATAGGTGAACATGTCCATTTTATGGCTGTCGTCATTAGAAAGCGAGGAAACGAGGAATGAGCAGTCACCGGAGCTCTTCGTCGGTGGTTCCTCCATTGAAACCGACGTGGAGCTTCGGTTAAACCCCAAGTCCCTCGAAACATCACCATTTTTGACGAGTTCAACATGGAAATAAATCTGGGGTCTTCCAGAAACGCAACCATGGTGTTCAATTCGATTTTTATCAACAAACAAGCCTCAAAATTTGGATTCAAAGTTCATGTGTATAAAACCATTCGGGTGAACATGAACTAAGTGTTAGGCTAATCATTTCTCAAATTGCACATACGAAAATGTAGCCCTCCATAGCAGAAACATAAACCCTAAGTCGGATACCCACGAACATTTGAGCACGACGTCCGATTTGTTGATTAAAAATCTAGGGTTCTAGTGTTCTTCATTATGATCTTGAATTTTTATTTTTTTCTTTTGAATAAACTTCAAAAATTAATAACTCACAAATTATAACTGCTATGCATACGTGTAATACATGAAAACGATACTGAAAAAATTTATCTACACAATGGTAAAATCAGAAGTAGCAATAAATGTAAAAATGAAAGGGCAGTGTGTATACCTCTTTAAAACTTTAAATGAATTAATGCCCAAAACTTCAATAAATGCACAAGATCCGAATTTAATTTATTGTTAAGTGAAAATGCTGGAAATATTTGACTGATGGAGGCTAGGGTTAGAGAATAAGATGTATTTATATTATTTGCAAATCATTTTTGGCCATTGGATTAATTTTTGAAAAATTTACTTGGATTGGAAAGATTTTTCCTTTAATTGAAAACACCTCCTTGCTTTGCCACTTTGAGAAAATGCTGAAATTTTGAATTAATTAGTGTTTAAATGTTAATTATTTATTCACTAATTACAATTTTAAATGGTTAAACATTGATTTAATGCATAAACCAAAAAGTTTAACCGTATAGGTGAGATAAAAATGTGTTTATGAAATTCTTGTCATGATTAATGACTCGTAAATATAAAAATATCATGTTCGTTTCGATTTATCGTTAGTGGACGTGCATGCATCAATTAGCGTGATTTGAGTGTAAACTAAAATCGTAAAAATTGTCGGTCAATTAAAATGAACGAAAACTTAATAAATAATGAATTTAATATTCGTACAGTTTATTTAAATTTTCGGTTTCTCACATTAAGTATTTTGATTAATCACAAATTTGAATGATTTTGGTCATTGTTTGTAATAAAGTATATGTATAGCTTAGAATAATTGAACTCTTATCCATGGTGAGAAATACTTGAATAGTTGAATTAGACCTAAATCTTTTTTCTCTTTTTAAAAATGAAAAACTGGAAATTAAAATTTCTATTTGTCAACTCAATTATCAATTAATGCAAGTGTTAGACCACAATTAATTTTATTTAATTAATTGTACATATATAAAATATTATCCTCAAAAAGGATAAAGGAGAATACTGTAAAGTGATTAAGAACAAAGTGCATGCTACCCTGTTTATTGTTTATAATCCCTTTCACTTGGTGCACCTCGTTAATATATTAAACTTCCAACTGCTCTCTCTTTGCACACAGAAAAAGCTACTTCCAGGTAATTAGTTGTCTTAAGATTGCAGTTAATACTTACTAGTTTCCCTTATCTAGTTATCTTTTAGTGATTTTACCATTTTTTTAAGGGTAAGTACGCGTAACAGTGTCTTCGCTCCAAAACAAACAAATTACTACAAGATGGAAAAAAGAAAATCCACTTTTAAATATTGATCTGCAGTTTGAATCATATAGATAGTAAACATTAGAAACTTTTCAAAGAAACTAAAGTATTGATACGCACATTATTTATTTTTTATAATTGTTGTTTAATATATTCTTATCGGCGAAGATGTTGGAAGTTTAAATGTTATTGGCTATAGAAGTTATGAATGCGTACAAAAGCAAGTGAGATTCTAAATTTTAGGTGATAACCTGTTTTAATTTATTTTTTTTAAAAAAATAAAAAAAACTCAAATGACGTCTCGACATAATCGAGTATATGAATCAATTCTTCTTAGGCCAATTGCAACAAATTCCTTTGATTCATTTCTTATTTTATAGCTAAATAACACTTTATGCAAATTCTCATAACAATTTTTCTAAATTTACTCCACCAGATTCTTTACTATACAGACCTATAAAATTAAAATAATAATTTCATAAACCTTATATAATTCTTGTTATATTATTTTAGTTCGTCAGTAAAATTACTTATGATTAATAATTACACAATTACGTGTAAGATACATGATATTATATTATATTATGTTATGTTATATTATATAGTAGATACTATTATATAATTATTTTATAAAATATTAATTAGGATATATTTCATATCTTGTATAATAAAATAAAATAAAATATTATAATATATAAATTAATTTAGAAAATTATATTATATTATATTATATTAGAAAATTATATTATATAAAACTAAATTATGTCCAATTTTAATGTTAAAATAGTAAACTTGTTTAATTTATGTACTTAAGCCATAATTTTTAGAACAAAAATTCTTTGTACTTAAATTATTGTTTATGGGACGGATGGAGTATTACATTATACTTAAATATATATTAAAATTAGGTTGAAATATTAAAAAGTGGTGAGTTCAAATAAATATTTTAATATTTTATTAAAGAAGGAATATGAGTAGTAAATATCTAAAGATAGGGAATCAATGCTCAATTCTTTCCTCTAAAATACTAATGACTTTATTATAAAAAATCTGCTGGAATAAATTTTTTATCTAATTCATTAATTTTATTCTTTAAAATACAAACAGTTGAGCATACGATGCAAGTGCTCTTAAAGAGTAAAGACATCACCAATAACGCATTTATAAGGAATTGATGAATTTTGATGTGCCTACAATTAAATATTTTAATGCTCGATAATTTGTTACAAATATGTATGCAAGTTTTTGGTGTCCATAATATTTTCTGTGATGTAAAATAAAAATTAAACCTATTTGTTTGATGCAAGGGGAATTTTTTCAAAATTTTTTTTCAATTTTTGTTGTTTGGAAACAAAAAATAATTTTTCTGAAAATAATTTATATTATTTGTTATATAATGGAATATTTCAAGTTAGAAAAATATTTTCTACACTCCAGCATTTTTCTTAAGTATTTTCAAAAAATTACTTACGAAGTTAAAAAATAAAACCTTTTCCAAATATTAATCAAACACTACTACCCGATCAAATCTATTACCACTACTCTGCCATTGTCGTTGTCACTGCCATCACTTCGCCACCAGCATCATGTCATTGTCGTTGCCCTCATCGCCACTTTGTTGTCACCGCCGCCACCATGTTGCCTTGTTATCACTGTCAGTGTCGCTAATACCCATCGCCACTGTTATTCACATACGAGTAATTGTAGATAAGTAATTGAATATAATTTTGAGATTTTTTGCTTAATGTAAAGATCTCATATATAATTTGTAAATTAATTGCGGAATTAATAAACTAGATAAATTATATCAATTAATAAAGAATGACTTTTATTGGTCTTAAATTTGAAATTACAATCTAGTGAGTTACAACTAACTTCTAAAATACGTTCAATGATGAACAAATGCATTCTAAAAAATAATTTTTAACTTCTCAAATTATGAAAAATTTGCTTCTTAAATTTTTAATATTTGCTGCATTATTACAGTTTATTTTATATTCTGTACTACTTTTTGTTTTTCTTGTTCACTACTCTATACTGCATTTTTTTTCTTTCTTGTTAGTACTCTGTACTACTTTTTGTCGTTATCTGATTTGAATTCGAGTATATTGACAATCCTAATCCGATTCAAATCAGTTGTCTGACATTATTAATCATAATCAACTTTGTATTGGATATTTGATCGATTTCTTTGTTTGTGACTTCAAATCCTATTAGTTTTAATATTTGTTGCGATCCAATCATACGTGAACTTCAATATCTCTCGACAAATCTGTATTTACTGATGGCTTTATCTACTATGAGTTTATCCACCGATAGTCATTTATCTGCTGATAAACATTTATCCGTTGATGACCATTTATCTACCGATGAAAATTTGATTTGCCGATAGCCATTTATCATTTATCCACCAATGAACAAAAAATTCACTGAGGAACAGATTTATCTGCTGACTAACTACTTAGATTATTTATCTTTTGATGTACAAATTATACTGTCGGAGGATAAATATCCACTGAATCTAATTATTGTCCGTTGATGAATAAGTTATTTATCGAAAGATAATATTTAGAAAAATTCAGCTTCAAAACTTATCTGATGTTTATACTGCACATCAGCAATTATTTTATAATTGCAAATCTAACAATTCTAAACCCTAACAATCACCATCATACTTGTATTTTTTATGCATTTTTAACAATTTTTATGCATTTTTAAAATATCATATAAACTTATTTTTTAAAAATATTTTTTGTATATCAAATAGATCCAGTTTAAAAAACATTGACATTATTTATTGATATCGTTTTTGCTTCCATATAACAACTGTTGAACGCTTGTTCTATTCAAATTAAATACTACATATAGAACTTTTCAGCCGATAGATAAGATAATAGGCCTGTATATTTGAAGAAGATACTAGCGATTCACAATGCTGTAAACTAAATTAGAATTGTATTACTATCATTAACAACTAGTAGTGCAGGCTCGGGTACATGCTTGAAATTTTTTAGGTATTTGATATTTTTAGTTTTTCATTATAATTTTTATAATATATTTAACTTTTTTCTAATTTGATTACTTTGTTGAGTTTAATATGTGTGTTATATATGTGATACGTCATTGGTCTCAACTCCCAACTCCCAATACAAGCGAATGAGCTATTGTAAGTTCATATATTTTTTTAATATTAAATTTAAAATTCTCTACGTCTCTTTACATTTGTTCACATTTATTAATATAAATTATTTTAAAGTTTAAATGGCGTCATTTGTAGAGTTACTTTTTTAATAACAAATGGCTAATTAATTCAATATATCATATGTATGATTTCCTATATTATATTATCAAGAATGTACGTATAAATCCCTAATTTTAGATATCCTTCAATCTTTATATATAATAATATATATATATATATATATATATATATATATATATATATATATATATAT
>CM025780.1:37952133-37997965 GCA_014636745.2 Centella asiatica | reverse complement strand
GGGGAATATGTATGACGCCCCCTCCCGACCTCTCACACCGCAAATTAACCATAAAAAAAAAAAACAAACATCTTCGAATACGTAGTTGAGTTGAACAAATAAATTGTCCAACTCATTTGTAACTCTGCTCTAAAAAAATATTAATATTATACATTGAATTTTACAATTTTATTAAAACAAGTTCTTGGAACATAACGAGTATTATGCATCTCATAAAAATCTTATGAAATCAACGTCAATCAAGTTTGATGCTACAGCATGTATAAATCATAAACAACTAAATTTCTGAATATATCATAAGTATAATACATTAATCTATAGAAAAATTAAAATGCATTTCTTTTCTATATATTCATATATTCATTATTTTTAATTAAGTCGTTTCAACATATAAGTGTATGACTTTTTCTTATATACTTTTTTCAGCTTTACCAATTAAGGTTTGTATGGAGAAGAAAGTTTTTCAACTTAAGAATGGACTAAGGGTGGGTAGCTGGAGACCACATCAAAGAAAGCCCAAACTCTATAGGTTAACATAGGGATAATTATAGACCGATTTATTATAAAATTTAAAATTTCTTAAAATTACAAGTATATTTTTGTAGATTTAGTAACTTATAAATAATAATTTATAATATTAACTTAAAAACAGTAACTTACAAATTACATTTAAAATATACTAAAAAATAGTAACTTATAAAATAAATACATTTGTGCATAATTATTTTAAAACATAAGAGTTTTAGAAAATTTCAGACTTTGCATCGTACCAATCTAAGATTTGCCTGTTAACTTCTGTCGATTTATATTCTCTGATTGGATACCTAATTACATTATGGGTTGGACATGGCCTAGGATAAATTGGGCCTAAACTATTGAAGTTATTTTTCGGAACTCTTGATTTGTATCTGTCACCTACATTCAATCATATTTTTTCAATTTATAGTAACTTTAAGATGATAATATTGATATGGTAAGATTTAAATAGTTATTTAAAACTTTACGGAGAAAATTAAAAATTTAGATCATTATGTAAATTATTTTCACTGGATTATACCGGTTAAGAATTGAAGCTAACTATTTTCACTTGACTATACCGGAAAATCTTTACGTTTTGAGTCTTGATTATTAGACATTCATTATGTGAAAATCGTACTTGATTTAAGGAGTGTTTTATAAAATAAAACGATTAAACTTGAAGATTAGTAATATCTGTATAATATATAGTCTTTGAATCTAAATTTAAACAATGTTTGATAATAAAATTATTTTGACCATCTAAAAAACATTAAAATTAAAATTAATAGGGTCATTGTAATGTACTCCCTCCGTCCCATCAAATAAGTTTTTTTTGATAATTCACACATATTAAGAAATCACTAATTATTATATTGACTTTGTATGAAATATCAAAAATAACCTTGTATTTTTTCAGTACATAAGAGTAAATATTTTTTTCTCTCTCTATTAAATGACTTACTTTCATTATATTTAATTAAGGACATTTTAGAAAATGAATCATTAAATTCTTTTTAAAAGTTGTAAATGACTTATATAGTGGGATAATAAAAAATGATCTAAAAGGTTTATTTGAAGGAACGGAGGGAGTGATAAAACTTGTAAAATATTATTTTTACAAATTAAATAATAATATTTTTGTTAAAATTCTCTTAATATCTATTAATGAATTAACATCACTTTTTTCTTTTCCCGGTCAAAAAGCATTCAAACTTTTTATTAAATAATCTGCAAATCTTATCAATTAAAATACCAAACTATTAAGATGTATTTGAGAAACAATCAAACACAGTCCTACCGTAACGATTAATGCAAAAGTATGTAAATTTTATTCAGATCATTTCACGAGAAATTAATGACTAGTAATCACTAAAATATTTAGTCTTATTTTCTAAATTCTTATATACGAAATATTAATCTATAATATTAAATATGGTTTGTTAGGGAGACATCGTTACGACGACCGAGTGAGGTGGAGTTATTAGTCGTTACCGAGTAAGCAAAAGTCAAAACCGCGGAGAGAGGAACGTTGGGAGCGGAAGGATGCCACGATTGATTACCGGCTCACCGGGTCATGTCGTCGTCTTTTATCTTTCTCATTCGCATTCCCGTAGACGGCCACTTGTTTTTTGGTTGAAGAAATGCAAAAGCTGAAACTAAATTAAACCATCTCCATCTTCCATCTTCCATCTTCCATCTTCTCCTTCACTGCCCTTACTCTAGGGCTTCTATCTGCAACCGAAAAGATTGCCCTTTCTTTTCGATTGCCTTTTCCCATCTTTTCTGGTAACTATTTTCTCTCTTTAAGTTTTTATATTGGAGTTTCAACCTTAGATCTTGCTTTAAATTACTTGTTTTGAGTTTGATTTCTTATATCTTGACTTGCTTGCTTTCATGTGTTTGTGGGCTTTTTGTTTCTTATTATTGTTTTAATTTCTGGGTATTAATTTATGGGGGATTTAGGGTTTTTTCTTCTTTTTTAATTTCTTTTTATCTGAGCTATTGAATAATTGAGACTGTTAGATCGATAGTTTTAATTGTTTTAAGATTATTGATATGTTGTTCTCTTAGCTTCTTTATCCTTACATTGAATGTGTGATTCTTGTTTCTCGTCCACTTTTAACTGCCTTTAAGAATCTTCACACTTACTTAGGAATTATTTTTATACTCTTATATTTTAATTAATGTTGATGTAAAACTACCTTAAAACCTTTGAAGCAATAAATATCGTAATGTATTGAAAATTAAAATAAAAAAAACACAAAATAAAGGGATAATCTTGGAAAATGCAGCTCCTTGATTCTCCTAAAATACGGTGAGCGCCAAATAAATCTGGACAAAATATGAAAAATTAAGTAGTCAATTAAATGTGGACCGAGGGAGTGATAGGTTTATTAACTTAAGCATTACTCCCTCATATCCAAAAAAAAAAAAAATAGGTAACATTAGAACTTTTGACGAATTTTAATTTTGTATATTTGACTAAGAATTATACTTAGTAATAATAAGTTTTTCCTTATTAAATTTGTTATGAATATTTAATTAAAGATCATATAAGAAAATTGTAATAATAAATTTTGAAAAATATGACATTATAATAAAAAATTTGTGCAAATGTTGTTCTTTTTTAAGAACAAATTTTATTTTCAAATGTTACACTCTTTTTTTCTTTTAATGAATGGAGTACTACTAATTGAACGTGGTCTCAAATTTGATCAATTTAGTTTTGTATGGGAACATCCTCTGGGTCTCATTTCAATCACCAAGCTTCGCCTAAAATGCTGCCACCGCGTCAACAGCCACGTCCTGGAGGAGGACTGCAGACTTCATTATCTCTAGTTTCCCCTGATGCTAGTGGGTCTCCTAATTTTCAAGAGCGTGGGTCTAATTCAGATCATGTCCGTGAATCCCCAACAGAAAGTGCTAGTTCACGTGAAACCTGGCCGAATACTGATGCTTTGCTGGCACAAAAACTGGAGAAGGAAAGGGACAATGGTTTCACAGAGCATTCTGTCACCCGCCGTGCTTCAAGCTCAGATAAGATGTCTCTTCGAGACATAGCCCGAGAAAGAGTGGACGTCATTGCCGAAAGAATGCAGCGTGTACCCGATGATGTCTTAGATATGTTGAAGAGTGAAGTTCGGGCTCTGCTTGAGGGGACAGGTGGTTCTCAACAAAGAGACGAGTTCTTGTTTCTGCAAAAGCTACTCCAGTGTAGGAACGATTTGACTGAAAAAACGCTGAAAATGGCACACAGGGTACAGCTAGAGATTTTAGTAGCAATCAAAACTGCAATCCAGGCATTTCTGCATCCTAGTGTCGGTCTTTCCCAAGCTTCTCTAATAGAGGTTTTCTTGTACAAAAGATGCCGTAATATATCATGCGGAAGTCCACTTCCAGCAGAAGATTGTACATGTGAAGCTTGCTCAAAGAGAAATGGTTTCTGCAACCTTTGCATGTGTTTAATCTGCAACAAGTTTGATTTTGAGGTGAACACATGCAGGTGGATTGGTTGTGATTTGTGTTCTCATTGGACCCACACTGACTGCGCTATACGAAATGGGCATATTGGTATGGGACCTAGCATTAAGAGTGTAATGGGCTCATCTGAGATGATTTTCAGATGCCGAGCTTGCAGTAGGACATCCGAGCTATTTGGCTGGGTTAAAGATGTATTTGTTAGCTGTGCCCAAAGCTGGGATCGGGAAGCGTTGATTAGAGAACTGGATTTTGTTGGTAGAATTTTCCGTGGAAGTGAGGACCACAGGGGAAGAAAACTGTTCAGGAGGTGTGAGGAACTCATAGAAAAACTGAAAGGCGGAATGACTGAATCTGTGGCTTCTAGAATGATATTGTTGTTTTTCCAAGGTAAGCATCGTACATTTGTTTTAAACTTTGAAATATTCAAAACTGACATGCTTCTTAAAGTCTTCTTGTATGAGTATCTGTTTAATGAATTTCTATTTTAATGTTATGTGTGGATAATTATTTCCTTATCACTTTATGAAATCTTGTTTAGCTCATGTCAGAAAATGCATCTCTACAAAATCTCCCCTCAGTCAAAAGCTTTGGAGTAATGATGGTATTTGTGCTCAAATCGAGTTATGATATGCTTCTATTGAGTTCTAACTCTGAACAGTAATTGCATATGATCGATAGTGACTTTTGGAATAAAACAGAAGCACAAGTTGTTAAATGAGTCTTTTAACTAGCATTTTGGCATCTATAGATTTAGAAAGTTGTGTCTGACACCACAATAGACATGCAACTCCCCCGGTAGGGCTTCTTAGAATTATTCGTAACTGTTGTAATAGAGTAAATTGTTCAAGCAATTGCTTAACTTTGTATGGAGTTGCCTATACGATTTTGCTACTTGTACAGAGCATGAGGTAGACCCTTCAAAGAATCCAGAAAGTGAGGAAGGTGGACGACTGATAGCCCCGCAGGATTCTTTCAACCGGATCGCTGATGTTGTTCAGGAAGCTATTAAGAAAATGGAAATGGTGGAAGAGGAGAAGATGCGGAAGGTAAAGAAAGCCCGCCTAGCTGTTGAGGCTTGTGATCTGGAGCTTAAGGATAAAGCTAGGGAAGTGGCAACACTTAAAATGGATCGACAGATCAAGAAGCAGCAAATTGAAGAGCTTGAAAGCATTGTAAGGCTCAAACAGGCCGAAGCTGATATGTTTGAGATGAAGGCTAGTGAGGCTAGACGAGAAGCAGAGAGGATACAGAGGATTGCACTTGCCAAAACAGAAAAGTCAGAGGAGGAGGATTATGCAAGCAGGTATTTAAAACAACGTTTGAGTGAAGCGGAAGCTGAGAAACAGTATTTGTTTGAGAAGATTAAGCTTCAAGAGAGTTCAAGGGCATCTCAGGCTCAAAGCAATGGCAGTGGAAGTGATCCTTCTCAGATGATAATGTATTGCAAGATCCAGGACCTGCTTAAGAACATGTATAATGGATCATCAAAAGAGGGTCAATCAAATAGTCTACACTCTCTTGGAGCTATCCCTTGAGTAAGTCCCTTGTAATCTTAGATTTTCTGGATAATACAACCAGGTCTAAGCTATCGCTGCCAACATGAACGAAATCTAGCTTTTTAGACATTATACTTGGTCTTGGAAAGAAATTTAAACAAAAAGGCTTGACGCGTGCATTCCGAATGTTTCATCCTAAGCATATGTATAATGTCTGAGACTGACCGAGCTTCCTTCTTGCTAGCTGGGAGTTGATTTATCATAATAGTATGATTGTTAATTTGAACAGTCGGATGCTTTTAGATTGCTGATTGCTTGCTTTTTATTAAATGATTTCGATGTGCATGAAAGTATGACATTCATCTTAATAAGATGCAGAAGCTTGACTTGTATATTATAATGTGTGAACTTCTCTACTTGCCTACTTGAAAAATGATAATCCAAGTCTTTATCTAGATAAATTCAATGGCGATATCAACCCATTTACATGAGACTGTCGTTTAGCTAATGCGAATATAAATTAAAATGATAACTAACTTTTCAAATCCAAACCATGAGGTCCTAAGAACTTGACCCCCAAGTCAAAACCTGCAGCAGTTGAACTAACAGTGTTGGAATCATGACCTAAAGTTAGCATGATAATTAAACGAATGAACGAGTGAGTTACAGTTGCGGCTTTTTATCTGTCTTCTTTTTTAATTTACATTGCCGTTAAGTTAAAAGAGTATCTCCATCGTTAAAGTCCGTCTTTTCCCGTCGTTGTCGGATCGAATTCCCCGTTCATCCATTGACGTTCTTGTTAAATTACAACAATCTTCTGCCCAAATTGCACCGTTATTTGTGAACTGTAGTTACTTTTAGAATTTGCTTGCTAGTCTTTATGAGGTTAATTGGGCACCCCATTGTGCGACCAAGTTTGAACATCAATGCGGTGGACTTTTCGTTTTTGTGCAAAAATCAAGATGAACTAGTAATTTCACTGCCACTGTAGCAAATTATAAAAGTTGACAAATCTGAGATAAAATTAAAACGACTTAATCTTGTGTACAGAAATCTTGCAAGGAAAAATATTTCCTCTGTTCTAATTTACTCTACATAATACTTTGGTACCTAAAACAAATAAAGATATATTCTGTACACTTGTACATTATATCTTTCAGAGAAAAAGTATTTTCTTTTTTAAATTAAAAGCTTACCTGTATTATGTATATAATATAGATGGGAACTTAAATCAAGTCTGGTAGTTGCTCTCATGTCCACGCAAGTGCACTTTGCTTTTCAAGTCCAAATTAGTTTTGCGGCCATAAAGTACTGATGAACAACAAGAAGTCGACAGCAATTAGGAACATATTCAATAAGGAAGAAATTTTCAAAAAGAAAATACTCTAACCAAAACAACAACAATAATAATATTCGCACTCCTAGTGAAAATGTAGTAACTGTACCTAAACTTTTTGGTACCAAAAATAAAAAAAAAATATCAATTAGGTCCAAGACATTCTAAAATAAACTAACGTCCAGAAGAAATATTTTTGAGCCGAAGTCTTATAAATAGGGGATGATATTCGTGGGGTAAATAAACTATATATACACAGCATAGTGCCTAGAATTAGAGAGAGTAGTCTGTAATTGATCTACAAAAATAATGCGGTCCTCAACTTCAAGAATTCTTATAACTTTGATCATTATGTCCTTGTTATTACTTTCGCAAAGATCTGGTATATACTTCTCAACTCAAATCTATTTATTAGTTTTTCCTTGCTATATCTTATTTCATAGCCACGATTCTAATCATAATTATCAAATCTCGATTAATTAGTATATTTTTATGAACCTAGTTGGGTAACAAGTTTTGTTCAAATTTTCATATTTGCCTCATTAATGAGTATTATTTGTTTCGCTAAATTTATGACATAAGAATATAAGATCATGATGGAGTCCAATATGGATTTTATTGAAATATTACTAGTTCACACGTTTGTCACAAAAAAATCGTGAGAATCAATGATAATTTCAATATTAAGAGAAAGAAAAAGGAAGTTTAAATCTGCAGCTCGAGCTGATTAATTATTTGAATTGTGTCTAACCTAATTAGTCTTTAATTATTTGTACTTTGTTTTTAATCAATTTTTTCTCAAAATAATTAAAATTATCTGATGAATTAGATGGAGAATTGGAGGAGCAGTGCATAGCAGATGGACAGTTCTCAGATGATGAGCTGCAAAAGGAAATGTATTGGGCTTGTGGGAATGGTGCAGATTGTAGTCGGATACAATTGGGCCGGGCTTGTTATTTACCCAACACAATTAAGGACCACGCTTCTTTTGCTTTCAACAGCTATTATCAAAATATGAAGCACAAAGGACGAAACTGCTACTTCAATGCAGTTAACCAACTAATAACAACTTCCCTAAATTCATGCTATACTCTACCACCTTCTAACCAACCTCCAGCTGTGTTAATTGCACGACGTGGCATATCTCTCAGCATAGCACGTACGTGTTTGGTCTGTGGTAGACGCTTGTAACAATTGAGCAGCTTGTACGTGATGTGTTGTGGCGTTGCTTCTCTGGCATAGATGCCACCTTTGTTTGACATGTCATTGCATGTGATGATATGTCATTACCCCCGCCACAAATTGGAGGACCACAAGGATTGTGGAGCCCCAATTTGGAGAGGATAAACCAATGAGCAGACTTCCCCAAAGCTTTAGTGAAAATTTGCTGCGTAGTTGGAACATATATGGGTAGGAGAAATAAAACCCTCAGCAACCTTGTCTCGGACGAAGTGGCAATCAACTTCGATGTGCTTTGTTCGAGCATGCAGCACTGGGTTAGAAGCCAGAGATATAGACGAACGATTATCAACTCGAATAGGGATTGCCAAAGCAATAGAGAAACCGAGATCGGTAAGAAGTTGTTTGAGCCAAGCTAATTCACATGTAGTATCAGCAACAGATCTATATTCAGCTTCTGTGGAGCTACGACTGACTACATTTCGTTTCTTTGCTCCCCATGAAATAAGAGTCGAGCAGAGGAAAACACAAAATCCTGATATGGACTTGGCCTCTCCATTGGGTCCTGCCCAATCACTATCAGAGTATGCATGGAGGTGCAAAGTATTTGAAGAGGGAAAGAAAATACCCTGTCCAATAGTCCCTTTCAAATACCCAAGTACTCGTTCTCCTGCTTTGAAATGATATAGACGAGGCTGCTGCAAGAACTGACTCAATATATTAACAGTGTAGGCAATGTCTGGACGTGACATGGTGTGATACTGCAGTTTGCCAATTAAACATCTGTACTTGCTCACATCTAGATATGAAACGGAGGTAGATTTATGCAAATTTAAATGTTGTTCCATGGGCAAACTAAATGGTTTAGCATCAAGATATCCAAACTCAGTGAGCAAATCAAGAACGTACTTGTGGTGGTATCCACTTTTAATATATGAATAATCATCTACTAAACGAGCCCCTCTACTTTATATGTCGATTTGGATAAGATAACACACCAATTGGTTAAATAGCTAATGAAACATTGTTGGATATAATTTGGATATCGATCCACTTGATAGTCGATTCATGGTGAATATTCTATGCGAGTTTGAAGATAATGTAACTTAATGACTCGGGCGGTGATATGTACCAATAATAAATTTTTTGCATGAAATTTATTATAAATATTTAATTAAAGATAAGATTAGAAGATTATAATGATAAAAATTATAATATAAAATAATTATATAAATGTTACTCTCTTTACGAACAAATCTTATTCTCAAATGTTGTTTTTGTTTTGGAATGAAAGTAGTAACATTAGATTATTTAAATTTGGACTTATATATAGCATTTCTCAAAAAATAAAAATATGAACGATCGTGATGGATAAGTAAAAAATTTAGAGTACAAATGTAAGTTCGTAAATAGATCAAACGCATGTCCTAACCTATATCACAAGAATTTCTCTCGGCCTAAGTTTTTATGTAATAAAAAAATAAAAAATATTAACCGACAAAAATAACTACTAAGGTTTTAAGAAAAAAATAAAGAAAGTAGTCTCCGCATGAAGAAACTATAACTAGTTGAAAATAAAGAAACTACGTAGTACGCAGTACTACGCACAAAGGAATATGATAAGATATCATATACTTTAAAATATTATCTTTCAATATTACTTTTATGTACCCTACAAGATTTAAAATTTCAAACTCTTATGATTTAAGTTTTACCTCGATTCTACTTTCCTAATTTGATTATAGCTTTTGTTACCTTATTTGAGTATCATTCTTTTTAGATATTGATTTATAATAACATGGTTCACATTCTATAATGGTATTACTTCACGGTAAATTGTGTGTATGTGTATGACTAACTAATCAAACATTACAACAGATTATATAGTTATCTAATTTGATTGTACTTTTTTTTTACTTAATTTGATAATAATTTTATTAGTTTAATTGATTTGATATGTGGTTCATTTATCCTATCCTAATATAACTTTGTCATCAATTTACTTTCCTAATTTGATTATACTTTTCATTACCTAATTTATCATTTTTAGATATCAATTTATTATATGGTCCACTTTTTCTCTACTCTAATTCAACACACACACACACACTTCATTAAACTTTACAATAGAAATTATATTATCAAACAAAGAAAAAGTAGAAAATACAATCACCTCCAATTATCAGTTATTATTTGCACGTAGAATAAAGTTAATAAACTGATAAATTAATTAGTGAAATTTCTATGTAATTATTTAATAAATCACTCATGCTTAACAGAGGATTCTATAAATAGGGGATACGAGGGGTGAATGAATCACTTGTACGCTGCCTAATATTAGAGAGGACACCCTTGCAATAGATGTACATAAACAATGTCGCCTTCGACGCCAACAATTCTCATCACTTTGATCGTTATGTCATTGTTACTACTTTCACAGAAATCTTGTACATATTTTCCAAACTTTAATCCATATTATTTTCTTCTTCACTATATCCTTTTTTGCAAGTTAATTTGATCATAATTACCAAAGTTTGCATAGTTAGATGTCAATTGTATATATTTTCAAGGAGGATTTATCATTTTTCTTAATTTGTAATTTGATTTTGATAAAGTGAAGTGTGTTTGAATCTAAAAAAGAATATATGTTTTATGTGCTTCATTTTTTAATTAATCCACATTAATTTAATTAATTTCGTTTTTGCTCAGTTGTATAACAAAAAGTCAGATCAAATTCAAAATCAGTTGACAACGAGTCTCGTATATTAGTTCTTATGAGGCAAATAGAGGGAGTTCCATCCCTGGCCAATTAAATATTTTGATTGTGTCCGAATTAATTAATCTCAAACATTTACATTTTGTTTTTAATCAATTTTACATTAAAGTTTTTAAAATAATTAAAATTGTACGTGTGATGGAACATCAGATGGGGAGACCTTCACGTCCGGTTCGAAGGAAGTTGTCTCGACCGAAGGTAAACCTCTGTAGTTAAAACAAGTGAATGATTTGAAATTCGAGATGTGGTGCATAACAAGTTTTATTTTATTTTTTTGTTACGTAGGACATCACTTCTTAAAAATTTACGTACATACTTACACATCCATCAACTATTTTATAGAATTTTTTATTAATTTATAAAATTTGAAACCATGATTTCTTTATTTTTAAATGAGGTATTGAGACCAACGGCCAGTCCGGTGCATAGCAAGTTTAAAGACCGAAGATGATTATGTCTCATTGTCACTAGCTAGTCTATACATGTTATTAAACCCCTCACCTCTAAAAAATTTAAGAACTTATACTCCCGCATCCCCAAAAACAAAAGTTATATTTTAATATTTTTTTTTTGTGATTTTAATATAAATTAAAAAATTTCAATTACAAACTTATAAATCTCGTTATAATTTAAAGATTCATAACAATTTTATTAAAAAAACTTATGATTTATAGATGAAAGTCTCGATCAAATATACAATCTTAATATTTATAAAAAATGAAAATATAACTCTTTTTGTGGAATAGAGTGAGTATATAATTATAATCTACTACTATATATTAATTCACAAGAATAGAAGATGTTTTTTTTTTTAACATCCTTCTCTCAATTGGATTTTTTAGTGTTTCTTTTCTAACCCCACCTATTTCACCCTTATGTCTAAATCTCCTTAGTTATATTGAAAAATAATTATCCTCATAAATTATATCCAAAGACTACTTCCAAATTTTACAAAATAAATATTATAAATAATAGTCTAATAAATTTTTAAAAATAATAATAATACAATCGAGTATAAATAATGTAATAGGTACATTCAAATTATTTATAAACTTAAATCACTAATTAGACATACAGTAAAACCTCTATAAATTAATACTCGATAAATTAATAGCATCTTTAAGATAATAATTTATTCCGGTCTCAAGTTGGGTTAGTTCAGAAAATGGAGAATTTTAATAAATTTATAAGATAATAATTTTTAGAAAAATCATGTACTAAAATATGGTCTCAACAATATTATAAATTAATATTTAAATAAATCAACAATAAATAAATTCTTAGAAGTTCCGATGTCGTATTGAAATAAATCTTTAAATAAATTAATTTTTATAATATATATTATTGAATTTTATGTATATATTGAATTAAAAAAACTCTTTAAAATAATAAATTATTAATTTATAGATAAATTAATATCTTTCTAAATTAATAAATTTCTTCGGTCCCGAGGGTATTAATTTATAGAAGTTTTACTGTATCTAATTAAAATAATTATAATCAAAATAATAATAAAATATAATCTTGTAATCTACCATAATTTAATCAATTATGATTAGATTAAATTATAACAAAATCAGTCATGTGTCAAATCTACAATAAGAGAATAAATTATTATAATATATAGAGTACATAATATAAATAAATAATAGTTAATCAAGTAATTTGGATAATAATGTTAAAACTATTGAATTAATTGAAATATGGAATAATAATTTTCATCAATATTTGATATTAAAAAAGAAGAAGTAATAGTTAGGATAATTGTGGGATAGACCCACATACAATATCATTCATTCGTTCTATATAATACTACGTGCAAATTAAGTAAATTAAATCATATATAAAACACAAGTCATCAAGTGATAAAATTTTATTTCACTTTTTTTACACAATAATATGTAATATGAATGTGTGAAACTTGAGTTGTATATGTAACATATAACTTTTGATAAATTATTTTTATTTTAGTAATTATATATTAATTCTTTATTGACTTTATTTAGAACAATGATAATAATAAAATGGAGAAAATATAAAATTTCTATTTCAGCTCCCTAAGAAATAAATATTTGAGTAAAATATTACATCAAGTTATACTATACCATTGTTATATTCTAATTGTAAAATAATAACACATAAGAATAATTTGTAAAGAATAAAAGCATTACCAATAAAAGAAAAATGTATATAGATTTGATATTTGAGCTATTTTTTGTCGTTTCTTCTCAAAATTCAAATTAATTTTCTTATTAGGAAAGACTTTAATCTTGTATGCTTTCAAGAAAAAGCTCGACTCCATTAAGTACTTGCTCTTGACAAATTAAATAAATCATGATTTATATTTGAAAACATGCAAGAAAAAAAAAAGTTAATATGATTTCTTCATATATTTATTTAGCAATTATATAATAAAGTTTGCCATTTTTCCAAGGAAAAAAAATACATTTTAAAGATGATATTATTAATTTGCTTTTTATTTACTTTTATCTTTTATGACAGGTCATGACTCATGCAAGTTTCGGGATCTCCCATGAATGGAAAGTATTTTTCACGAATTGATGAAATCGTATAATTAATGCTCTGCTGATTTTTTTATTATTGTTATATATTTTGTAGAATATTAATTATTTATATAATGTAACTCAAATTTTAATATCTTAATCAAATGACAAATTGAGCATCAGTTTCTATACATTATGTAGTTTAATTTTATGGTTACTAATGTTGGTTAATTTATTTGGGATTTGCAAATTGTGAGCTGCGATGGTAAAGACAAGGATTAACAACTCTCACTCTAACTGCACCATTCAACAATCACCTATATATGAATTCAATACATCTTCTGGTCTAAGTTCCATTCACGCTGAATACATACATACATGCATAAAATAAAATAGAATGACATATGAATATAATGAATTTTATATTATTATTAGTTGATTTATGTGTAAAATTTATTTATTACTTCATTTATTTTCATTTAAATTTTGATAATAGAAAATATTACGAATTTATATGATAGGTAAGCCACAAAAACATGCATAAGGTGCACACCTAACCCATCGAAAGCAAATGTAGCAACATTTTGGATCAGAAGTGGTGGTCACTTTTGAACAATGAACTAGAAATGTTTGTCCATTAGCGGCATTGTCATCATTGTATATATGTTATATGCTCCATAAAACATAAAGTAAAAGATAATAGTAAATGAAAGAAAGAAATTGTGATCATAAATTCCACAACCACCCCACGAGATTTAACACACACAGACACAGACCCACACACTTGTCGTCCTCCTTATCTGATCTCTCTCCGGGGATTACTCTATTATTTAATTTTTTTCCTCGGGACGTGAAACTATTCCCTCTCCCCAGAAAAGAGTCCTAAATGCATGGGACTGGGACGACGTTCTCCATATATATGTATTACACTAGTGTAGTTTGTTCACCCTGCAGCCTCAAGTAAATGCTTACGCAGATGTCAGATTGTTGGATTAGGTTCCATTGAATGCCTTTGAAATTGTAGGGTATGGTGGCCCTTTCTTATGTCAACACATGGTCTTGCTCCGTTCGTTGTCGAGCACTTATGCATTCATAAAATGACATGTGCTCATACTACGTGTCCCTCGGATGAAACGGTTAAAATATACATATAACCATGCGTGCGTGCGTGCGTGCATATGGGATAGCTACATAAGGCTGTCCACTTATGGGTTAGCTCAGACAACACATATAAAACGTCTTTGTTTAATTATCTTTACAAGAGATTTTCCTGAATACCAGCTAGCAGTAAAAGTAGAGTATGAGAATTTTAAACCCACCAACCCCGCCCCGCCCAAAAAAAAAACAAAGGTAGAGTAGAGAGATGATTTACCTTGCCTCGTGTGATCATATGAACGTTACTTCTGATTTTCTGATTTCTAACTTTCGGTACGTCTTTTACTTAATTGATCTAATATATTGACGTGTAGTGAAATATATCTACATTTATTTTCTAAAATTAACTTTGCAGTTTTAAAGAATTGGGACAATTTATTAGTTAATGAGCAACAATGATATAAAACACAAATTACTGTACAACTATGAGAGAGATAATACTTGTATGCAAGTACTGCACGCTAGCAAGTTTCTCTTTTTACACAATTCTATTTTTTTTTTATGATTTTAATGAAGAATAAAAACGTCAATTTATTAAAATTTTAGCATAAATTTTAATTTTTTTAATATGTGTGCAAATAATTATAACGTTACTCAGCTATAGAACGAATGGAGTACTTTGTCAAACTACACCACACCAAAGCCAAAAAGTTTTGCAAATTTCACTTTTCATCTGGTCGTATTAGATTATAAAATTCAAAAATAAAAATAAGAGTATAACAAGATTTTTAAATAATAAAGAGTTTTTCTTTGTTAACATTTGAATATATTTTATAATTTTAATTATTTTACAATTAAATTATATTGGGCAACTTTTTAAAATATAACTTCTTTTTTTTAATACAAGAGGAGTATTGTCATGAAATTTTTTATGTGGTATAAAGGTAAACATGTTGAAACTTCAACATGTTCAATCTTTCGTTCCAAAATTAAATATATGTTTTGATTTTTTGAGTTAAATCATGACAAATTAAATTTTAAATTACTATTAATTAAGTTGTTTATAATTGATACAACTATTATATGCTTAAGATTTATAACAAAAATATTTCATCACAATAAATTTGCATCCAAAACTTTTATAAATTACATAAATTTCGAAGTTTAATATGTCATTGTTTGACTAAAAAAATCAAAATATATCTCTAAATTTGGGACTGAGAGAATATTTTGTATGTTATGTTTTTAAGTCGACATGAAAGTAACTCATACTTTTGTTTGTAAGATCTGATTCGACAAGATTGATGGTATTTTTGAATTTGATTAATAATTATATTAGATTGAAAATTAATTCCGATGAATTAGATCATGAAATTTATGATGTTTATTTTGTTATTTAATTCCTTGTATAAATGGAATTATTTAGTTTAATTTTATGTGTCAAAACAAACGTAATACTATTTCGTAAGATTAAGTAATTCAGTCTAAAGTGACAAAAAAAAATACATAATTAATATTTAAAAGAACTAAATAGTGTGATCCCTTCGTAATCCTACGAACAAACATACTCATAACTCATATAAATGTAATCAGTTAATTTTGTTTGAACAATAATTTCAGAATAGGGATAAATTCAAATAGATTTATATTGAGCCAATTTCTCTTCCAATCGAAGTCAACTTAATTATAATTCTTTATTTAATGAATGGGGATTCTAAAATAAATAGTTGTTACACTTGTTACCAAATTAACTTCAATACATTTTTTGTCGAAAAAGAGCAATATTTGAAAGAAAAGAAAAGCAAACTAAACATTACATATACAAAATAATGGAATTAAACAGAAAAAAAAAACAAGATAACCAAAATGCATATATAATAGATAATTACAAACAAATGAAATAATCTATAAACATCAAACGGAGAAAATCAACAATTAAATGATTAATTTTAATTGATTAAAGTATTTGAACATATAAAATATATATACTTAGTATTATAAAATAAAGGAAGTACGAATGCAAAATACTAATAAACATTAAACAACTACAATAAATATTTTAGTTTAAAAACTATATTCTTATAACATAACAATTATAATCCGCTTTTGATTTTCTATTTTATATGATACACTTTATGTATTTATAAACAGAAACTTTCTTATAAATTCTTATTTTCCATCTATTCAAAATAGTACACATCACTAAAAAAATACTCCGTACAAAAGGTTACATTCTTATTTTTATTGGTACAATTGAACTTAATAATAAGAAACTAAACAAAATGTCTTTGTATGCTCGGTGTGTGAATACTTATATAAGATACACACGCACATACTTGGGTTGTGCACAAACAAATTAATCTGCTGATCTCTTACATTCTTGTAATGTTATTGCAAGAAAGGGAATCGATTACTATAATAAACACTACAAATTATTACGAAGTAAAAATTTACTTACTCAAACTTTCAGATTTTAAATATTAAATTTTAATAAAATACAAATATTTATATTTAAAATTGACTTATTTAAACAAATAAATTGAATTACTTAAATATGTTTCAAATGAGTATATTCCATGGATTGAATCGCTTGGTCTCTACTAGTGAATTTTATGTATGGAATATATGTTGCGCACTAAGGTGTAATTATGAAAATGTTAGGTTCTTTATGATTATGGCCTCCAGCCCACTAGTTAAAAGGGCAGACGTGTATTAAAGTCTCTGCAGCGAGGTCTCATCACCAGATATGTGGAGGATTAAAGCGGGGCTGGGCCAGGAGCGGGGGGTGCGGTGGGGGGTGGTAAATCCGATAGTTTGATGGTAAAAGGCTATCTTTTTGTTGTGGTCATAGATCATTTGAGTTTATTCAATAATAGCAGAAGTAGATTACCAGAAAAAAAAAAATAAAGTAATTTTAATGTTGGGTTTGATTGGATATAATTAAATGATATAAGAATAAAATTAATTTTATATTATTTATTATAATAAATTATTTATGTATAAAAAATAATTTTTTTTCATTATTTTTTATTAAATTATGTGTATTTTAAACTTTCTCCAGCTTATTCATTCCATAATAACTAAAAATTTATACATAATTTATTATTTTTTCATTATATTATGTTTCTAAAAATTATATGATTCTTATTTTTCACTTTTATTTTTTTCTTATTCACCCACTTTTTTTCGTATCTTATTTCAGTTCATCCGAACATAACCTCATTATCTTACCAAATCTCCGATAAATATCACTTGTATAATAGATTAAAAGATATTTATTGAGAGAGCGAGGGAGAGGTAATCAAGTTAAAATGAATACGTATGATATATAAAATATGAGAATAGGTTGGTGGGGTGGGGTGGCGTGGGGTGGAGTGGAGTGGGTCTATAAATAGAGCGGCATATTTGAGTGTTTGGAGAACTGTATGCATTCTTAGCAGTTTGCATCCTGTTTGTTTCTCTCCCTCCTGCTCACAGTTATCTTGCTTTACATTTGTTTTGTTTGAGTGTATTTAATTTGTAAAATAGGAAAGATGAGTTACTTGGGTGTTGGAGTGAGTCCTGGGAATGTTCCAGTTTACCATGGGAGTGATTTAAAGATATTTGACAGGAGGGTTAGGCTTGGTGAGTTAATATTGAGATGTGTGATTTGTATTTTGGCTGTTCTTGCTGCTCTTCTTGTGGGTTCTGATACTCAAGTCAAGAAAATCTTCTCCATCCAAAAAGCAGCTAAATTTTCAGACATGAGAGCTCTTGTGTATGTCTACCTAACTTCCCCTTAATTTTCTGTCTTTCCCTCTCTCAACAACAACACCCCCATCCCCACAACCCCGCTTTACCCCTCAAAAAAGTTTAAAAAAAAAAAAAATGGGGATCCCATTTTAACTTTTTCGCCCCGAGTAAACTCTGTTTTTATTCAGAACAAACTCATAGATAAATAATTGTTTTTTTTTTTTAATTTTATATAAAGTCGTATTTTGTGATTGCAGATTCTTGGTGGTAGCCCACGGGTTCACAGCAGCATACTCGCTGGTTCAATTGTTGAGGTGTATAGTAAGTATGATTAGAGGGAGTGTCCTTTTCAACAAGCCCTTGGCTTGGGCTATTTTCTCCGGTGATCAGGTATACTTCAAATCACTTGCTACGCTAAGTATCTTTTTGCTAGCTAAAACATACTCCCTTTCCAAAAATAATATTTGCATCTGATTTTGTTCGCGTTAGTTCCAAAATCTTAAAATTGAATTTTGTAACTTTAACCGAAACTTGTCTTAAGGCTTTTACATCTTACAATATTAATGATCTTGACATATATTAAATTATAAATTTTCATAAATGTACTAGACATTTTTAATGTAATGTGAAAAATGCATCTTTGGGCACAACTGATCAGTTTCAACAATTCTTTTAGTATGGGCACAACTTTAGGCACTGATTGTGTGTCTTGTAAGTGTCAATATGCAGCGTTTGCAGTTTGTTGTCTAGAGATCTTTTCAATGTTTTAAAATGGTAGTACAAAATCTTTGTTTTCTTTCCGCGGGGTTAACCCCCTTGCTATATATCCAATGGTACAAATTCGAGGATTTTTCTCCTACTTCTAAGTTGTTTCTAATGAAGGATTAATTATTTTCAGAGATTCGTTGATCAAGATTAAAAATAATAATAAAAAGTCGTAGATTGAGAACGCACCTATAAAGATGAAGACATGCGATTATGCGAAGTCCCTTATGAACTTTGACCCAAATGCTTAGTCTATCTATATATGTGTTAAAAAATGGGTTCAAATTTTGAAATATCATCTTTAAATATATCTATAGTATTCCGTATTTTCTATATCATTATCCTATGTTGTTTGGTAGAATTTAAGATGAAAGGGTGGTGGTTGAAGCTTCAATTCAATTCAAGACTTTAATACAGTATTTATTGTACATATTTATTATTATGTTATGTTGAAAGGGTGATGGTTTCGAGTTGTTTACATGCCCAAATCAACCATGTATACTCGGCCATTGTACGTACGTGTCCTGAGTAGACTGATTTTCCAACATTTATTGTTATTTTCTTTATTTTTTGGCTAAATTGTGGGATCGGAAGGGGAATAACCACAATAGACTGATCGCGATATGGGCCTCTTTATGAATGTATACTACTACGGAGTAGTAGTTGGTACTTCAATTATTGATCGATTCAGTAGTAAAAGCCTGTATGAAACTCTGTAAGGATTTTGAAATGGCATGGGTCATGACATGACTAAATTTATGTGCAACTAACGCTATTACTTCATTTATGAACTCTCATTACTGGTTTTGGTTTTATATGTACTGGATTTTAGTGGCATTGACAACAATTATTATCATGCAATATACTTCTGAATTTTTACTCTAGTAATAATATTAGTCATTATTTATAGTGTTTTTTGGCCATTTAATGACGATGACGATACGTTCAATTCATCAGATTATGACGTACATAACGTTGGCTGCGACAGCATCGGCCACACAAGGCGCAATGTTTGCGAAATTCGGGGAGCCAGCATTGCAATGGATGAAGATCTGCAATATATATGGCAAATTCTGTAACCAAGTTGCTGAAGGAATTGCAAGTGCGGTGATCGTTAGCCTCAGCATGGTGGTGCTCTCGGGCATTTCGGCCTTTAGTCTGTTTCGTCTGTATGGAGGAGGAAACAAAGGCAAAAACAATGCAACATGGTAGAGGTCGAGTGAGGCACAACTTGTTCAGCAGAACCTGCTAGTATTGTGTTGAGTATAAAAAGAATGTGTTGTGTCGATCATGATTCTATAAAAAGAATGTGTTGAGTATTGTCCCTTCTCGTAAAAGTGAAAGAAAGTGGGCTTGCGTTTTCTCTTGTTATTTATGTACAATAAATTATCGAGTTAGGCTTTGTGGAGACTTGGTGCATTTGTCCATAAATTTATCTGACTTGTGTCTCAACTCTCAACCAACATCCTTTTGTTAATTAATAAATTGCCGAGAAGGCTATAAGGCTGTGCTACAGCAGGAATTTATGTGTATACACTATGGACTTTTGTAGTAAATAATTCACTTTAATCTAGTTATGCATTTGATGATAGACCTCTTTTTATCAATTGTTTAATAAGGATATCTTCTTCTTTTTCTTGCGGAAAAGGCGAAATACTATTTAAATTCCGATCAATTCCAAAAGAATTGGATCGGAGGTAAGAAAAAGAATCAATCAGCTTGATTTTGTTTTTGATGTTATGGTTCAAATTCCTTGACTTCTTGATATTCAATCAAGTTGTTCGAGTGAAGCGAGCCCCCTAAGTCACTATCAAAGGGCCGGGGGTGGGCTCAGACTTGACAAATAAATATATTCTCAAAATGGGAAAACAATCTATTTTGCAGAATTTGGCATAAAAACAATCTCTAATTGCTTAAAAATATTATATGTACCTAATGTTGGATGCGCATGCAAAAAATATATCCAAAAGAGTAAGAAGTTTTATCCAGATGGAACTCTTATTGGGAAGAAGACCTTCAAAAATTAAACAAACAAATGAGAAAACGAAAAATCTCACCAACTTGTGAAAGTAAAACTTTACTTGGTATGAGTAATGCGTAAACGAGGGATTTCTTGTAGGTTGGTCATTTGAAATTAAGTCAGAGTTAGCAAAGTGGGGTGGAGTTGGCAGTTAAGAGCAAAACGTTGCGACTGACACAAACATTTATGTTTCTGTATATGCAAACTAGCATGAAAAGAAAATATTTGTAACTAGAGGCTATGGTACTAAAATGAAATGTATTTTGTGTATCGTGGCTTAAATAAAAACAATATCTATTTTCATGGTCGGTTTCAAGACTTCCCTTTTAGTCTTGAACGGTAAAAAAATCATTATTTTTAACTATAGTGGATCATATCTCACCCCTTTTAGTCTTGAACCGTAAAAAAATTATTATTTTTAGCTATAATGGATCATATCTCATATATATATATATATATATATATATATATATATATATATATATATAAAAGTTTCTTTTTGGTCTTTGTTTCGTTTTCTAATAAATTATGAGGAATGCACATCCTGCAAACGATTTATGTTAATATTAGTTAATAACATACTGAGATTTCTCTTTTTTGTTTTTTGTTTGGGTAATCCTCGGTAACTGATCTCTCAAAAAAATAATATTCGAACAATACTCGTATGTGTTTGTTATAATATATTCTAATATTATTATATGCAATGAATGTTATCGTTTATTAAAAAAATTATACCATTAAAAATATCATAATAACATCAGATGGTAATAAATAGTAACATACTGATTTCAAATAATAATATTGATATAAAGAATTATTACCCAAATACAAGGGAATTATTTCCCTTTCAACACATTGACCCGAAATTCTTTATTTCTTTTAAGAAGAAGATATTGCTTCCGAACTTACCCACGGCTTTTTATGCAGGCTTGTAATGTTTAAAATTTTGATATCGTGATCATGGTCAAGTCAACGCATTGAGATCTTTACTATGTTACTCTTAACAAGTGATAAAGCTGTTAAAAAATGCATCAATGTCTCTCCCATGGTTTAATCGAAGTTTTTAACTTTTGTTAGGAAATTAGGACGCACGCGATAAATTTAAATTACACCATTTATTTGCAAGTGTTTTACATGTCACACCGTAACATTATATTAAGTTCATAATGTACACAGAAATCAACCAAATGAATATTTTCTGACAAAGTTTAATGTTTTTACTGTGATTCGAAATTAATTTATATTCCGAAATGGTGTGGAATTAATTGAAATAACTCAAATATTAGACAAAAAGTAACAAAAAAAAATGAAGTTAGTTCCAAGGTCTTTTGCCCCCCAAAATATGAGTGATATAATAATGGCAATTATTCTGCATATTTTTAAATTAGATTTACATTTTGACATTTTGAATCAAATGATAGTATATTGAATTTCACTATAATGTGACATATAAAAAAAATTTAATGTAAACTATGTTGCAATCAAAATCTTTTGTTATAAATAATAAGATTATAATAATTGTATCCACTAAAATTAAATAAAATAACATTAATTTAAAGTTTAATGTGCGATTATTTGATTTAAAAAATCAAAATATATACGTAGGCTAAAATTAATTTAAAATTGTTAGTTTTACATTTTTTTTTATCACAAATACGAGGCCCATCCAAATAGTAATCTTCTATAATAGAAAATCTACTTTCCTAAAATTACTTATCTTAGAAAATCCTCTCTTAAATATGGCACAATCTTTTTCATTTATTTCAGCTTAATGTACAGGGTATAATGCGCTTATTTAGAAAATTTTAATTGGTATCCACTCAAAAGCTGTTTGACAAAAATTATCTATAAAATTTTAAATAAACAAAAAGCTATATCATCAATCGAGGTTTTATAAAACTAGAAGAAATCCTGATAAAGTATTCTTTTCTTAAACTGAAAAAAATAATACGGAGTAGTAATTTTAAGGAGAAATAAGAAAAGTAGAATGAGAAGGGAAGTTTCATTTTCTTCTTTTTTTTTTTTTTCCTAAAAAGAAAAATCTGAAGAAGATGTTCCGACAAATTAGTAAATTATTCGCATAAAGGCCTGTCCTGGGCCCCCGTGAGAGGAGGTCAGCTTCTTCTTTGTACAAAGGTCTTACATATTTCCGTACTCGCTACTAAACTAAAGGACACTGCGCAAGACTGTCATCTCTCTCTCTCTCTCTCTCTTCTCTCTCTCTCTAGTTCGCTGCTAGCGTTACCTTACGTTACGGTTTGGTTCCTGTGCCCAAAATATGGTAACACTGCCGTTATCCTTTTCCTCTTCTTAATCTAATTTAGTTCTTAGTTTCTTCCTTACATGCATCTGAAAATTGATGTTCCATTCATTTCTGTTTAATTTTTACTTGATGATTATTTGTTTATCTTTTTACGATTTATGAATGTTCTTCCATTTTATGTCTCTCTGTCATCTTTTTCTTTCTTTCTTTTTTCTTATTTCCGCTGTTTATGAATTTGTATTAGAGTGAATGGAATCAAGGTTGGATCTGTCAATTTATTTTTTTCGATTCTACTTTGGTTTTGTGATTATCTGTATTTTATTTTGGTATATTTGTGCTCTGATGATGCTATGTGCCTGGGTTTTATATGTGCTAGGTAGTTGTCTCACATGCCGAAATCTACACAATTTTCCTACCCCCTCTCCCTCTCTCCCCACATACGCAAGCGCACAATTTTTTAGAAACTAAATATTCAACATATAAGATTTATCTTAGTTTTTTAAAGGCCAACTTTATGATTGATTTTTTTTTCCAACTCAAAATTGATTCTATTCATCTGAATTTTTTTGAATAAAAAAAATTGATACGAATTTCTTTCTTTTTGTTTTTGTTTTTGGCTAAATATTCATAACAATTTACTAAATTTATAAGAACCTACAGCAATTCCACTTTTGAAAACAACTCCAGTTGATTTTCAAATCAATCCCATAAATTGTCGGTTTTGATGTGTAGGAACCGATTGTATTCTCGTTCTCTTGTGGGCTCAAGTTAGATTTATTTGATAAAGTTATCTTTAATTGGAAATCTTGAGGTAAAAAGAAAGGAAAAGAAAAAGAAGGGGAATATGAAAGATATACGGAGTAATGATTTTCCCTATTCTGTATAATGAAATGTTCTGTTTTTCCATTCTCTTGATGTATCCTGAAAAGACATAAATTGAAAGCTTAAAGATGATGTACACGTGCTCACACACGTACACGTGCAATGTCCAGTAGACATACTACATGACATAATCAATTAATCCTATGAAATGTATTTATGAAAATTTTGTAGTTGAAAACGTTAGTGATAATTTTTTAACATTCTCAGACTAAATCGAAGCGCCTTGCGGAAAGGAAGATCGCAAAGTTTGAGAAGAACATAAACAAAAAAGGATCGAGTCCTACAGCTGCACTGAGGAAGAAACTCACCGCTGAGAACATTATTCTTGTGCTCGTTGCCTTGGTTATCGTTGGATCATGTACGTCTTGCCAATTTACTTGTTCAATTTCTAGTATTAGTTGTTTTTATATGATTAATTGCTTAATTTCAACACTTTTCATTTGTTATTTGGCAGTTCTGTTTCAGCTGGTCAAGCTCGCACTAACAGCAGAATAGAGAAAACTGTATCGACTAAATACCATGATCGTTTTACATATGAAAACTTTCTGCTAGTGAAATTATACACAATTTATGTCTTTACCGGATTTTATAACCTTAATGAAGTTTCTTTATCAGAAATAAATAATTATGCATTTCTACCGAGATATACTCCATCCTACTCAAAAAATATGGCTTGAAGTACAAAAAAAATTTGTCCAAAAAAGAATGACTTGAGTGCATTAGTGAAACATAACTTAACTATTTTAACTTTACAAATAAACATATTTTCTTATTGCAACGAACAATAAATACAATCATAATATTTAGAAGTTATTATATAAACTCACTATAAAAAATATATTAATAACCTTAATTCTTTAAAATATTTTTCTTAAAAATTGAGCAAATTATAATTAAGTCATCCTTTTTAGAACAAAAATCACACTTGTGTTCATGTTTGTGTTTATGGTAACTTGCTTCATGTGAAAATAATTAAGCAATTTACAATGATCCATCCATGATGTTAAAGTACTTTGAACAAACCATGTACCACCAGGCACCAATAACTATCTTCTTGTTCCTTGGGATTAAACTTTTTACAACAGAATAACGAAATGAAAATATTGACTGCTATATATATGTAAAGCATTAACAAAAATCTAGGACCATAGTGAATGTTCCACATCAACATTTGGAGGGTTCACGGTGCTACAGATATGTTTAATATACTGACAAACAGAAATTGCTGGCAAACAAATAGTTCAGAAAAGTTTATGATGCCTGTGCTGTCCATGTGTGAATTTACTTTCATTTGACCTTTGAACTCCTCGCGATGCATTGTTTCTTGAGTTGGAACATTGGCAATAATCTGAACTTTTTGATAGCTTCCTACCACGAACGTCGAAGTCAAGGTCATCACAGGTCCGCATGCTGAGTGGAGACAAGCTATCATCATGCGGGGAATTATAGCCCTTAGCCTCAAATTCCTGTAATATAATTTGTTACTGCTCAGTTTAGTTCAAACACGCATCTTTCGCGCGGGATAGAAGGGGCGTTTGAGAGATTGCAAAAGAAAGTTCAGATTTTTGAAGCATGAAAATGTATGCTACCTTAGATTTTGTGGCATAATAAGGTGTTAAACAAGGATTCAAATCTTTAAGGAACAAGTCATCAGGGCTCCCAGGAGATGTATGGTCCCTAGAGCTGAACTCCTGAAAATGTTTCAAGATATATTTGAGAACAAAAACACTCACCACAAAATGCGCTTCCAGAATCTTTTTAGAAGAACAATAAGATTGAGAAATAAACCTACTATTCCTTGTGGTTTTCACAATGTCATGACAGACCCTTAAGATACTCGATGCTACAAAAATAATCTCACATAGTCGCATTCGTTGTGATTTCCTCAGCTGGGTCAACAGAGACCCTTTTCTGGTATGATCCGTGACTATATGACTTGGAATTCGGTGGTTGGAGACGTTAGACTTTATATGGATAATTTTCCATAGCAGATCCTCTTTATTATGACAAGAATACCCCTCAAAGGCACTTAATACCCCCCGCCAGTAAAAAAAACAATGTAGGGACTTATGGCATGATGCGGTTTATCTAACTCGATCCAAGAGCTCGGTGATTAACTAACCAGCTATAAGCACAAAACCCAAACAACGGAATTCCTAAATCCTTTCTATCAAGGGAACCATGATGTCCTATATTTCGAATACATGCGCAAATTTTGCAAACACACAAGTCAAGTGCACCCAGCCAACTAGATATATGGAGGAACCTTTTGATATGTTCAAATCATGAACCGTTCTGTTAAGTGTTATCTGAATAATCACGTCAAGAAGCTAGTACAAGAGGGAAAACTAGAACAGACTAGTACCCAGTAACATACACGAGTAGAAAAGAGATACCATTCAAATCATCATTAGCAACAATGTTGAAACGATTTTGTTCTCTTGTTTCTATTCATAATTTGCTTTTAAGTATTAGACATCCTCTATTTCACGGATGTTCCCTTTTTCAGCTTATAAAGAAAAATTAAAGAGCGTATGATATCACAATCAACAAGTGTGAAACCTTATGATGGAAACCTAGGTAAAAAGGTTATTTTGAAAACAAATCATCAACGGCATTTCATATTTAACATGGTTTACCAGAGAATTAGCTGCTTCTTCTTGATCATGCATTGGCGTTCTAGGAGAACTGGGATCATCATAGCACCCCCTGACTGAAAACTTATCTGCCTTCACCTGTTAAAGTAATGCATTGTCAATAAAGTAATGCCATGTCTGTTCAGTCTTCTCATGGATCACTTATGCAGAAGGACAGATTTGGTACATAGATGTTTATAAAGATGTATGCGCTAATGTTAATGATCCTCTGTTATTTCTCGTGTTTTCTCTTTTTCCTCTTTCTTTTTATCTTAAAAACACAGCACGAGTCCTAAAGGATTCTTGACTTCGAGAAAAAATGCTGCCAGACTTGATAAGTATGTTCATAGAGACACATAAGTGTGCCAAAATATCCTTAAGATATATATCTAGTTCTGAGCTCATAGTTCTAAGATAGCATAGCCTTCAGCAATAAATGGACACAACTTAATGAAGTCCTCAATAATTATAGTACACCTATATGAAAGAAATCTGCAATTTGTTTGCATTGGCATATTTTGAAGAAGCACTGATTATCAAATCCAGCAAACTTCTCAGCCCTAGTAGGGAGGTACAAGTGAGTAAAGAGCCTTATTATCACGTGTACCTATCCTCGATCCAGATATGATAAGATATTAGCTTTAGAACAACTGTTTTCTACTAATGATGTAATCAGTTCTTCAATTTATATAGGCAACAATACAATTTCCTGAGAAAAGTGCACATGTTACTTGCACATAAAATGTTAACAACATTTAGGAAACAAAATATATCTGCCATAAGAGGGCCGGGCAACTAAGAAACCAGTAATGATAAATTTTATCAGGCGTAAATGGACAACTAATACACTGTAAGCAATACCTCTTTGAGATCCTCTGCAAGAAACTGAAGCTGTCCTGTAAGAGAGGTGACCTGCCTTTGTAAACTTGGAATGAGTTCTTTTGCCTGTTTCAGTTCAGAACCCTGCTTCTCCAAAAGGTCCTGAAGTTGTGAATTCATAACATCTGGGAATAGAATGGCACTCTTTAATGCCTTTATCTCTTCCCTTTGCTTCAAACACAAATCCTTCAGCTTCTCAACCTGAAATCCCAATGTAATCACTATCAAGGGCCTGTTTGTTGCCAATTATTTGGATCAGCTTTAATTTTGCCAGACGAAAAGGCTGACTTTCAACTTTTAGCTCAACCCTACAGCTTCTTTTCAAAAATGAAAAAGTTGTGTGCAAGTGATTCATGCATATACGAAAAAGCTACTAAAGAGGTGATCACTGAAAAGCTGACTCGACCGGAAGAAACAGATTGGTGAAGAAGCCTATTTCATCTGTTTTTTCATACCAACCAGGCCTAACAAAAGAAGATGGAAGATGTTGCATTGCCACTTTGTTTCAACCATAGCAAAATCAAATCAATCATATAAACTAGAATACCATAACCTTCTTCTGTTAATTCATTATTAAGATCAAATTTGGAATTTCAGAATTTCTTTCAGGTTATTCCAAAAAACAAAACTAATTTTTACTCGCGTCTCAAACTAAGGGCACAACATATCACATATACCACATGACACTCAAACACATTAAACTATTCACAAGAAAAAAAATCTTAAAAAGGATCCTCAGACACACCAACAAGAAATCAAGCAGATTAAGATTTCATATAAATCCAAATCTCAGAAATAAGAAATCTCTTTCCATTGAACTCGTAGCACTATATGTATGCCCCAATCAGTTTATAACTTAATAATGAAATCAAGTTGATGATTTTGTTAATTAACAAATTTCAGTTTACCAATAAAAATCAGGAAAAATAATCACCAGCAATGACGTACATGCTAAATTAAGATCATAATAACAAATTTCAGTTTACCAATAAATTTTGGATTAACCATTAATCAAAAAGAAATCAAATGGTTACAAAATTGTGATTGGTCATCTTAATTCTCTCATATTCCAATGTGATAATTATTGAAAATTCATAAAGTCCCATTAACCGTACAACTGAAATATGAGTTGAAAATATGTCACCTCTTTGTTTTTCTCCTCAATGGACAACTTGAGGTCAGTAATCTCCATTTCCAGATCCTTATTCTGACTCAAAAGCTCCCTCTCACTCCTCAGTACCATCCCCAAAGTCCTTGAATTCGCCTTCACTTCCGTCAAAGCTTTCCCGTCGCTTTGTCTCTCCCCCTTTCCTGAACTAAACAATTTCTTATGCAACCCACTAAAATTACTTCCTTTCTTCCCATTCCTCTTCAAATCCTCCGCCAAAAAATCCGCCGCCACAATCAAACCCCCACGAGTCGCTGCTTTAGGCTTTTTCTCCATGAATTTCTTCACCATGGTAGTGAAACTCTGCTCATTCTTGGTTTTAGCAAGTGCCCGAGACGACGATTGAGGTACAATTGCCGTGGCTTCGGGAGGTTTTTGGTGGGATCTTGATTTTGAACCACCAATAAGGCGTTTGAAGGAGGAATTAGAGTGGGTTTTGGGTTTAAGCTCAGTAGATGAAGATGGATCTGATTGTGCGGAAGATCGAGAATCAGTGAAGGAGCTGTATCGAGAAGACATGTTTGGACTGATTGAAGCTTAAAGAGTTAAGTTTCCAATTGAAATGAAGAGTTAACATGTTTGGACATGTTAAGGCATTTGTTGGGTTTTTGTACATAAAAGAGTGTGATGATATCAATGAGCTTGTTCTGGTGACTTTTTTTGGTGTTGTCTGGATTCAAATTGTTTTCCAAAATTTGAATTCAAACTTTTGGCGTGAGAGGCGCCATGTTTAATTATTGATACTCGAGACAATTTGTCAATAATAACATACCTACATTTATTTTTTTTCTTTTTAGAGATGAGACTTCGATCCAAAATAATTACTCGTACGAAACATGGTAATGGGATTAAATGATTAATAGAATTGAGTTATATATTACTTTTAAATTTTACTTACTAATTTTATATATTTGAACTTATAATCTACTTCGAAAATTTCCAGATTTGAAAAGTATAGAAAAATAAAGGATTTCACAAATTTTATTACTATTTGGTAGTGCATAACATGATTTTTATAATAATATACAATATGTATATTTTCAAGGATTATGTATTGATTTTACAATGATAAAAACTAAGTAAATGAGCCTGAAAAATCCTAAGTACAAAAAATCTCACATTATATTATTTTTTAATGCTCTTTATTTTTAATCAATACTGTTAAATTTTTCCATATATTTTTTAAACTGAAGCATCATACAAGTTATACGATTACAAAAATGAGTTATAGATTATTTATTTTTTACCCTTATATATTTTTATAAAAAATTTTACGCTCTAGGCTCTACTCTAGATTTCTTAAAAAATATGATAAACTATAAAATTAAAATAATTGTATCAAATAAAATCAACTAATTAGTATAATACACAACATGTTCATAATAACTAACATTTGACTTTTTTACACATAAGTTTAGTTTGATTTTTTTATATGGTGTATCTTTTATTTTAATTAAATTTTTAATTCATATTAATTCTTATTTAAAAATATTTTTTATTATTAATTTTTAAAAAATTAAATAAAAATTTTAATATATAAATTTTTTGCCTATACTTAGGTACAAAAATTCAACACTAGTTATTATGAAAGGAATATTAATTAAAGGCTTAATATGTTTTCATTTAATTTAAGAAATCAAAATACATCTCTAATTTTTGAAATTGAGGATAAGTATAATAATTCATGTACTCTCGTTTTAACACAATAAAAACGCTACCTTAAATCTCAAGCCGGTGTGCCTTAAAGAATAAAATTTTGTAACAGCGCCTACGTTTTTTCATTGTGCCCATCAAGGATATTTTGGTGATTTTTAACTAATTTACCCTTACTTATCTGTTTTTCTTATTTTAAAACTAAAACCTCTTACTATTAAAATCAAAATTTTATTCAAAATTTAGTTTTCAAATTGCAAATCAAATTAAATTATTTTTCAATTTAATTTTTGAGTGGTGCTATAGACACCAATTTACACACAAAAAAATGTGTACAAACTGATAGTAAATCTTGTAGGTGATTAGTGAACCTAATGTGCCAACAATTAATATTTTAGTGGTTCATAATTTGTCACGTTTGTTTGTGCAAATCGTTGGTGTTCATAATATTTTTCGTAAATTTTTAATCTAAAATTTAAACATTAATATCAGCAAAGTTAAACATATCAACCTTTCATAGTAGATTTTATGTTACTGTTCGTATTTTAATGTCATAATTTGATATCAAAATATATATTTTTTTGTATCTCATCACGTGTAATCTTGATTTGTCATATTGAGAATACTTAACAGATTTTCAAACCATAATCGTCTAATATGTGGAAATATATCCATACTCATTACATCTTTAACCGTAAATACCTGTCAGCATCAATGCGAGTTTTCTCTTTGCTTTATGTTTATCTTCTTACTTCTTTTTCAATCTTAGTTCGTGTTTGCAATGTCTTCGAACCCAATTTATTTTATTTCTTTCTCTTCAATTAGTTCGAAAATCTCTCGAGGCTTATAACTCAAACTCATTTGTTTTCATATTAAAGAATTAAGAAACCACAGCAATATATGTTCATTATGCGTTCATTTAGACTATATATAGATAATTAGATGCAAGGGAAAAATAAATTTTCTTCTAGTGCTTGGATTGCAATTAAAATTTGAAATTCACTCCTTTAAATTTTTTTTATTTCAAAAAAGTTTAGATGGGCATGTCGTTACTAAGCTCTTATTTTATTTATAGCAATACCCACCATTTTTCTCTTAAAACAAAGAAAATCATTACGGTGTATTAAATAAGGAAAATTTATTACTAAAATTCTAGTCAATTGTTTAAATGAATTTGGAGACTTTATAATGAGCAATAAGTCATTGACATAATTGTTGGATGTGAGAAAACTTGCCGCCATGAAAATGTTAACGGACGTGACCTGTTGTCTTTATCCACAAGAATATCTGAAGTAGTGATGTCACGCATAGCAATGCCAATGTATACATCAATTTAATACATCAATGTAATTCGACGGTCTTGAGAAAAAACAAGGGTTTTTAAGAAAAGAACAAGGAGTAGAAGCAGTAGATTTGGATGGAGGAAAGAAACCTGTGGTGGAAGAGAAATGTCCGGTGATGGAAGGGACCGATCATCGGCCTGAATCATGTCTGTGCTAATGTAAATAGGACTATTATCTACATTGATGTATAAGTAATATGATATATATACTTTATTTTATATTTTGTTTCTATTATTTACATAAATCATAATTTAATAAGGGAGGTTATATTAGTAATATGATTCAATTTACTTCTTTCCATTCCATCGTAATTTCCTATTTATTATACCAAACATATTAATGAAAAGACTTATTTTGATTCTTTTTCGATTCTGATTCCAATGATCATTTCACTCATTTAAAAATGATTGAGTCTAACCAAACGTATCTAATTTATTTTATTTCTCTCTTCAATCAATTCAAAAATCTCTTGACAACCCAAATTCATCGTTTAATTTTCATATTAAAGAAGAAAAACAAACTCTAATATTTATTTTAGGCAAATGTACATTTTTGTATCTCCATTTTTGGTCAATGTCAATGTTATCATTTATTTATTTATTTTGACAATTTTCTCTTCTATCTTTTGATATGTCCTCTCTTTTATTCTTCGTATATTCTATCTTTTGATAAGTCCTCTCTTTTATTCTTCGTATATTTTTATGGAGATATAAGGGGTAAAACAGTTTATTTTATGTATACATTAATTAATTCATGTTTCATATGTCTGCATATTTAGTCTAGTTGAAGTGGAAACTGCTCTTTAATTATTCTTTTTTAAGTGTAGTAGCTGAAATCATATTAAGTTTTAATATATGATTGTTTGAAGAATTGACCGTATGAAATAAACGATTAAGAACTAGTTCTAAAATTAAATTGCTTTCAAAGTCTGATTGACTTATAAATGTTGATATATTTTTTTTAATTAAAACATCACTTTATATGCATATAGTAATCAAAAGAAAAAGTCTAAAGAGAAAAGTTTGTATGATCATATAAAAGAAAATGACATTCAAAGTTTTCTGTGATCTTGGTAGGAACCAAATTATACACGCTATAAAATAATTAACTTTCATTCTTCTTTTCTTTCATTTTCTTGCGTTCAAACACAAACTGTGTTGTTAATTTGTGTTCAATCTCAGATCCATATATTCAGAATTTAACAAGTAACTTAAGAAGTACTATCAAAATCAAATCATATATGATAATTACTCCGCATAAATTGTCAACGACAATATTACACAATAAGTATACAAAAAGTTGTATTTAGGCAATTAGTGCACAAATTCAGTTTGGCATCATTTTTTTTTAAATACTAAGGTTTGGCATATATCATTACGATAATTACTCCGCATATATAAATACATGAACACTTATTAATTATTTAATTTAGGAGCGAGGATATACTATACTTAATCATTGGAGTAGTCCATCATCATGCACATACGTTGGAGTTGATGATTCAGTCCTTGCGGGAGGAGGCAATCAAGCACAACTTAGTTTTTCTCTTGAGAGTAGCACCAAACGTCTCGTCCATGTCAAGACTTTCCGGGGTTGTCCCATTTGGGAGCTTCCAGTTGAAATTGTAGAGCAAAAGTGCAAGAGGAAGCTCAACTGTCGCAACACCAAATGAGTAGCCTGGGCACATTCTCCTGCCTGCTCCGAACGGAATGTAATTATGGTTGGTGCCATTAAATTCAGCAGTTATGGTCTTGAATCTTTCGGGTTCAAATTTCTCGGCATCAACCCAATACTCAGGATCTCTTCCAATAGCCCATGCATTGATTATGAGTTTTGTATCAACTGGTATGTCGTATCCGTCAATCTGGCATTCCTCCCTACATGTTCTAGGGAGTAACATGGCTAGAGGTGGATGCAACCGCAGAGTCTCTTTCACCACAAGCTTTAGATAAGTCAAGTGTTGAATATCAGCTTCACCTATTACTGTCTTTCCCTTGAGGGTTTCTCTCACTTCCTCTTGTGCCTTCTCCAGTGCCTCCGGATTTCTCATCAGCTCCGACATTGCCCACTCCAGTGCTGTCCCTGAAGTGTCTGTTCCACCTATCAGCATGTTCTGTGACAGCATAATACCCTTTCTTTTAAATTTTGGGATTATATTAATTAAAGCTATTGAAAACAACATTTAAAACATCTAGTAAAGTTGTCATAGTTTTTTCTTTTTGATCCGCAAAACTTCTCCTAAAATTAATCTAATTTTTACCGTATGAGATTTGATCTCTTGACCTTGAAGTCATAAAAAGATATATGCTCTAACCACTTCAACTAACCACAACCTCTATCTATCATATTTTAATTAGTGCTATATTTTGGGGGGTATTCGGGAGGGATGCGGTGAGATCGACTTGAACCTAACATTTGATTTGACACACAGTCTCTAGCTAATTAGTTCTCTTTTACAAGAGCAAAATTAGTCAAGCTTACCACAATAATACCATAAATGTCATCGGTTGTGATTGGAAACTCAAGGCCACCTTTCTCTTGGATGTTGAGAAGAATATCAACCAGATCCTCGTCTACATTATTGTCCTTTTTAGTGTTTTTTCTGTTCTCCAGGTGCTCGAGGATTATGTTGTCAATGATGTTGTCAAGCTTCTTCCGAATAACTTGTAACTTAGGCTTCAATCCACTAAAAAGATGAATAATTTTGAAAGAAGGAAACAAATCAGCAACATCAAAACCTCCAGCCAAAGAAGCTGCACCTTCAATCAACCGCACCAGCTCATCTTGGTACAAGCTTCTCTTCCCTATTGTGGCTCTACATGTGACTGCATTCGTCAACAACGAAAACCTTTCACTAAGATTGACAGGTGAACCCACCGATGACTTGATGAATTCAACAAGACGCCACGACTCCTCCTCCCTAATGGAGCGAAAGAAAGAGACTTTGTTCACAGTGAGGAGCTCCACGGTGCATATTTTGCGCATTTGCCTCCAGTAACTGCCATAATTTGCAAAAACCAAGTCCTTGTCATTGCGCAAGATTATGTGGTTGGCAAGCACCTTAGGCCTGTCCGCGAAAGCCATGTCATGAGTTTTGAGAACCTCTTTGGCGACACGAGCAGATGATATGACAACAGAAGAGATTTCACCAAGTTGTAGGCTCATGACAGGTCCATACTTGATGGCCAAGTCTCTTAAAGTACGTGTTTGTGGGGAACCAGCAGCCAGTTGGAGCATATTTCCAATGACAGGCAATTTCCTTGGCCCGGGTGGGAGTTTTTGTGATTGGGATGATGTTTTTATAAGTTGTTTTGCTATCAAAATGAGAAATAATGGGATCAAGAGTATGAGGGAATTAGAGATTGAGGAAGACAATTGCAAGTCCATTTTAGCTTAATTGTAGTTAATTAGCTAATGATGAGGAATGGAAGTAGCTAGCTATATGGGAGGGATGATTTTTGCAAATGTGGAAAGCTTGCCTTTTTATAGTAGTAAGTTGCATGCATCAATCAAAGTGCTCTACGTCATCTACTCCAAGACCCCAAAGTTGTTTGCACGCATATTTGCCAGTGGATTGTGGAATGGGTTCAAACGTTATTACTGACTTTGTATATCGCTTCGAAAGCCTTTATTTTTCTTTTTTTCTTTAATTTTCCCTTCAATGATTAATTCTTGCTCAACTGTTTTCATGATGTATTTATATTATATATTTAAAAGGAAAAAAGAATATAAGGCATGATTTAAATAAGTTTGCCTAATACTACTAATTAAAACAACGTAGTTTAGAGTTTAATAATTCTTTATAATATTTTTATTTTTTTTATTTTAAAAAATACTATAATTAAAACTACATCGTTTTATAAATAATTTTAAATTAATCCAAATTCCTATAAAATTAAAAAGCTCCGTTAAGCGCCTCATAATTATGTCATAATATATGTGAACGACCAAATTGTTAGAGAGAGAGAGGCATATTATTTTGTATATGTCTCCCCTCGTCACCTCTTGAACAAGGATGAGAGAGAGAGACTAAACCACACTAGCTTAATTGTTTAATCTCCTGATCAATTGTCTAAACCAGCATTTAATTCATATATCTTATCCTTTCTTGTCTTGTTTTATTTTGGTAGTCGTTTCACAAGTATGGTTTTTACTTCTTAAATTAATAAAAAAAAAAAACCTTTAAGTATATTCAACATTAAAATTAATTAAGTATTTTTCTCCTTCTATATTCGAGTTATTTTTTTTTCCCTCGTTTTACGTACGTAGGACATTCATATTATATTGTAGTAATGTGTTAACCATCCTTGTAAAGGTTTTCGTACGTTTCCCTTTTATGAAATTAATTGATTTGTCGAGTGACTCGATCAAAAATATAAATATAGTCTAATTGTTTATTTCTAGGTGCATTAATGCTCAGCTCATGATGTTACTCTCGTTTAGAAGGAGACTTTTTTTTATCTCATTAATAAATTATTCACACATTTTAAAATTAATATTATTATGTTTATTTTCAAATTATCTTTAATATTTTTATGTATATTTTTGAATTATGCACATTACATTTCTTTCTCTCTTTTATTCATTACATAATTTTAAAATTTTATAGAGAATTATTTTAAGTATGTTATATAATCTTATATATTAATTTATAAATTTTTTAATATATATGAAAACTTTTAAAAGACTTATACAGGAGGATGGAGGGAGTACAACATTACAGTAGTAAATAACATCGATCTGTTCTGGTAAACTTTCTTCCTTTACCATGGACGCTGCTGTGAACAACAACAATTTAATGGATCCAAATATGACATATAAAACTTTAAATTATTATAATATACATAAAAATATTAAAATGCAAATTATGTTTTAATATAAATTATAATAGTATAATAATCATATTAAGTAAAATTAATTAAATTGATATTAATTTAAATTTTAATACATCATCTTTTTATTTAAAAAATTAAATATATGTCTAATTCTGAAACAAATAATACTTATATTGTCTATCAATTATGCCTTTTTATTAACTAAATTTTTATAGGAGAAATGTCTAATTGATGAATAATAATTACGGGGTAACATTGGTATAGAGCGCACAAAGAAAAACAATTGACATCATCAGGTAATTAATTAAGGAGTTTCTTAAATTTGGCAGATGCCGGTATTCGAGATGGTGCTATTAAGAATCAAGAGTCAGACAGTAATAATTGATTGGCTGTTACACAAAAGTCAGCTCTCTTTAAATTTCTCTACGCAGTTAAATATATTTTCAGACGACGAATGTATAGTCTTATTTCGATACGTGTTATTTTTATTTTTATTTAATTTTAGAAAAAGTTAGGTGGTGTGAGGCTGTTTAGGACAAGATCACCGAATATCAAAAAAAAAAAAAATACAAAATTATAAAGTACTTACAAATTATCTACTACAAAAAAAACAATTAGGCATATTCAAAATCTCAACTTAATAGGAGTGATTATGGAGTTTTACTAGTTGAATTAGCAGGACGTATTAATTCAATTAATGTTGATCACAAATTGTCTCCACATGTATATTTAGTTTGTATAAATAGCGAATATAATTTTCTGTCTATTATTCCCTCCGTTCAATTTTATCTCATATTCAATATTATTATTTGTGCAGAGGTAATTAGCTTACATAATATTCAAAAAAAATCTGTAAATGTATATTTTAAAATTACTTTCACATTTAATATACTAATTTAATTTTCAATCTCTGTAACATTTATTATAGATAAGGATAAACAAATATATTTACATCAATATTAATTACAAAATGATAATACTATTGTCATCTATATCTATGTTATATAAAAAAAGAGGCCAATAAATTGTACATTTTGCATTGAATATATATTTATGGACTACTCAATCTTAATTTAATTTTTATGAATTCTAATTATACTCGCACATGACTTATATTACAAAAATAACAAAGATAAAAACTCAGCATCAAAAAAATATGATCCACAAAGATGTTGGCGATGTTTAGGAGAAGGAAAAAAATAACAAAAAAAGGCGAAACATAACAAATGATACAACTTAGTACCAATTAATTACCAACAATTTAGATAACACAATCCATTTTTTAATGTAAAATATCATCATGATAAATTCTAAAAAACAAAAGTAACACATTGTTATATATAAAAAAAAATCAACGAAAAAATAAAATTAAACTAAAACTTACTGTGAAGAACAATGTAAAAAGTATAAAGAGGTAATACTTAATAAATGGGTAGAAGCTTAAGATGAGGATTAAATTTGGAGAGAGAGAATATTTATTACATTAAGATTTTGTATTTTAAAATAGTTATACGACGGTTTTATGACATCATTAAATCGAACAAAAATAAAAAACACTAGCCGTCAACTCACGTCTTTTCTTCCACCGGGTAGAAAACTTCCCATGAAAATGGTCATTAACAGCAGCTCACACCGTCTTATTTAGACTCGTGCAGGCATGCCTATCCAAAAGTTTAAGTAATTCAATTATCATTTCCAACACTTCTACGGAGTATTGTTGTACCATATTTAAAATTCAGATATTATTTTCCAAGAAAATGTGTGTGCAGATTCAGCTAATTCTTTGACAACTTTATGATTGGAATTCTATCTATTTTGTGTGTTCTTTATTATTCATCAATATCTAATGATTGAGATTAAATACACTAATAACTAATTTTAATTTAAATTGTTTGGATGTACCCTATTTTGAAACTATGAAGTACCTAATAATCAATATAATTATAATTAGTTTGATGTATCGTATCCATTCGTGAAAACTTAATAAGTACTCCCTATCCACTAACGAACTTGATTGAGGGGAAAATCTCGGGTACTACAGAATACAACACACCTTTTCATTCAGATTGACGAATTACGAATTACAAAATCACGGCTGTTAGGTTCGCATTACAAACTCCCAAAAAAATATTAATATAATGAAAGCACTTTTATCTCAATTAATAAAGTAGAAGACCTAAACTAAGAGGAAATAATGTATACGACATTGATACCACATACACTAACAAATTATATTCATACAAGTACATAAATACATAATAAATTTTGAACCATTTATATTTAAGAGGTGAGTCCTTAGGCTCACAGATCTCATATATAATTTAACTATGTTAATTTATGCATATTTATTTTTATATAAATTAGTGTCCATAGAACCATTCTAATATATATGAAATTGACAGCATCCATGAAAAAAAGAAAGCCACCAGCATTTTCGAAATCTCACCTATATTGTGGAATGAAATTATCTGTACCATTTCATTTATTACAAGGTTTTCTGGGATTATTATCTCCCTAATCGGATTTCAATTTCAATTAGAAAAGCTATGGATAGATATGTGGGTACGTATTATTTACTTTTTATTTCATTCTTCTATTTATATTTGATTTTAATTTGGTTATAGTTTTCTTTCTAGTTAGTATCAGAAGCAAACGCACACGCAGTCGGGTTTACCAAGTCGCCTCATTTTGTAAAATTGATCTTGCAATAAATATAACATAACATAAACGATGAATAAATGGCACAGCTTGATCTTAGCCATATAGAAGACCGACCAAGAATAGATTGGTCCCAACCTAATTTTGAAATTTATCCTGCGATATACACGCATTCCCAAGCTTACGTATGGCTGATTAGGAGTACAATACATTTTGCTATTTTCATATTTTTTTTATATTATTGTTATATATACTACTATCGGTTTTCAAAATACTATTTGAAGGACTCTTAAATACACATATTAAAAAAAAAAACAAAAAAGATGTCAGAAAACAAAAATATATGATAAAAAAATAAATATAAAATATATACTTTTAGACATCATAATTTTATGGTCGTAGTTGAGTAGAGAGGGAGTAAATATATTCTATAGGATGGCCTGCAGCGGTATCTACGAATTCCAATAACAATATATACGTTGAAAAGTACCGAGTCTTACTCCGTAATGTTCATCGGTCAAGAACCGTCGAAGGAAATAATATATTGACTTTATGTTCCTATCACATCTGCTTTTAATGTTGAAGGTTACGGTCAAAACTATATATATTATGAAGATAGTCCTTCACTTACTTTTTTATTTATTTAGGGAGTATTAATGTACAAATTTCCTGTTGCAGTGCACAGTATTAGTCCAGTTGTTTTTAAATTTATTTTGGTACAAATCAATGGCACAGATTCAGAGACATTTTTTAGTTTTTTGCGTAATTTTATACATTTTGTTGAGAGGGAGAGAGAAGTCAGAAGTAGCACACCCGTGTAGTACTGATCGAAACATGAAAGAAAGTCAGACGTTTATGCAGCCGTGTAGAGGGGAAAAGAGAAGTCATGGTACAGCAGCAGGAGAAGAACAATAATACATAATGTTATGGTAATCAAAATCTATTCGTTCTCAAACTATTTAAATATCACATTTAATATGTTTTGTATATAGTCATGGACTCATGGGCGATGTACTACCTCCGTATTTGCAAGTCTTCTTTATTATAGTAACACACATTTTCTTGTGTAATTTTGTCCATATTAGATATTATAAATAATTTTAGTTTTTTTATAATATTAATTTTCATCAATTATATTTTCTTTCAATATTTTTTTCTTAAATTAAATAACATACTACATACTAAAATGTACCTAAATATACGTATAAAAAATGAATACATACATCCTTTTGGACGGAACAACTACAATTCGTATTTATACAAAAACGTGTATAAGAAAATGAACTAGAAATTAATATTTACAAATATATTTGGACACTATAATATAATATTTATAATGGATTAAGGTAATTGAAATATACCTCATTTTTTCAAATTATACCCACTAGTTTTATATTGATGAATTCACAATTTATTTTAAAAAAAATCCAACCATAGCATTGAAAGTGTATCATAAGATATATATATATATATATAAGGGTATATAAATTTGCTCACTTTTTTGTAGTGTATAACATATTTTTTTGTCAGCCACATAAAATTTATACATTTTCAAGTACCAAAATTTACTTAATTTCACATGATTATAAAAAAAAAAATATGTAGATGAGCTCAAAAAAAATTCAAAATTTTGCATGCCTTTACAATTACTACAGTTAATGTTTTCATGTACTTTAAAAACTTAAACATAGCATAAGCAGGTAGAATTATAAAAATGAGTTATAACTCAATTATTTTTTTGTTTCCTATTTACAAATATAAGATATATTGTTCCATGAAAAAATAGATAATGGGAATAAGAAAGATATATGGTTAGTTTTGAATTAGCATGTGCTAATTTCAAACTTGTATTTTCTTCGGCCGTTAAAAACACAATTGTTGTTGGTCCACCACAATTGTACGGTATTAGAGACCGGTTATAGATAGGTTGAGATTCTAACTGAATTAATTCAGATAAGGAATTAAAATTTGTTCGCACAATTTATTAAGATTTCAAAATAAAAAATATATTTTGACTTTTTAAAGTCAAAATGAAGTTATATTAATCTGTGAAATTAATATCAAATTAGTTAGTTGAGTTGATTAAATCATTGTGTAATTTATAACAAGAACCTTTAATCACAATATAATTTACATTCTAAACTTTTTTCAATTAATAAAATAGACCCAATAATTATATCCAGTGTTTAACTGCCCCAACTAAAATGAAAGAGAGGACAACTTCCAGGCCGATATATGTGTAAATACTAAATTTTTTAACAGTGCTCGTGTTTTTTAATTTTTTCGTGTAAATATATTTTACTATTTTTAAGTTAAAATTATGTACTTTGTAAATTACTGTTTAAAATTATTATTTATAAATTTCTATATTTATAAAAATACACACGCAGAGAATAGACTTTTAAGAAATTTAAAATTTTATAGTAGATTCGACCTGAAATTTTCTCATCAACATATATTTAAGGAGTTTCCACAGACTTGGACTTTGTAGCTCATTTTAAACATGCAGAGAGACAGAGAGATGGTTGCCAGGCCCAGACATATGAAATTATGAATATATGATAGGTGCTATATGTTACGGATATGGACCAGTAGGAAAGACATGGGCTTAGTTCATCCATTACAGGCCATTTATAGTCTCAACTCTGATTAGGAAGGCTTCTTCTCTGCCGGTATTGCATGGTAAAAAATATTCTCGTATAATATAATTATTTTTCAATTCTTTTCATTAAATTTATGTTATCATATGCATTGTTATTATTTATTTAACAAAATTACAACGTTGATAATAACATAAGGTATCAGATTATAAAATGGTAACATAAACTACGTGGAAAAAGTTAAAATATACTCTAACTGCATGATAATAATTTTCAAATTATTATAATAAAAGAAGAAACAAATATATATTACTAAAAGAAACAAATATATATTACTTCTTTATAATGCTAGAGATGGAGACGTAACCACATTATCAGATCATAGGTCAAGTGGGTACTTTATTTCATTCAAAGAAAAAAAAAAGAGGTACAAGCTAGGAACTTATAACTTATTTGATGTGTTATTTTGATTAGATTCCATGAGATGGAACTTGTCCAAGTTTGATCAGCTAGCTAGCTAGCCATGGGTTGGAATGCTCAAGGAAGCAATTAAGACCAGATTATATTTCCTTTTGAGAGTAGCCCCAAAGTTCTCATTCATGTCCACACTCTCTGGCAGTGTTATCCCGGTAGGAAGCTTCCAGTTGAAATAGTAAAGCAAAAGAGCAAGAGGAAGCTCAACGGTGGCAACACCAAAAGACAGTCCTGGGCACATCCTCCTGCCTGCTCCGAACGGAATGTAATTAAGGTTAGTGCCATTAAAATCAGCAGTTATGGTCTTGAATCTTTCGGGCTCAAATTTCTCTGCATCAACCCAATACTCAGGATCTCTTCCAATAGCCCATGCATTGATTATGAGTTTTGTATCAACTGGTATGTCGTATCCGTCGATCACACGTTGTTCTCGACATTTCCTAGGGAGTAACATGGCTAGAGGAGGATGCAACCGCAAAGTTTCTTTGATGACAAGTTTTAGGTAAGTCAGTCCTTGGAGATCGGTTTCGGTTATTGCCGTCTTCCCTTTGAAGGCTTGTCTAACTTCAGTTTGTGCAATGTCCAGAACTCGGGGATTCCTCATCAACTCCGACATTGTCCATTCTAGTGCGGTTGAAGATGTATCTGTTCCACCTATCATCATGTTCTGCAGTAGTAGCAGTATAAAGTTGTGTTACAACGAGGGATTGACAAAATTCTAATTGCGTATTTTTTAAATGTTTGCGTATCAAATATGATGCACAAAAAATTCATTGACCAAACACACAAAAATAATATATTTTGTGTGCTATTGAAAATGTTTTCCCTAATATATGTAGCTTTTCATATGTACTCCCTTGATTTGTAATAGTTTGTTTATAAAAATATTATTCGTGCTATTTCACTTCAAAATTATTACAAGTAAAAAGTTTCATTGAAATCGGACTAAAAGTTCATGTGACCGTACATAGTTAAGCTCTGATATCCACTCAACCCTTTGTTCCCTAAGAGACCCTCGAGGGTGATTATGGAATGAACAGATTCCCTATAATATAAGAGCCAATTCAGAAACATACCACTATAATACCATAGATGTCGTCGGTTGTGATTGGAAACTCAAGGCCACCTTTCTCTTGGAGGTTGAGAAGAACATCAACCAGATCCTCTTCTACATCAGTAGTCTCCTTTTTAGTGTTTTTTCTGCTCTCCTGGTGCTCGAGGATTATGTTGTCGATGATGTTGTCAAGCTTCTTTCGAATAGCTTGTAACTTAGGCTTCAACCCACTTAGAAGATGAATAATTTTGAAAGAAGGAAACAAATCAGCAACATCAAAACCTCCGGCCAAAGAAGCTGCACCTTCAATCAACCGCACCAGCTCATCTTGGTACAAGCTTCTCTTTCCAATAGTGGCTCTACATGTGACTGCATTCGTCAACGAAGAAAACAGTTTGCTAAGATTCACAGATGATCCCACCGATGACTTGACAGACTCAACAAGACGCCACGCCTCCTCCTCCCTAATGGAGCGAAAGAAAGAGACTTTGTTGACAGTGAGGAGCTCCACGCTGCATATTTTGCGCATTTGCCTCCAGTAATCACCATAGAGTGCAAAAACCAAGTCCTTGCCGTTGCGCAAGATTATGTGGTTGGCAAGCACCTTAGGCCTGTCCGCGAAAGCCATATCATGAATTTTGAGAACCTCTTTCGCGACACGAGCAGATGATATGACAACGGCTGAAACTTCACCGAGTTGTAGGCTCATGAGAGGTCCATGTTTCATGGCCAAGTCTCTCAAAGTACGCGTTTGCACCGTACCTGCTGTTGCCAGTTGGAGCATGTTTCCAATGAAAGGTAATTTCCATGGCCCTGGTGGGAGTTTTCGAGATTTCGATGATGTTTTTATAAGTTGTTTTGCTATCAAAATGAGGACCATCAGTGGGATGAAAAGAATGAAGGAAGAGATCGTGATAGAGAACGGGGAAAGCTCCATCAAGGAGGTTAAGTTAAGTAGATGATGATCGAGGGATGCAAATTGTGAAGTCGGAGGTAGTGCCATTTTTATAGTCATTTTAGCATGCATATAATTTGGAGTTTTCCATGTAGTCCGGTTCCACACAAAAACATAATATTTAAACTTTGATAAATATTAATTTTGTATAGTTGGTTGAGAATTAAATATGCAAATAATAAAATTTTTTCATGAAATTTTTTATGAATCTTTCAATTAAAGATAAAATCATAATATTATAATGACAAATTGTAAAAAATATAGCACTATGATGAAAAATATTATGCATATATTACCCTTTTTATGGAATAACAAAATGTCCTTTTTTATTTGGACAGATGTAGTAATTGTTTCAAAGGTGATGACCTGGCAGTGACTGACGACACTAACAAAATCAAAATAACTTCGTGCATGTCAATATACATTAATATTTCCATTTAAACTTCGTAGGTTATAGTTTTCCAGGTAGAAATTCTGTTTTGGTGGACGACCTTCTTGTTCAGTTGTTATTATCTGCTTTAGTCCAACATATGCTTAATTTAGACTGAAAAATTTAGAGCATTTTAGCTAGGCTGGATTAATTAACGAAATTATTAGTAGAACCAAGGTAATTGAGGAGTACGGGAGGTGCTATTAATTATTGTCATGCTATACAATAGAATATAAGGAATATTAATTATGCAATTGAATTAGTAAGTAAAATCAAATTTATAATTCACAAAATTTCAGTTAGTATACTAAATTTTTTCACAATATTTGGATTGGTGCTACAGCTCATTGAATGATATTGATTCGTACTTCAATAAGTCAGATTTGTTATCGGAAAGCTAGGAATTCGATGGCTTAAGTAATTTTAGCCCGCGCGTGTTAATCCCACCTTATTACCATTAAGTCTAAAGAGATTTTTGAAAAATATACGGAGTATGCTTTTTTTGTCCAAACAATTCAAGTCCCTGCGCGACTAGCTAGTTTCAAGTAAAATATAACAAGAAACTCCAGAACCTGAAGGTGTAAAAGCTTTCGGGCTTTAAAACAACGTTGGTAGATTTGTCCCATTTAATCTCCTAATCAATGTTGTTCTACAACTATCTATCTATATATATATATATATATATTACCTTCCTTCTTACCAATTATACTCTTTCTATTACCTTCCTTCTTACTAATTATACTTTTTCCATTATACTCTTTCTATTACCTTCCTTCTTATTAATTATACTCTTTCCGTTTTAAAATTAAATAAAAATATGAAATGTTAAATATTAGCCTGTCTTAAGGATGTGATTTTATCTTCGGCTGTGATTTTATCTTCTTGCTTGGTTTATAATCATCTTTTGTACATCCCTTCGCCTCGAGTTGTGTATGTAGTAATGTAGAGAACCGATATGTCCGTGTATGTATAGAGAACTGATTTTTTTTTTTATTATTATTATAAAAATAGAGATCTATTTCACATGAATATAAATAAATCACAGTAACTACTTCTCTCTCTCTCTCTCTCTCTCTCTCTCTCTCTCTCTCTCTCTCTCT
>CM025780.1:37897176-37952123 GCA_014636745.2 Centella asiatica | reverse complement strand
TCTCTCTCTCTCTCTCTCTCTCTCTCTCTCTCTCTCTCTCTCTCTCTCTGCGTGTTTACTATTACTTTACTTTTGGTGTGTGTAAAAAAGTTTGATGGCAAGATGACTGATTGACTGCGTTTTACTATATATCACAATTTAAAATTAAAACCAATTATTTTTTTTATATTCAACGATTTAAATTGAAATATTAAATATTTATAGATGACTCTTAAATATAAATTTTTGTGATTTTATATTTTCATAATTAATATCTTAAATGAAATATTAAAATTTAAAAATAATATTATATTAGAATTTAAAAAAATCTTCTAATTTTGGAACCCAAAAGGGTCACTCCCACGTTACTTGAGCAGTTTAAAAATATACTGCATATGTTATTGACTTTTTGTAGCGCTAGCTTCTAGCAGTTATTAGTCATCTCAATTGACTTTGTCTCATCTGCGTACGTAACCTTGCCATCGATCAAAAATGGTTTGCAAGATTCCATACAGTACAACTTCTAGATTGCACCGATTTTTAAGTCTTTATTTGTTTAACGAATAACACAAATAAATCTAAAAAATATTATAATATTAACTTCAGAGAAAAATATGATAAGAGGCATATAATATTTTGCTTGAAATAATATACACCATTGTTATTTGACCATTGATATTTGACGTGAATTCAGAATATGGGGTGACATATATATTCATACGTAATTATATTAAGGAAAGCACTTCTCTTACTTTGTGGTTCTTTGTCCTCAACTTCCGAAGACATTTTATTCCAAAAAAAAACTTCCAAAGACACTTAAATTCAAAGTCCAGCTTACCGTAGAAAGAAACCACATAGTTTTACTGGTGGTATTCCTTTCGGGTTCTAAATTCTGACTCACAGCAGAGAAATTTATATGCCATAGTTTCACCTTCCTTTCTTAGTGATGGAAAGTATGAATCAATTTTGACTACAGAAATTACTATTTTGATATTTCATTTGTCACGTAATATATAATCCGTATGTGATTAATCACATAAACTTATTTTTAATAATGTTTTCTCATATTAAATAATCAAAACCTACAAACTCCCTATATAACCTATCTTGAAATTCAAAAATACGTTGAGATAATTGTATCCCCTCGAATAATCAAGACTTCAAATTTGGATAGTAACTGATCACAAATCGATTTTTTAAGTTAGGTGCTTGGATATATTTTGATCTAAAATTTTAATGTTTACTTTATTAATTATCTCTAGAAGAGAAGCAAATTTAGATATATAAAACTAGAGATATGTTTGTCTTTTTAATAGACTATAATATTTGTAAAAAGACAAAAGTGTAAAGTCTTGTAATTTTAATTATCCCATGATGTCACTTCAAAAAAATTCCAAGGTATATATAATTTTAGAATGGAAGGAGCGTTAGATATTTACTTTCAAATGAAATTTGTCTTGACGCGTAAGAACGCTATTGTCAAAATGATGTCTTCATCGTTTATTGTCATTACCTAGGACTTGCGAAAAATTGAACTTAAATTCTGTAATCTTAGATCGATTTAGCACTGCGTACCTAACATCTTGACTCGATATATGTGAGACAGACAATGTAGGGACGAGTTGTGAATAACATTCATTCCCAAATTTCTTCTCTTGAAACCATGAGACCCTCAGGCAAAATATATGAAGATTATTGTCTTAGAATATCACTTCATTTATAGGGAGCTATGTTGCCTGTAAAAAATGTGTGATGTTGAAACGATAAGTGTTCTTAAGATAGTAAATTAAAATTGTAAAGAATAATAGCTATGTCAATTATATTTTGCTTGGACCATGGATATACATACATACTAGTTGATCTGTTAATTACCTTCATCAAATTTTCATGTTAGTTTTAGTTGGTGGCGTGTCAGGATAACACTTGCACGTGTCAAGGTCTCACCATATTTTTCTTCACCATACTCTTCATAAATTAAATCTTAACAATTAATCTAATTTAATTAAATTCATCTTTTTATTTAAATTAAATTTGTTTGTGTTTATGTAGTAGTGTTGAGACTTAAGCTGCATTTGGATTGAACAAATGGAACGTGGGAGCAAATAGATAAAAAGGTTTAAAAAAATTTAGAGAAAATTAGTAGTAGTAGAAGTAATAACAAGGAAGAATCACAACAAAAAATAAATAAATAAATAAATTATTCTTCCACACATAGAATAAAATTACATACAAAAAGAATAATTCATTCTACTACCATTTCTCATAAGAAACATAAAATTTTATGATGTCATATAGTAATTGCACATTGATTAAATTTATTCTTACTCATATTTCATTCACTCAATTCAAACACAAACCTAATATTAAGGACAAGAATGGAAAGAGTACGAAAGAGAACTCAACCCAACCCCACTTGTCACTAGTCTCAAAATAAATTGCTTCAGAACACAATTCTTACCATAATCATTTCAGTACTTAGAAAAGCAGTGTTCAGGGTTACAATTTTCCAGATGTAATTTTTGAAAATGATTAACATAATACGAACATACACGGGCAGATCGCATCAATTCAACCAGGGTCCAGGGAAGTGCATTCGATCAAAACAACTCCTTAAAGAAGTTGGCGTAGAATGATATACAAATCGCATGGAGACGTATATCCCAAATCGCAACACATGCGGCCATTAGGCCATCCTTTTTGGCGGGTGGACAATATGCAAGTGGGGTAGGTAATATGTAAATACCACCTTAAGCTAATTTTGAGATATTTCTAGCGGGCTTATGCCTCAATTTGGACAGACAAATAACCTGTCATAAGTCGAGTCTAAATCATATGTTCTATTTCACATCTCATCCAATGTCTTTTTTTAGTTGTTCCTATTAAATTCTAAGTGTGTCGTAGTAAAGAAAACGAGATACCAAATGAGATGAAATATTTCAAATCCGCCAAAGTCGTTGGATATTTAGTTACAGGAGAAGTCATTGAGAACTTAATAAAACAAAATTTGAAGTCATCGGGACAAATCTAGAAAAGTGCATCTAACAAAATTTGCTATTTACATAAAAATCGCTCATTAAAGCACAAACATGCTAATAGTACAATCCAACATTTCTTAATATTAAAATAAACAAAGTAAACTAAGATTCATCTAGAAATTCGGAAAGCATACCTACAAATGAACATGACATATGGTTAACTTAATAACTTACATATGGTCCTAGTCTTGATGACATACGGTTAACTTAATAACTTACACATGGTCCAAGTCCTGAGTTCACCTATCTTGATTGAATATCAAGAACTTGTCTGTGAAACAGTTAGCAGGACTTTCTGCAGAAATGCTCAAGTTCAAATGCTTGTTGATGAAGAACACAACTCTTTCCTCAGAAGGCTCTGAATTATATTCTGCAACGTCCTTCCAGATAGGAGATAAAAGTTCAGAAGAGAATATGGAAGAAAAAATAGGTAGCTTACTCGGGGTAACGATGAACAAGTTTTTGTAAAAGATGCTTCTTACATCTTAATTTATGTTGCGATTAAGCAATCCTTGAAATAATAAGTAAAGATCTTTATTATCTGTCCCAAAAATCTCTTCCGCCTTTCCCAAAGTTTCCTGAATTTAAAAGATGGAAATAGTCATCTATTTGGAAGTAAAAGGAAAAAAAAACTAGTTTTAACTGCTTTTTTAGAACTTAAAATAACTTTGCTAATCACCTCACGAGTTTGCTTTTGAGCATTCAGTTCCTTTATGTTTGCTAGGAAAGCACTGAACTGTTCATATGACAGGCGACTCCTGAATTCACAAAAATACAGTCAGTAATAAGAAGCCTGCATCATAAGCATGTTATTCCACCAAATTGCCAAAAATAAATAAATAATACAACCAACATGCAACAACAAATGTTGTACTCAGCAAATACAGTTCATATCAGAATTACGTCAAATAGAGATCACACAAAGACTTCCATGTCAAAGAGGATAATAATAAAGATATCTATTTTTACTAATCCCTTGCAAAAAGGAATCTTCCTGAGATGATCAAAGACTTATATCAGCTTTGATTAATCAATTAACTAAAAGTACATTGAGGAGGATGTGATGTGAATTGCTTGGAAAATTTTAATATAGTTACTGCAAATTAATTATGACTCACCTTGCTTGCCGGAAGAACTCCTTCCCATCAATCCGAGGAGTGCGTGCTTGAAAATTTTAAGGCACATAAACACGTTAGTTGAACCCGGAAGAAGGGATGTAACACTAAAAAGGAGTGATAAAAGACTAATCTATTATATGCATCAGTATAGAGCACAATAGTGGTAATGTAGTATAAATTATAAAAGGCTGCATTTAAGGTGATGATATCATATACAATCGGGAAACGTTAGGGAGAATGTGAATGTCATTAAATAGAATAAAAAATCACAAAAGGACAAGTGGTAGTATTTTGAACAACTTCTAAGCACGTACTAGATATTTAAAAAGGTGGCAATCAAAAAGAAATAAAATGTCAAAAGATGTAGAATAGCAACATAATCTGCAAATACCTGTAACAGAGCGCCCACGAGGAGGAGAATTAGCTGCTGATGATTGCTGGCTTGATGAATACCAAGAAAGAGAAGCCCGTCCTTCATACTGACTCTTTGTCGGAGACGTAACGCCTGAGGCTGTCTGAGGAGATTCATCAGCAGTATACCTTCTAGGGGAGCCATTCGTTGAGATTATTTTAGGAGTTGCAGAAGGAGTAAGCCGCGGTGTAATATATGGAGTGATTGAAAATCTTTGACCAGTTTGCTTCGAGGCTGTGATGAAAAACATAAATTATTTCATGAAAAGAAAAGAAAATATGGGCCAGTACAATCCCAAATGATGCTCTGTAGTACCATCATCAACAGTGCTTCTACTTTCTGTAGATCCACTGAAGGAACGATGTGCTCTGTAGCCATTACTCTCATCTGCAATAACAATGACCAATGATGGCAGGTGATAAAGCAGAATAATTTGAGGAAGAAAAAAAACAATTTGGAGATTGCATATTTGCATCATGAGAAAACATGGTAATACAATATTTCATTAAGTGATAAATATACCCTTAGTAGAATTGGCCTTGGGAATTGATTGGTCATAGGTCTCGATGTCAACAGTATCAGCTTGCTGATGAAACAGAAATCAATATCCAATAAGTTCATCAAGGCAATAGTATAAATCAAATTAACCACATCTGAGCCAGTGCATAAATTTTGCAAAAGAACTAACAAAAAGGACAGGTAAAATAACCTAAATGTGAAAGGATGATCAACTACTAGAATATAGAGAAAATCTTACAGATGAATCATCATCGTTCAATGACTGCATCAATTGTCTTTTGAATGTCTCCAACTGCCAAGAGGAGTTAATGTTATAAGGCAATGAGTTACAAATATTTACTTTTTAAGATTTTGACAATACCACCAAAAAAATGCTTTAGATATAATAAATGCTTAAACTATGTAGTCAGTCAGAAGTGAACAGGCTTGAATGAAGAAAAGATAGAGGAAGAGGAGAGAGAAAGAGAGACCCCAAAAGCTTTAGAAAGCCAGATTCCACGAACTACATTAAATTGGCTTATATATTGTAGCTGACACCGAATTACATATATGCAGCTAAAATTGAAAGATTGATGGCAATGAAAAACAACCATAATTTGAATGACAGCATTGTTTGTGTCTCTACCGGAAGTAATAGCAAGAGTGCTGGAGTTTAATGAAAATTTAACAATTTAACCACACAAAAAAATCCTTTGACAACCATGAAATAATAATCCATTCTATGTTCCCAATATTGCTGAACGCACACAAAGTAAAGCTCAGAGATCTAAAAAGGTACTCAAAAAATAACAAGATGTTCAATATCCACATAAACATTGGAAAGAAAAACTTTTAGCTATGCATTATCCAAAATATAATTATATAACTGAAAAAAAACTCTTGTATATGTCTAAGATTATTTGAAATTTATATTGTCAAAAACATTAACGGGTTTTTTCATCCCAGGCGTGGTGGGTAATTTCAATTTTCTAGGCTGATTAACATTAATATCTCCCAAAGTTACCATTCATTTGCAATCATCCCCCAACTATCAAACTGACATATTGTTCCCTTATGTTAACAAATGTTAGAAATCTATTCCTCCTGCCTAATTTCAGCTGAAGTATCATTTTCCAGCCATGTGACTTTTAAATCTTAGCCCGTCTCAAATTGCTTAACACCAAAACACGGAAACGTGAATTATCAGCTGACTAATTTGAGGTGGAAAGAAATATCAGTTACATAAGAAATATCACTTAACAATAGCATATATCAATTACCACGTTAATTTGAGGTGCAGATAAATATCAGCAAACATAGCAGCGACAGAAGCGGGGTGGCAATGGTAGTGGTTGCTATGTCAGGGTGGTTTTTGTTGTTGGTGTTTGGGGGGGAGGGGAGATGGCAATGGCAGTGGGTAATTTGTTAGAAAAGGGAGGGCATAATAATGGTTTTGGTTAAAAGGAGATTTTTACGATGATTGGAAATCGATTTTTTGGTAAAATATTGCTTAGATATCAACTTATAAGTTATATTAAAGCCATACACCAACGGAGAGTACAAATCAGTTACAGGCCATACACAAACACCCCAACTGATGTACAATATTCTTATTGTATATTTTGTTATAGCCTCGTAGGTGCCTTCAAATTTCATTCTATATAAGTCCTAAAATTCTATAGTAAGATGGAACATAACTTTGAAAAATGTAAACATGAAGTGATGATAGAATTTGTAATCAGCATGAAGATGAAAATTGATATTTTATTAATATATTTTTCACGAACACAATCAGTTTCTTTAATTAATAAGCTACACATCCAACATAATTTAAATCAATAAAATGCATGCTTCTGCGTCTCTGGTAACATATATTTTGATATTACTCTCCTTATACTATGAAAAAGCTAGTAATTCTTTTTTAAACAGTAAAGCAAATTACTTCCAAACTATTTCAGGAAACAAAAGGGGTAACAAACCAGGTAATTCACCAGCATATTACATTCTTTCTCTAGTTCAAGCAAGAAAAATACAGCTCAATTTTACTGGATTGCAGAGTAGTAATCAAAGATTCATGTTTTCATAAAAAAAACAATGCTAAAGCTGCACTGTCCCCAAAATATTACAACTTAACCCACACAAACAGCAATTCCAAATTAACCCCGAAATTAGGTCAACTAAAAGAAAATCTCACCTTGGTTAAATCTCGACTTAACTTTTTTGCAGTCATAGCGAACGAATCTCGCTCCCGTGACAACTTCATCTTCATCCAATATAACAACAAATTAATCAAACATACCATATAGCAGAAAATCCACAAAAACAATGATAAAATTGTAATAGAAAAATTAAACTCGTAAATGATACATTATCTTCGCGAGCAATTTTCAATTGCAGTTCTGCATCCTGACAAGCCTGTTCCAGGTGGGAGAGTTTGTCTTCGAGCTGAAGAATAAAACGATCTTTATCTTGTAAATTTTGCCTCAATTTACCGGTCTCGGTCTCCAAATTGGAGACGCGGGAGGCAATCGCCATGGATGTGATCTTCCGAGCGAGATCGAGTTGGTCATACGGATCTGTAGGGATGACAGATAGTAATTCATCGGGTAAATTGAAGTCCGGCCCGCCACTGGTGCTGCTCTCCGACATCGAAACCCTAATTTCGATATAAACACAGATATGTGTGTGTAAGTAGGTGAGAAAGAAAGTTGGGAATTTTGGTAGAGAGAGAGAAATTGCAGAAGAATTAGACAGCCTGACGACTTCGGACAAAACGATGGAGGAGCTGCAATATGACGTTATTAGTTGGGAGGAAGGAGGAGTAATTAATTCGTTAATTGATTTGATTTTTTTGTTAGTTTGAAAAAAGAGAATTTGAATTTAGAAAAGTTTTGGAGAACTTTTGTAAAGTATTTTTGCTATTTTCTCTTTTTGACGACTCCGTACGTCGTATCGGATGATACACAAGCGTCAAGACTCGAGAATCATGTGTGTTTGGTTAGAAGCGTGGTATCCGGTGTGTTTGTCTGAATTTGAAATATTTCCATTTTCCCTCCAAATGGGCCTGCGGCGCCAAGTCCAAAATTAATATGGAAATTGCAATTGGGGCCCCAAGGTGATGGTGACTAATTTTTTATTCATTTGATCTAAATTATATTATGTTTTTTGATTTTTTAATCAAATAATAACATATTAATTTTTTAATTTAATCTAATTTATAAAAGTTTCAAATGTGAATTATATTATCATCAATTGTTTTTATTATAATGAATGTAGCAATTAAAACCAACTAAATTAGTACTCCCTATGTTCCAAAATTAAACATACATTTCAGTTTAAATAAAATATGTTTGCAAAATCATATCATTCAAAATTAGAGTAAAATTCTTTTAAAATGTTTGAAGTGAAATATCATAAAATATACAAATTATATTCTTAAATACAAATTTTTATACTTTGATATTTTTATAAATTTATATTCTAAATAAAATTTTAAGATTTACAAATTATACTAAATATTAAAAATATATCTCTAATTCAAATAGAATTTTAATTTAAAATTTAAAGCCTAACTTGATAGCAAGATGTAATGCAGTGAGTCTTGGACTCCTGCCGATGGAAATTGAACCACTAATACAATTGGAATATGTAACAAAATAAGATGGGAACATAACCAAAATACAATACGCATATTGTTTCTTATTTATAAGTTTTCTAAGATCAAACAAAATAATATTAGTTGATCAAAATCATTTTAATATTTTTACAAAGGTCTATGGATAAAATTTATTCTCTAATTATTTTCTCTATTTTAAAATTATAGATATATTTCTATTTTAATAGATGTTTTAGTATTTGTGAATCTTATAATTTTATTTGTGATATAAATTTATTAAAAAATAAAAGTTTACAAACTTATAAGTAAGAGTAATCTTTATGTACCGGTGACATGGTATTGATTCACTTCAGAGGTCAAAGATTTAAGATTGAGAATTCGAATTGTGACAACAGCATAATAAAAAATATAATAAAGATTATCCCCTATCTCCCTAGGCATTCCTCTTTCTCTAGGTTCGTATAGTAAAATGTTCACTTTTAATATTGAACGGTAAGATTTCACAAACTTATTTTCGTGAAAAGTTAAATGTATTTATAATTTTGGAACATATGACATAATTAATTTTTGATTGTAAGATGATTAAAATTATTAAATATATTAAAATTTCCAACAAAGTAAACTGTTTGTTATATAAAATCTTGTTAACCTTTTGTCACAATTTAAAATTTTAATATTATATAATTTAATACAAACAAAATAAACTATAATTTTTTCTCTTTTCATGTGGAACGGGCATAGTAATGATTATTGTGAGTTTTCTAGAAAAATAACCAAAGGAAATCATTTTAAAATTTATTCTACTCCGGTTCGACCAATGAAATGGAACATTAAGTTTCACTAACATCTGACAAGAAATCTATTATAAAACGTACTTATATTGTTTCGTTTATTCAAGATTCTGTTTTGGGAAGAGCATCTAGTTCTAGCATCAGTCAAAGCAACAGCCTTACAATATTTAGACGTGTTCAATTGTTTCTTCAATTAAAACATAAGTAAGAAATATCAGAAGAAAGTATAACATGTTACAATACAATTAAACCGGAGATAGAAAATTATAGGAGATTGCGATTGCTAAACGAATCATAGAATATTATAATTGGAGGGATAAAATCATTAAAGAATAACTAAATCGCTAGATAATTTACATGTATGTAGAATATAATTTCACAGCAGAGACCAAGTCACCAATCCTGTCAGGCTGTCACACACGTATACTCGAGTTTGTGTAATTAAGAATTACAGAATGGCTTTAATATATTATTAGATGAATAAGAAATGTTTTAGGAAACACAATTAAGATTATAATAATAATATTGCTTACCCACTTGACAGTTGATACATACGGAGTATATATACTCCTTCCAATCTAAACACAATTAAGATTATAATAATAATATAGCTCCGCATGAAAATTATACTCCTTCCAATCTAAATCTAAACATGCATTTCACTTGTTTTAAATTAATGATACATTTAACCTCATATAAAATAAATTTATAAAATTTTATAATTCAAAATTGAAGTGAAATTTTTTACTTAAAGTGAAATATTTGAATAATTATGTCAAACAAAGTGGAATGTTTGAATACAAATATTTATACTTTTATATCTTTACAAATTTATATCACAAATGAAATTATAAAATTTAAAAATAATACTATATTAAAAAAAATGTATATATACTTTTGAAACGACAAGAATATAATATACGATACTATTGAACCGTTGCTCACAAAACAATTAAACATATAGTACAGAGTATTGTAGAAAAATATGTTACGGAGTATGAAAATTCAGGTACCTGCAGATTTAGCCAACCCATATTGTAAGAGTACTTAAGCCTCTTTACACATATATCCCACAAATTTGCAGGTGGCTTAGGTCCACCCACCTGACGGCAGAGGTCAGTTATGCCACCTCTATTCATGATAAAAAGCAGTGGCAGTCTGGTAGAGTATGAATCCCTCTTCAAGCACAAATCATATAGTGAGCAAGTTGAAAACGAAATTACCAGTTAAATGACTTGTAGCCTTCTAAACTCTATAGAATTATATTTTGATCAACAAAAGGAACTCTGTAGTTTATAAGATGCAAAAGCATGCATAGTTGAGGATCACCAATATGACATATAATTGACCAAAAAAAGCAAGTTGCTCTAGCAATCTCTCACGAGTTGCTAGAGCCACCGCCTATACGCCTGTAGTTTTCTGAATGTTACTAACTATTGTTAGGTAAAGACACAAACTTTAGACCTGGATAGCCATGCTATGCATGTTACCATCTCCACGACCTTTACAACATGTTCTGCTCTTCATATGACACCCCCTCCCTTTTCTATTAATTTACTTTCTTTGTTTAGCATGTATAGAAACATTTACTTGGGAACTGACTTGTCCTGGTTATCAGCTCATGCATCAGCACTACTACCACAACCAAACTCATTGTTGCAGATACGAAACCTCTTCTTCAAATGTAGTCTCATCTTCTCCACATTGTCAGTTGCATTAGGATCTGGTACTGCTTTTTTTTTCTCTTGCTCAGTTGCTGTGGATTTGGAATCTGTGAGAGCTTTGCAGTTCATCGAACCAGAGCCAAGACGACGTTTTGATGCCTCACCCATAGCCAAGGATGTTGGAAGCTTTTCATTTGGCTTGAGAGATGAGCATATGGAGGAGAGTACTTCAGGCTTAGGCTTTATGTCCATCCATCTGTTATCAACCCAATCTCTAGAAATTCTTATATCCTTCCGTTCAAGAGTCAAGAACTTACCTTCACCTATAATTAACAAAGACAAATAAAACAAATTAGCCATAACAGAGAATGAATGACAAACCAATCAGTAAAAGGCAACTAAAATGTGGCCATGTGGCTAACAATGTAAGTTTTTGTGTAGCAATATCTATGTTGCATCCTCTGAGCAACACTATCTGCAACCTTTATGGTACAAAAGTAGAAACTCCTGCAAATTTTATGTAGCTCCTTCATCTGTAATTATTGATCCAATGTTCTACCAAATGTTAGGGATATTGAAGAAAGATTGGAATATTTTAGTAAAAACAGATTCTGCACTGTAGTGTTACCATATTACTCAAATGTCTTTGAAGTTGATTTAGTATTTATCTCTATTTACAGAATGGAGGAAGTCAAGTAAAATGATTGTCCATGTCTTGTTCTGCTAGTTGTATCAGCCAATAAGAATAATCAAGTAATACTGGCGAAAAAATATTTAAAGTAAAACAAATTTCGTATTTGAGAACTTTGCATACCAGGTAGGCAAACATGAATGGTATCGCTTCTAGAGATAGACACTCCAGTCACAACACCTTCCCACCAGCCATCACTCCACCAAGCATCAACTGCTTCTCCAACCACAAAAGAATGATCAGAAGGATCCCGAGGTGGCCATGGACGAACAGTAAGGCGGCCTGAGTATCTGATGCCTAGGTTATCAGGATCTGCAAGTCTTGATGCAGGAACCCATTCCTACATATCATATCAAATGTCATAAAAACATGGTATTTTGCATTAGTCAGTAAAATTAGTTTTCTCTATTTTGTTTGCCATTTTATTAGGGGCATTTGTGTACCTCTAGCTTGCCAGATCCTTCTACATTTTCCAGATCATTATATTCAACTTTCAAACGTTTTTCTGAGGCTTTCAAGACCTTACACCTAAACCAGCAGCCCCGCATGCCACTATCCTGACATAGCACTTCTATTCTTTGACCAACCTTAGGAAATGCTTTCTGATTGGGCCTGGGTTCCACAAGTTCAATTCCAATTGGTGCGTTACCACAGAGCTTAATTCTTAACTTTGGGCATGCTTGTTCACTTCTTGTTATCTGATTCACAGGGACTCTACAAGTTCTGGTCTTCTTAACAAATTTCTTTGGAGGCTCGAACTTTTCCTTTTTTTTGTCACTTGAAGTATGCTCCTTAGCTTTGTCATCAGGAAAATAATCAAAATCTAAAGACAAGAAAATCTTGATCAGTAGTCAGCAAAACTATTAACGACATTGAATTAGACTTTAAAGTGATTAATAAATACATAATCAAACAATAGTGTTCGTTAACACTAAAGAATGTGTATAGATGTTTGCACACTGTGTGAGTGAGTGTGTAGGTGTGTGCACACACGCGGGCGCACGCAAGAGAGATGAACCTCTCTTGGGGGTAAAAGGCTTTGTTAAGTTGAAGAAAGTAGCAGTACTGCGTCAAATTTGAAATACCGATAATGATAGAATTAATATTCAGATGACGGTCAGATGATTGAAATTTCCAGAAGTATGGCAACATACGGTTGAATAGACATGAATATGGCGAACGAGAATGTCGTGTCGTCCAGCGGAGCCTAGAAGAAGGTGACTCGCGCAGACAGCTGCCCAACCTATACTATACAAGGAGAGCGGAAGATAGGAGTCAGCTGTCTGCGCGAGTCACCTTCTTCTAGGCTCCGCTGGACGACACAACATTCTCGTTCGCCGTTTTTAATAATATATAGAGTTCTTAACATAATGATGCTGTTCTATCCGAACAGTTGTACTAAGTTATAACTTTGCAAGAAGATGACAAAATCATAAATGAATAACCATATTGGAGAAGATAAGATCATAAAGCCATCACAAGCTTAAATAGTGGTTAAAATATACAGATATAGAAGTAAATGGCTAAACTGAAGAGGAATCTAATGTATATAACTTGTGAAACTATACGATGGGATTTGAAATATGGGAGCACCACAAAGGTATGACGTCATTAAGATATGGTCAAAGGTTTGGATTTATTACTAGGGTTTCCACTTCAGCTCTTCATAAATAAGATGCGAAAGATGTGATTAGGAGCTGCAGCAACTTCAAATTCAATGCGCAACTTGGATTATGAGGGATTTAACTTGAACAATTTCAAAGGTAAGTTTGATTATTAGGATGTAAGGTGGAATCTTTTACACTGTTTGATTAGATTTTGACTTTATTTGAACCTATCGAGATATGACGTTATCTTGTAGACAACCCTAGTGATAGATTGAACATATTATTGGTTTTCCTTGTTAAGTACTGGCACAAAATACAAAATATAGTGTAAAATATCTACAAATGAAAATTTCAATGCATACATGACAGAATGTCCAACATGTATGACTTAATACATCAATTACATGGAATGCTAATTGACATATGTGGAATGAAAATGGGATGATGAACGCCACATATCGTATAATAGCACAACACATTCAGCTCTTGTACCACTAAACAGGATGGTAGTACAATGTTCATGGTTGGGGAAATAAGAGTTTCACGTGAAATTCACCTTATCTCTCACTCTGCAGTCATTTTAAGTCAATTAAAACAATTTTAGAAGTAAAATGAGTAGCATACATGTACATCTAATGAAATGGAAATGTACTTTTTATTCATTGGTGAAAGAAATATATTCATATAGCTTTAGCGATGATCCATCAAGTTTCAGGTCCTTCTACTTTAAATTTTTGGGGTTCAGTCATTTGTGCTGAACTCAAGTAAGACATTGTCTTAAGATCTAGAAGTTGTGAGTCAGTGAATCTGAAATGTCACACATCAGGTCTTATGTGACCTATTTGAATTGCAAATTATATATATTAAGATAATATTGAGCTTTTTGGGTAGAACTTTAGCTTTTGGTGTTTACTCTCCTTTTGTAATAATCTACTTATTATTTTATTTGGTTGATGGAGCATATACAGGTTTTGGCTCCAGGAGCCTAGAGATATAAATTTGCTTGATTTTCCATTTGACAGAGTGTACTAAATCTCTGTGCAAAGATTTTTCCTTCAAGTAAACTATGATGACTTCTTTCTACAGTGCATCAGTTATAATTTTTACTATTGCAACTGAGACCACACTAATAGATATACTTCAAGCCAATAATGTAATGTAGATACATAGAACAAGTACTTCACAAAACTCTTGTATTTGACAGGAAGGTAGGTAATATATCACAATGAATGCACCTTGGAGCTAACAAATACATATTGAACAAGGCATGTGTTCTTTTTGCTAGCTAACAAAGTTTCTGCTTTTGTCGATATGTTAGTTAAGGACGATCATTAGACCCGAAAAACCACAAGAAAAAGAAGAAACATCCATATGAAAGCCACAAAATTTTAGCACCAGGAAAGACACATGCATTAATAATAACTTGGAACCTACTGAGAAGTTAAGGCTTTTCACTGTAGTGAACAAAGATGCAAGAACCTAAATGAAGGTCAAGCAGATGAATGATGCACAACCTTCACACAGGTTTTAGTCTTCAGCTTTTGTATAGTTGTATCCAAATGTTTTATTCATGTTTTACCAATGCCATTTTGTTTCCAAATGTATATCATGAAGGCCATGGAAAGACTTAATTCAAACACAATAAAAGCACATAACTTCTCTTTCATATGTAACCTGATGAAAATAAAATCTGGAAAGATAGTACATACTTGGTTCCGGGTCATCTTTCCTAACCAGAGATATTAGCCACTGGACCACATCTTTCCTTGCCCTCCATTTGGTAGAGGCATTAATGAATTTATTGGATCCGAAAGCCCTCAGAAACTCCTGAGAAACAACATACAACATGTGTCTCTTGCTTCTTTCTGTTCCCACGACAGCAAGGAGCGAATGCCCCTTTGAAGACTTCAAGTAATAATGCACAACACGGTTATCCTTCTCTGGAGAAATAAATTGCTCTTCCCATGCTTCGTAAACATGATTTTTAGGAGACATGCCTGATGACGGTGTCAAAAATGCAATAAGCAATACTTAAGTATCCCCACTCCACTGAAATACCCAATTCAATTGATGAAAATAACTTGACTTTGAGCTAAACAAGTTTGCTAAAGAATAATTCAAAAAATCTATAAGAGCCTAAGATGGTTTTAGATATTAGCAAAAAGAATTAAAACAAAAGAAAATGGTGTAGCTTCGGAAAAACTTAAATCCACAGAACATAAACTCCAGAACAGTTTGTATTGTACAATTTGTACTCAGGTCTTAAAAATAACAAATTAAAAAGAAAAAGACCTTCTAGTTTGTACTGTACAGATGCTAGAAACCATAAACCCCTGAACAGTTAAATATGAGAATAAACCCACCAGCCAACTCCAAACGAAGAAGAAGGGGGATCAGACAGAAAAGCACGCAAGACATTGCAAATCAAACACAATAGAAAATCAGTAGCTAAATTCAACAAACGAAAAAACTTGAATATCAACCTCTTGACATACATAAACCCACAAAGAACATGAAATCAAACGGAGAAGCCCATAACTGTTAACACATTACCAAAATCAATTGCAAGTAGCTAAATTCGAGAAGAAAAAAAAAGAACTGGGTGGTTGTTACCTTGAGCCCAGAAGAGTTCAAGACACCACACTCTATGGCTTAAAGCGGCATTCACCAGAAACAGCTAAAGCAACAATGGTGGCTCTTTAGGCTTCAAATGCAGAAAATACAGGACCCCATAAACTAAAAAGTGGAGAAAAACAAAACCAGGGGCGTGTCGCAATTTTGGTTTGAGAAAGCGTCACCGAGTGTTGTTTTGGTTTTGGTGTTATCTGCAATGGGAAACGCATAGAGAAGTCAAAGAGTAACGTAAGAAAGCTGAAGGGAGAGTAAAGACGAGTGAGAGAGAAAGCAAAGGACTAATAGATTCCATGAAATACCAAGAAACGATGTTGCAGAGGTGGGCAATTTTGGTTCCTCCTCAATGACATGTGTTGAAGGAGGAGAACCAAAGACGCAGCAGAGAACAGTAGTAGTTCAAAAAATTGAATTGCAAAAGAAAAGTAGAAAACAATAAACATAGGGCACCTAATATTTTTATTTCTTTCCACAATATTATTAATGCATCAACAATCTTTTTTCTTTTTTGTTTGACTTTTTATTTGATATATATACCTGATACAATCAAGTTTTTTCTCTTGAGATTTACTTAATACAATTATGTGAATTTGTTTTTGTGGGGCTATTTGGGATTTTTTTTTTTTTTTTTTTGGGAATAGTTTGGAGTACAAATATTATCTTCATAGATATCTTGAAAACGAGAAAAATAAATATTGATAAAAGCGGACGTTACTTGGTATGAAATAAAGAGCTAAAAAACAAATAAGATAGATTTGGGATTTATACATGGTTTTTAAAAAAATGTGTTGATGGAGAACGAAAGACACATTAGTTCAGAAATTGAATTGCAAAATAAAACAATAACTATAGGGCAAGTGCAAGGCAACTGCTATATCTTTCCACAATAATATTGATGTATTCACGAACTTTAAATCTGATGAAGTTTGTTTGTCTTTTAATTTTACATACTTAATACAATTGTGTTTATTAGATTTACTCAACTTAATACAATTATGCAAATTTATTTTAATGGGGCCGTTATTGATTTCTTTTTTGAAATCGTTTTTAGTAGAAATATTATCCTCGTAAGTAGATATCTTGAAAAGGAGAAATTTAAATATTGACAAAAGAGGAGATTATCTAATACGGAGTATGAAATAAAGAACTAGAAAACAAATGAGATTATGTGTGGATTTGATATATTCAGAAAACTCTAAGGTACAAAAATAAGTGTTTTTTTAAAAAATATATATATATATTCTCTCTATTCTAAAAAAAAGAGTAATATTTATATTTTTTTTAATATTATAACGTCATATTTTCAAAATTTTATCATTACAATCTTCTTGTATGATCTTTAATTGGACATCTATAACAAATTTAATGAGAAAATTTTATTATTTATCCATGTAATTCTCAATCAAATATACAAAATTAAAAATTGTTAAAAATTCAAATGTTACTCTTTTCGTGGAACTGAGGGAGAATTTATAATAGATATGAGTAATTTAAAAGAATATTATTTTCATTAAATTTAATTATACACAACAATATGTGGTCAAAAATGAATTTTATGGTTATACTATATTTTTGAAAATATATTCAAACCCAAAAATGACATTACATTACATTTCATAAATTTGAGGAGACGGGCCTATTTTGTCCCATTAATTCTATTTCTTTTACATCAATTTTGTTTGAACATAGAATATCTAGAACAGATTTCTTTTTTCTTTCAATATATAGTTGATGTCCTTCATACATCTCATTAATTATTTTCCATATTTAGATTTTTATAATTTCAATTAAAGATTTTCCTTATTCATATTATATTAACTCTAGAATATGCAATAGTTAAATACCAGATACTGTAATAACATTATCAACCATTACATTATGATCCAATGTCTTTATAAAAGAATCACCAGTGTTATGGTCACAAATATTCTTTGAAAGTAGATACGATTATTGGAGATCTAAAATAAATTATGTATCGCTAGATATTACGGATTATTCTAATTGGATAAGGACAACAGGATTATCACACAATGTTTAATGCCTTAATAAATGAAATTCACTATGGTTTCGATTACTATAATTTTTTTCTCAGCATTGTAAACTTTGATCTCATTTACTCCTTTTTTTTCCCCTTGTTTAATATTTTAGCGTATTTCTTTCTCCTAGCCATGCATAACAATCGATGACGTAGAGACTTATTTGCACGTAGAACAACAGAGAGGAGGCAATTTCAAAAGGGGCTCAAATACAATCTTTGGAACGTTTGAAGTTTATAGGGAAATTTTTTTCAATGTTGCCGAATTATATTAATTTTGTGTATTTGGTTTTTAAATATTTTTTGTAATTTATTTAGTGCACAATTTTTTTAAAACTTACGCAATCAATAAATTTTGTCAATATCTCGTTAAATTTGACAAAAAATATACTAATGTAAATCATATTTTTAATTCTCAGTCTTTATTTTAATGAGAAATTATTTTTGAATGTTTCTGACAAAATTTACAAAGTTAATATAACTCGAAAATAGTCGAAAAGAAAGTTTACATATGACATAAACCGATCATTTCATTCTATCAAAATTACATGTGCGATTACATGAGTGTATTTTCTGTCAGATTTAACGAGTGATTGATGAAATTTCCTAATTGCCCATATTTTTAAAAGTTTGTGTACTAAACAAGTTGTGAAAAAAATTTAGGAACCAAATGTATAAAACTAATATAATTTAAAAACAGTGGAAGAGGTTTTCCCAAGTTTATAAAAGGTATGATGTCAAAGTTATTTAATTTGGGGTTACAAAAAAATTTGTATTTGGTAACACAGTAATATAAATTTAATGAGAATAGTTGAAAAATATTACAATTGCACAAAAATTATTTTCGTCATTTAACATTTGTCAAAAATTAACCCATAATTTTAATAAATAGAATTAAGTATAAAAACATTTGATTCAAGTTTTCATCTTTTTTTTAAAAAATTATAAAAAATTCAAACTAAAGGAAACTCCCTCTATTCAAATCAGGACATGCCATGAATCTCCTCCTAAGTTCACGGTTTAATCAATATTCGAGTTAACAGTCCACATGGTTTTTAGAAATTTTTTAAATTTTATTTGCACGACTATTCGACCCATTTTGTGAGCTACTGACAATTGTTTTAATAAATTACTCGATTCATTTCGAATAGGATAATAACAATATAACCCAAAAGCAGGGGATGGGGCGGAAACCGAAGATAAGGTTGGAGTCATTAGAAGTAGCATAAATCTTCACCACTGTGCTAAAAAAGAATCAAGAAAGATGAAGACTCTCACTCTTAATTCTCAGTTTAGCTTCTCAATGCACGCCATTCTCACCAAACCCCGTGCAAATCCTTCATTTCTCACCCCAATTACAATCATTTCTAAACTGCATAAATACCCGCCAAAAACCAAAATCATTCAGATAAAACCGACCCAGAAAAGCAGTGGCAAATCCTTGACATCAGCAAACCCAACAAAATTCAGAAATTCTGAAGTAAATTTTGATGGGTTTTCTAGGAATTTGATATTGGGAACTGTTTCAGTTGGTTTTGTGCTGTTTCTAATGGGAATCGATGAGCAGAGCAGGGCATTGGCTTTGGGTCCAGAAGGACCATTAGTGGAGGAGTTTTGGGACAACATGAGGAGATATGGACTTTACATCTTGACTGTAAGTACTGGTGTTCTTTATGCTGTCTTTGAGCCTATTTTTCAGTTGTTAAAGAACCCAATTTCTGCAATTCTGATTCTAGTGATTATTGGGGGTGGTGTCTTTATTGTTTCCCAAGTTGTTTCTGCCATGGTTGGTATTTCTGAGTTCAACTATGCTTACAGCTACTAGATGTTAAAAGGGTAATACTTATTCTCAAAAAGATTGAGGAGGGAGAGGTTGAGTGTAAGTGGTGATTTATGAAATAATGTTTGTGTTGTATCTTAATTTCTTTGTGTATATTCGAAAGGTGCAATTTCTGTTCAATTTAATACAGTAGCAATTTAACTTTTATGTTTTGCTGATTTAGTAGCAAGTTCTGTTTTTGAGGGAACTTGTAACATTTCAGATTATTTGACAGATACAGTTAGAAATAATATTTCTAAAACAATTATATAAGATCCTTAATCATATAAGATCAAGGGGTTTGTAAGGGTGGTTCTTTTTGAGCTATAACTGAAGATTTTCTATGAGTTACGTAAATTGATTGAATTCATAGGCATGAGATCATACTACAAAATCTTTGACTCAAGATTGAAATTAAAACCATGAGCATATAAGAATGAGTTAAATGTGCCACTGCATGTTCTTGATATGAGTACTTATTTTTCACCAGTTATAAGACTTGAGCAAAGGTGGGAATTAACATTAACGAAGGACATGGAACAATCTGTCCCGATTGTATAATGCACACCATGTTTTTTCCTTTTTTGGTTACAAATGCACACCATATTTTAATTCTTCGTTTTCTTGAAATAGTTCTTGCTGCTGTTACTATTAGTTTTGTTATTTCAATATTATATGCTCCACTGGTGGTCTAATTAGAGCGTCTTCTCTGTTGATTGTCATGATAGTTGTTGGTAAGTGAAGCCATAGATACTATACACCAGACGTCTTCTTTGTTGATTCTGATAATGCCCTCCTTTTTACTTCACACATTTGATTTACTAGTTGAGCTCCCCTACCCTACTCATTTAATTGAGTTCAAAAGTTAGAAATTCCTATAGCCAGAATTCCGAAGTTGTTTCAAATGCCAAAATTTTACTTGCTAGAGGTAGAATTGGCCGTTCCATTTTAAGAACAATCTATCTTTTCTCTGGGAAAATCCCGGTTTTCCTTTCATGGAGATCAATACGAAAGTTTCTTGGTCAGATTCACCACCACAACTCTCTTGAGTCCCCATTCTTCAAATTGTTAAAATCTACTTAAGCCACAAAACTGTAACTGGTTCATTACAAAAGCTATTATATATATCCATTAACCTAGTCTATACTACTTACATAAACCACACATAAACTTGCACAGAATAAGAACGTAACACACGATAAGATTGACTAGAAAATGAAAACCATAGATGCTAGCTAGGGCTTGCGATAATTAGTCTAATCGCAAGAAACAGAAGACACAGATAGAGGGTACTCGAAGGTATTGGCATACTGAAATGAAATAGTTTCTCCTGGACCAATTGGCTGACCATCTTTAACAAGACAGTCATCGTAAGAAATCCTCCGAAACACGCTTGGATTAATCAATCTGGCCGAGCTGAACCAGCCGCAGTTGAGATGGATGTCCGAAATGATGCATCTCCCTGAGACGCATGCGTTCTCCACCTGAACTGTGTACGTTGGTATACCATTTGGAAGTGGGGCAGTCTGACCTTGAAATACACCTATGCTTGTCTTCGAACACGAATCTTCGGTCCGTGGAATCCGATTATTTGAGCCATCTTCATCTTCATCGTCCTCGTCATCTGTTTATGTTTCATTAACAAGTTTTGATGTGATGAACGTACAGACCACTAACAATTTTTGACACAAATGTACAGAACCAGACTTGTTTATTAATGTTTCTTTCTGGACAACAAAAATGAAATGAACAACCAAAATTAATGGATGAACATCTTTATAGACAGTAGGAACTGAATTACCAAGAAATTTTTACATTTTTACTCGTGCATATGATTCTACTATGTATAATCAGTAATCGGTAATAACGCATTTTTACAAATATGTAATGTGTGTGTAGCAGATGAGATCTACACGTAAAATAAATAAATAATACGGAGTAAATTTCTTATATATTACAATTTACAACTACGGGTTTGCAATGCATAATATTCTTTTTGTTCTAAGATTAGAAATACATTTACCTTTTAATATAGAATTATTTGAGAATGTTATAATTTCTTTTGTGATATGAATTTGTAAAAATATCAAAATATATAAAAGTTTGTATTTGAAAGTATCCTTCAAAAACTTTAATGATATTTACTTCAAATTTATTAAAAATTAAAAATTTGTTTTAATTTTAAGTTATAAGATTTCAGAAAATTTATTTCGTGTTAATTGAAATGTATATGTAATTTTTTAACAGGGAAGTATAATATTAGGATATGCAATAATTAATTAAAAGGGTATTGTAGCTAAGGCAGGCGGTTAATAAATTAGGGAGCTATGATTCTTTCATTGCTTTGGACTCGAGACGCCAAAAGTCTTGTTATAAATGAAACATAAATAAAGAGAGATTGATTGAGTAGGTAATTAATAGAGTAAATTGACGTACCAGTTGAGGTCAGTAACTTTCTGGGAATGGAAGTAGTAATGTCTTTATTTTTCTTGGGAATGTTCATAAACTCTTGAATGCTGCCCACGCTATTACTACCCTCATCAATTACTTCAGGTGCACCATAATGTTTTACCACTGCACAAATAAATTACAATTTCCTCAATAATATATAGTAGTTTATAAATCCCAAAGCCAAATGGCGTGCATGCATGCATGATCACTATCTACTTGTAAGATAAATTTTTAATCAAGAAATCAACTTTTTTCATTTTTTTTGTCAATTTGTTATGTAAAAAGCTCCCACCCACACGCACCAAAAAAAAAAAAGAAGAAACGAAGATGGTTAAAAGCCAAAGGCAAAAAGTTTAACTGCAAACTTTTAATTGTGAAAAACTAAAGATGGAGCCTATATATATATAGGGGCATCTTCAGAAGGAAACTATGTTCTAGAATTTGATTTATAAATGGCGGGAGGCAGGAAGTATGAATATATTTAATCCGAATGTCCGAATGTCTACTTGGACACCAAACTCATATACCTTTCACAAAGAGAGTAATATTTTATTTTTTGGTAAATATTAATTTTGCATTTTTGACTAACAATTATATGTACATATAATAAATTTTTCTTATAATTTTTTTTATGAGTATTCAATTAAAGATAAGATTATGAGATTGTAATGATAAATTTTAAAAAATATAACAATATAATAAAATAAAATTATATAAATGTTACTGTTTTTTTAAACAATGTTATTTTTCAATATTGCTCCTTTTAGAATGCAGGGAGTATATAGAAATGAAGGATTGAATGCAAATGTCATGTTAAAATGAGGCAGTATACTCCCTGGTGCGTGTGTGTGTGTGTGTGTGTGTGTGTGAGAGAGAGAGAGAGAGAGAGAGAGAGAGAGAGAGAGAGTACCAAATATTAACACAGCAAGCGCAAAAGCAAAACCAAACAAACAAGTCAAAGCTTTGATGGTGAACCTCATTTTTATATATTCTTCAAGTTATTAGCCTGCATGCAAAATTAACAAATGGAACTTTAAAAACTAAGGGAGTAGATGGAGTCGGTATGTTTCAGACTACAGAAAGTACAAATACTAAAAAAAGAAAGATACATACAGACGTCCAAGAAATCAAACAGTAACTGGGGTGATTAGGGATGAGTTTAACGGCGTGTATATTTTGTAGGTAATGCCAACTGCAAAAAAAAAACATATAAATGAAGATGATACGAGGTGAGTTCTTTTAGCCGCCTGCTTGGGTACTTATAGCAAGCAACTCACTCATTACTAAAATTAATTCACAACTACTTGTATATTTTACTCTCTTCGAGGCATTTCAACTCTAGCTCGCTATGATAATTGATTAATTTAGTCTCTTTACTTCTTCAAAAGCCAGTACGTATTAATATTGAGTTGATAATTAATTTTTAAAATAATTATGGTCTCATTTATTTTGATTTAAAATTTTGAGATTATAAATTTTTATGATGTAGTCCATTTCGTTCATAATAATAGTCGCATTAACGGAATTGACATATATTAAGGAAGACATTGACTAATTAAATTAATGATTAAATATAACTCTAAATTAGTCAAATTGTCACCAAACATTCCCCATAAATAATTAATAAAGCTAATACCATAATATAGTAAATTTTTTTATTCATTTGCCTAGATTATCTCAATTTGTCAATTAAAATAAAATTTTAATAAATCTCTAAAGTGACTATTATTATGAATGAGAGAGAATAATTTATACTACAAAAAATCTTAAAAACATAAAATTTAAACGAAAACATCAAATGAAAGGACTTAGCATTATGCTCCCTTCCACTGCAGTTCTATCTAATACAGCAAATGTCGATATTGTCTTGTGACTAATATCTCCGAAGATTTTTATATACCGATAAAAAGTTAATATATTTTTATCTGCAAAGTTTTGGTTTCATCTAAAGTAGAAGAAATTACAAGGTAATACGAAGAAGTTATATCTAAATAAAAATTCAGCATTTTTGCAAAATATATTCCATAATTCAGATTGATGTAATTTTATTCACTTTAAATGATGAAATTTTAGAAATGTTAAGAGGTTCTATCCAAATAAAACTTTTGTTAGTTTAGTACTTGGGTAGAAAAGCACACCAGAAAAATTCAAAATTTGGAATTTCACATCCTTTACTATAAAATAGAGAAAATACTAGCTAGGTAGGCAAGATATTCTGTTCCGATTATCTAATTTGCAGGTTCTTTTTTCCTTTTCTATTTCTATTTGTTTATGGAGAGACAAAAAGAAAAAGAAAGAGCACAACATTATTATAATCTTGTACGGAGTAATTTTCACGCTTCCATAAAGTTTAGTGATGGACGTAATGAAATCTCATACGCTATTAAGGAGAATCGAGGAAAATTCAAAGTGCTCCATATATAAATATGTATTAAATTTGATTCAAAAGTTTAAGATAATGGATTCAATCATAACTATTCACTGGTATTCCTTGGATATATTATTTGGTGCTTTAATTTATATTTTGGTGGCAAAATTTATAGAACAAGATTAATGTTTGATGTTTCCCGCTTGAGTCAAATCAGTACAAGATTAGAGTGCTTTTTATATATCAAAACTTATAAATAACTCAAGACGCTTATCTTACTATCTTATTAATAAAGACCTGCAATCGCCACAACGGTTTGTTCTTGAAACACTGATCGCATACTTGTAATACTCCACTCAATAATTTCCTTGAACTTCTACAAGACATGAAATTCTAATATATGTTTTCGCTTTATACTCGCTCTATTCCATAAACAAGAGTCGTGACTGAAATTTTCTTTAGTAGATTATTAAATTTTTTTGAAATTTATATATATTTGATAATTGTTTTTCTATTTAAAAAAAATCACATAATTTTTTGATTTTTAGAATTCAGTATTATAACAAATACAAATTGAAATATGACTATTTTTATGAAACCCAAAAAGAATTATCACAAACACTTGGCAGCTAACTATTTTAGGTCTCCAAAATTTTAATTAGAAAGAAAGCTCATGTTCAATAATTGAACATGACGTATCATAACCATGAGGAAAATATATGAAATGCATGAAAATGGCTCCTAAATTATCCATTCACCACTACAATATACTCCCTCAGTTTTTTAGTTCAAATCACATAAATCCAAATCAATAATTAATAAAAATAATAACATTTAATTTGTTGGTATTATACTATAATTGACCTTATTTAATATGCATATAAAATGAAATACTCATATATTTTTGAAATATGAAACGAGAATAACTTTATATTTGCATTGAAATATGAAAAAAAGCAACTAAAAAGAAAAAAAGAGGCAAACTCACAAAAAATAACTAAATAAAAAAGGAGGGAGTATATTAGGTGGTCACTTGAAAATTAATATAACAAGAGGCTAGCTAGCTAGCGTGCAATTAATGAAGGTTGAACAATTCTCTATTCGTATTAAAGCACAGAAAATGACCTCTAACTTCCACCTGTGATGGGAGATAGCCTATGTTCAAGGATAACATTTTGCACAAGCAATCAATTATATCACTTTCTAATACTAGAGATAAAATTCTCTCTTTTTGTTTATTCTACATTTATATTTCCTTTACCCAAAAAGTTAAAGATCGTAATAATTGACTTTTAAGAAGTGAGGTTAATTTATTTTAAATACAATTTTTTTAGATAATTAATCATTTAATCCAATTCCAAAATAATTAGCATATATACTGTAAACTAATAATTATAGACTACAAACTACAAGATCTAATAATTTCAAAAAACTAAAAGATATAGTTAAAAAGATGGAAGTAATTAGGGCAGTTCTTTATATTAATGAAGGCGCCTTTTGCAAAAATAGTGTCTGAGCTCAAATAAACCCTGTTACATTATTTTACTTTGAATATTTGAAAATAACTTCAAAATGGGGTGGGTATTATATTAATTTACATAGTGAGGCCGAAGGTTTATTTACGTACTTTCTGTTTCATTTCTATCTTCTCCAATCCCTTTCTTTCCTTGAATTTTTTCACATTTATTATATATTTTATGAACTTTCTTATGATTATAATTTTGTCATATATATATATATATTTATAAAATAATATAAATTTTACGTCAAATATAAGTTAACTTTAATGATTAAAAATTTATAATTGTCAGTCAATTAGAAACAGATAAAATATATATTATTTCATAAAAGAGAAAGATAACCACCAAATTATTAACCTCAATCAACAACAATAATAATTGAAGATGCGTAGGTTCGCGATCAATCTAGAGTTGCTTACTTCACACGAATGCAACATATGTGCGGCTAGCTAGGTGTCTCTCATTATAAATAGGCCGTGGCCGTCGAACATTGTTGTAAGCTTTAACATAATAAATAAATTTCAAAATCCATCTGTCCTTGAACAAACAGAGACAGAGATGGCTTTAAGCTGGCTTCTTCATTCTGCGTACGCTATAGTTGTAGGCTACCCAAATGAACAAAAATATGGTAAACAAGAAGAAGAAGTAGCCAAATGCTTGAAGCAGATTTCAAAACCTGACGTGAAGAAAATGTATCCTTGTGGTTTTGAAATGCCTCTGCATTACCCTCGTTACTCCAAGGCCGATTACGAGAAGATGGAGGAGTGGAGGTTGGACTTGCTTCTGCGACAATATGGACTCAAGCTCGACGGCACGATCGACGCGAAAAGGGCGTACGCAATGGGAGCATTCTTGTGGCCTGATCAACTTTGAATTACTACGTATCGTCAACCATTTCGAGTTTGGGATAAAGCCGATGCTGATGTTGATATAAATATATATTGCTTCAGTTCGTGATGGGGTGGGGCTGTATCTAGTTTACCTTAGGTGGTGTTCCTGTGTCATATCTGATTTGGATCCGGCTACTACATGTTGCAAATAATTAGTCTCTTCTGCTTTAGTTTTTAATTATATTATTGTGTTTCTAAAACTATTCTACCCTCTAGTGTCTTCAACTTGGAGTTGCAGTGCCTCCTTCCTTGCAAAGCCAGACAATGAGAAGAAACTGTGGCAAAAAACTGAGTAATAATATTCATCACCATTCAAGTGAAATATTCAACATACAAAAACATAGCTTTTTTTTTTCTATTTCTTATCTTTCATGCCTTGATACTAATACTGACATTAGTCTCGTGTTAATTGAATATTAAATATTAAGACGCTGGATCTCAGAATAGATGTCTTGGTGATTTTGTGTCACACCGAAAAAATTTAAAAATAAACTCCTCATAAAAATAAAATAAAAAATTGTCGCATGATAACTTCAAAACAAAATTACGAACTGCTTGGAAAAAAACGGCACGTGTAGAAGGTAATCATCTAAAAAAAGGATACAGACAATTGCAAATGATTTCAGTTTCCTTCCTCATGTAAACTAATTACCAATAAATCTTGTCCTCCGTGTTATTTACATTCCTCATCACTGTGTAAACGAAATAAACTTGTACAAGCATAAGCGTAAATGTATGCTCCATCAATGACTCATACTAATGTTGATTAAGCATATGTACGATATTCACTAAAAGCATGTGCTTAAAATTTAGGATTAATGCAATGAAAAAGACTGAATCTCCAACCTCCTTTCGCATAGTATAGTTCTATACTCCTTTTGAACTTGCTCATCTTCCCCCGCGTAGACATGAAAAGCTCTAAAAGTTGTAACATAGTTATAACAAGATTTGGTATAACACGTACATAGTTTATGAGAAAACATAAAATTTACCCATTGAATAGTGTCAAATGACATTAGATAATTGGCTAGACCATAAACCATATATCTTATGTGCCAAGTTTGTGGGACAAAGATAAAAATATAATCATCATGTACTCTCTCCGTCCCACAATTAGAAATATATTTTACAAACGACTTTTATGGTCACAATTACATCCCACTTAAAGTAAGTCAGGATAGTGTGGTGATAGAAATGTCAGTTTCAAAATAATGGCATGCTAAAACTCAGTCAATTACTACTCTAATATTAGCAACATAACCATAATTTAGAACAAAGATGGTGAGAAACTATACTTTTTATCATAGAATCCAGAGAGTAATTGTCAAAGCAGCCGCAAGGATCATTAGCCAACGGCCACGTTTATAAATTGAGACAATTGAATTGAAAGGCACCAAATATAGTTACACAAATAAAAAATAAAGAAAAGGAAAAGAAAAGATAATGCTGCTGTCCCATGCTGCAATTGAAAGAAAAACTTCAATAGTTAGTTTAATGCAATAGGAGGATTCATGAAAGGGAAGACATGATTGTAACTAAAAGACAATTAAATGACAACTTGTCCTCTTGGCCAGATGACATTGCCCTTGTTCAAAAGAAACTGAACTCTCTCCACTGGGGTCCTAGACTCCTAGTTATGTGGTTGAAAATATAACCTTCATTTTCAACAAAATTGTCGCTTCTTAGATAAGTTCATAAATCAGATTTGATGCATCTTCAAATATATGATAAACTAGTTCACACTATCCATAAGAGGAAGAGGGTCCCAAGGTCATTCAAAGATTGAGTAAAGTCTTACCTGAACCAGGATATGCAATTATATTGGAGAGACCTAGAAGGTCCTTGAGGATGGTTGATGATAAACCTCAGTGCTTCAGGAAAGAGTTCAGTATAAACCTGCAAGTTCAGACAAGATAACGAGGGTTGATTCTCTCTGTTAGATTTTTTACTGTTTAACAGAAACTAAAAATAATCTTATTATCAGGGAAGGGTAAGATGCAATTGAATGAAGAATAATTGACATCTTTTGACCTCATTTTCAATGTTGAAATCATGTTAGAGGTGTATGAAAAACAATGAGGGTGTAATATTTAGAAGATCATCACAAGATTAAAATTTTAGTGTACGAATTTAGGCACAAGAAATACAAAATTTTCACATCCTAAATAAGTCGGTCAACATCAAGATAGCAACAATTAAACTCCATCCCAGAGATATGAATTTTGAAGTAACACTTGAGCTTTACAAGGAGGGAGGGAGTACGTTTAGTTGTAGAAATGAGATAAAAACAATGTCCATGTAATGCAACGTGGGGATTTGAATTTTGACATCTTTGAAATTTATTCCTCATCAGCAGATCGAAAATCACCTTTTGAACAAAAACCATAAAGGTACGTAGAATCATTCCCCTGTCATATTTTTGCCCGGTGAGTTATAGTTACCTAACTGCAGATGCATCATTTTCATTTGATGGGAGACATTAACAAATTTTCACAACAAAACATTACGGGCTAAATGGAGAAGACCAGGAATCATGAAGACTATCCGAAGTGCTACAATTCAAGGATGTAATACGTGTGATACACTAATCAAATATTCCCTTCTTGAAGTAATAGGTATCTTTTTGAATTCTTTTCAGAAAAGGATTACGGAAATGAATTTTTTTTGGTAGGATTGTTCTTTTGGAAAGTAAAATTATGTAATTTAATGTAAGCGTCTTAACTGTATTAGGACTATAGCTACAATTGGTTGTTATTCAGATTAATAATAACTATACCTCACAAATGGGTTATCCAATGAGTTCATGAATAACAATTTTACACATTAAATAATTATTCATGACTCATTTAGCTATCCATTTGTCAAATTTAATAAATGTCGTGTATTTTTAGATCTAACAATATAAATTACTGAATTCCGCAGTTGATTGATTGCGGACAGCCACAATATCCAGTCATCCACAGCTAATAGCTGTGGCTAATGCAGGCGACTGTAGTTAATACATAAAATATAGGTGAATTAATATTCTAATACTAGAAAATATTATAGAACAAACAAAGGAAGAAATGGTATCTTTAGTTGTGGAATTGAGATAATAATTATCAAAAGCGTTCATTGGCCAATAACTAGCAAAAAAGAAAAAAAAAAAAAGAGTTCGTTGGCCAGAACCTCGTTTTAATAATGGAGTGAAACACCAATACATTTACACAAATAAAAAGAGAAAAAGGTAAGATACCGCTGCTGTGCCATGGCAATCATATCAATAGGTTTCATGCAAAGGGCTCGGCTATTTAATGCTGTAGGAGGATTTGTGAAAGGGAAGACATGATTGTAACTCGAAGACAATTAAATGACAACTTGGCCAGTGGCGAAGCCAGAATTCAAGAAACGGGGAGCTACAAATTATTTAAAGAAATATTTAAGCACGCAATAATATATTAAATGTATAGTCATTCAAAAGAGAGTTCCTAAATTTTATACACCATCTAAAAATTATTTAAGTACAAAATATTGAGGTGGATAATTTATAGTCATTCAAAAGAGAACTTCTTAAAGAGACTTTCCTAAAAATTATTTAAGGAAATATTTAAGCACACAATAATATTTTAATGGGCCAACTGTATTATTTTAAGAAAGTGGGCTAGTTGCTTTTGTTGATAAAATTAATTAAGGCATGTTACTCTCCATACTACTACACCTATTAATATTAGTAGTAAAAAAAAAAAATTCCCTGAGGTGGACTATAGGCCACCATAGGTCCCTGATCTTGGCAAGATGGTATTGCCTTGCTCCAAGGACACTGAACTTTCCACAAGGTTCCAGTTATGTTGTTCAAAATGTAACTTTCATTTAACAATCTGATTTCAAATTTGTCTTTTCTTAGATAAGTTTGTAAATCAGATATGATGTATCTTCACGTAAATTATATAAATCATAAGATTCATATGAGGGTCCCAAGTTCATTCAAAGATTAAAACATGTCTAACCTGAACCACAATATGGTTTAATGAAGGAGAGATGTAGAAGTCCCTTGGGGTGGGTGATGATAGAGATAAAGCTCAGTGCTTAAGGAAAGATTTCAATATGAACCTGCAAGTTAAGACAAGATAATGAGGTTGACGTCATCTGTTGGTTAGAATTTTCTGTTTAACAGTGACAATGGTGACCTCGGAAGTAAGATACAAAGGTATGAGGTTGATATTTTGTTACTCTTTTCTTCATCTCATATTGAATGTTGTGGTTCAAATCTTGTTAGAGGAGCATACCAAACAATGTGGGCGTAACATTTAGAATAATGAGAAATATGATTTTAGGCGCAGGAAATATGAAATAAGATCACAAGGAGGAAGTACCTTTTAGTTGTAGAAATGAGATGCAAATCTTAACATGTGGCTTTGGAATCTCAGGTCTTTGAAAATAGTTCCTCGTCAGCAGTAATTTACCTTCTGAATAAAATTCAAAGGTACCGTAAATCATTCCCCTGTCAAAATCTTTCAACAGAGTGATTTATAGTTACCTAACTGCAGAATGGAGATTCATCATTTTCATCTGATGACAGATATTAACAACTTTTCACATTAAAACAAACATGCTAAATCAAATAAGGCCCTGTTCTATTTCTTGGATTATGACTTTTTAAAGTCATTTTTAACTTTAGACTTCTAAAACTAGTATTAAGTCAAAAGTGACAAAATCTGACTTCTCATAAATGACTTCAATTTATTTATCTTGTGGGTGTAAAAGAAGAAGTAGCAAACAAACAAGTAAAGTCTTTAACTTAAACCTCAAAATCAAATTGGAAAAATAAGACCCGCGTACACCTTTACTGATAAATCACTTGCTTACATGACAGAATTTAATGAATGCTTAATACAACTTGTGGTGGGTTGGGGGTATATCCAAAACGGCAAGTCCACGATTCCATTCTTATAAAAAAAATTGATCTGCCATTGCAGCAAATATTTGATCTATGACAACCTTTGGGAGTAACTGAAAAATTCACAGCACTCCCGCTAGTAGCTGGCCTATTCAGTAATTTTCTAAGCTCTCTACCAACATTAACAGAGCGTTCCTCAGAAACTGATGACTGAAACTTGGGTTCCACTTGAGCTTATAATTTTTATCCAAAGTAAAATCACAAATGATGCATCCGACTCGCATCAAACCAATTTTCTGTGCTCTCTATCCACTGACACATCCCATCAATAACCTCCTTGGACTAGTACATCTTTGCATCAAACCAATTTTCTATCTCTTTGGTGCTCTCTCCAGTTGGTTTTTTACTCGCAGATGCAAAACAAAGTCCCACTAATAAATCCCCAATTGAAAACCCCAAAACTTCCATACTAGTCAGCTGGCATCATCACCACTCTTAAATACTATTCCAACATAAGGGGAAACCATAGCTTCTGTCTAACCACTTACTTTTCTAGTTTTTTTTTTACCAATCTGATGCTATATTTGTTTCTTCAGCTTCTCTCTCCTCAAATCCAACAACACATTTCCAGTCTCCACACGGGCACTGCTGCCTCTTCATCCATATATTCTTTGTCGCTATAGAAACCATGATTTCAATATACTCAACTTACTTTCAGCATATCCATACATATAGAACAAACACAATGCAGTTCCAAATTCTTGAACTAAAAGAATAGAAATTTATCAATTATAATGGGAATAAAGAAATATGCCGAATAATAAAGAACTTAAGTGGGTCTTCCAGTTGGTAAAAACATAACGTAGTTCCAGTTCAGATGGTACATGCGGATATCTCAAATGGGTATAAAATTTAGCTGATATTAACAAGTTCAAGGGTACGACTAAATATGTATTCTTCACATACAATACGCATTATAAGGCAAGTTGTTCAAGAAATACGAATTGAAATATAGAGAGATAGTTGCGTACCAGGTATACCAATTCAACTGCTTAAACCAATTCAGTTCTGCTCAACACATTAGTTTTTTTAGCCAAAAATAAATATATTATAAATCAGCAGAAAACTTATTAACAATAATTAATATGTTATAAATAAAATAAATAATGATAAAATTAGATTATTAACAATCTTAATAAACAGATTATATATATACATATATTAACCTTAAAAATAATCTATGAATTTTTATTTTATTGTTTTTTATTAGTAGAAACTATTATAATCTCTCTCTTTACTTCTTCCATCAAATTTTGTAAAAGTGTTAATATGGGATATTTATTTTGGTAACCTAAAAGAGAAAGAAATTCAAGTTGGTAATAAGATTTGATAACCCAATTTATGATCTTAAATAATGAATCTAACCTTGAGTGTGAGTAGATTATAAATTTATATAAAAGTTATTGTTGTTTAATTGTTTAAATAAGTCAATTTCGTAATGGAAAAAGAATCTTATTGGAAGAAAATATAATTAAGTGTATACTAATCCATGAACCGTTAAAACCATATTCCATGTAACTAAGAGACCTTACAAGCTAATAAAAAACACTGACCTCCTATTTAACAAAAAGTTTTGAAATTACAAACTAATAAAAGCAAAGAGTTTTGAAATTACAAACTAATAAAAAATCATAGTTGATGTCAGTAACCTACTATGTAATTAAAAGTATTTATTTTAATTGGATTGGAGTCTTTGTCGGCTATGTGCCATATTTAGTTAGCTTTATCTCTTTTCTAGTTTTCTGTACGAAGGGAAACAGAAAAAAGAGGCCTTTTTAATGGAAATTATTCATAGTTTATTTTTCTTGGTGTATACAAGGAATAATTAAACTGTTATCAGTCCGGAACATGACTCTGTCAGTTAACTTTGCTGTTTAGATATAGAATGATCCTATAAATCTGGACTTCTCTGAAAATAATAGGACCAAATCCAGAATTTTAACTATATGCAAAACAGCTTTCTCACGTACGATAAATCTTTTAAGGAGTATATATTAAAGGCACTTTTTACATATTATTTTTTATTTTCTCCTTTCCAATACAATGCGATACTCATGTTTTGTCTGTTTTCACACTATCCTTTGCATAATTGTGCCTTAATCATTCATAGAACAAATTGGTATAATTGTAATTTGTAGATCTGTCTGCTTTTTCTTGTTTTTGTTGGAAGAAGCAGCATATTAATAGGGTCTTAAATGTCTGTTCATTTCTTTTTTTGGAGGGTTAATTAAGTCAATGAACTTTTGGTTTAGTGATTCAAATTTGAAGAATCAAATTTGAAGTATTGTGTTTTTGGTACAATTGCTAGCATCATACTCTTAATGGTGTACCAGAGTCCAGAATCATAATCTTTTTTGCTGTATGTTTCCATTAGGGAAGCTTATTTTTTGTTTTCTTTTTTTATTTATTATTATTATTACCATGTTTAATAAATATTGTTGGTAATTTTTTCAATGATCTCTTTATTCTCTTTGTAGATTAACTGCATATAAATCACTTTTGACAAGTTTGTAGTATATTTCTTACTTTGAAGAAAGACTCCTAACCTATTAGATGATTAATTTCCTTTGATTCAAAATTGAAGGTTTGGATCAAACTAACCTTTTTTCTTTTGTTGAGGGTGTGAGGTGGTTTGCATGTTCTTGTTTCCTTTTCTTAAACATTATTACTCAAAGACATTTTTTTTAATGATTTAATGCTACAATAAGTGTTTTGGATTACAATTAATCTTCTTCATGGGTTATGTACGTTTGCAGTTAAATATGGTGAATTGGTGATGTAGCTTACCCATTAGGAATATTACAAGATACACATTTGCTGAATTATCAAATGGCCAGTGATGCCGCAAAGGAGGCCCTGCTACCCAGATCCCCAGACATTAATTCTCCTCAATTCATGAATAAAAATGCCCTCAAAAGAAGAAGATACCGCAGTTACGGCAGTGCTTCTTCAGCAGAGATTAGTATACTAGAACAATGTGAAACTGATGCCCCTCCCATCCCTGAATCCATATTTGCACAAAAACTCAACTCTAAGCAAGTATTCATTTTCTTGTTAGCCTACCTTAGCATAGGATGCCTTTGCTTCTTCCTTGTTAGAGACCAAATAAAGGGCAAGAAAACAAATGGGCTTCTTGATGCTATATATTTCTGTGTTGTGACAATGACTACTGTTGGATATGGAGACCTCGTCCCTGATACAGTCTTGTCAAAACTCCTTGCTTGCATTTTTGTGTTCAATGGCATGGCTCTTGTGGGCTTTGTTCTTAGTAAAGCCGCAGATTACATTGTAGAGAAGGAAGAAATCCTTTTGGTCAAAGCCATACACATGAATGAAAATTGTGGTCCAACTGAGATTCTAAAAGATGCAAAGAACAATAAAGTTAGATATAAATTTCTCACTACCCTCGCCATTCTTTTATTGCTTATTGCTGTTGGCACCATATTCTTAAATCAAGTTGAGGAGTTGAGTTTCTTTGATTCCTTTTATTGTGTTTGTGCCACCATCACCACTCTAGGCTATGGGGATAAAAGCTTCTCCACGAAAGGGGGTCGTATATTCGCCATCTTCTGGATACTTTTTAGTACAATTTCTTTAGCACAATTATTTCTATACATTGCTGAGCTATTCACTGAAAGCACACGAAGATTGTTAGTTAATTGGGTTCTTACTCGGAAGACAACAGTTAAAGATCTTGAGGCTGCAGATCTTGATAATGACAAAGTCGTCAGGTAGACATGGTGTTGAATAACAAACTCTGATGATCATCTTATTATTGATTCTTGCATCCATGTATTAAATATTTCTTATATCTATTTGATTGGTTTATATCGGATGATTTCCTGTAACGTTTATTTTTCTTACTTAATAGTGCTGCAGAATTTGCTGTGTATAAGCTAAAAGAAATGGGAAAGATAAGCGACGAAGATGTATCAATTGTCATGGAGCAGTTTAGAGATCTTGATGTTGATCATTCAGGAACATTGACAGCGTCTGATCTAATGCATAGCCAATCTTCTCAACCACAATCTTCTTGAGACAGAAATTATAAACAGAATGCTGCGGCTCAATTTTGATCCAAGTATATTTGAATAGCATGTCCCTTATCCTATTTTTGCAGGAAATTTTGCAACTGGTGTAATTGTTTAACATCTTCATACTCTAAATTTGCATTAACTATCTTACAGATTACTAACTTCATTGGATATTATCCATTGATGACACTTCTCTTTCAATAGTTTCAGATATTTATAGTCCATGAAATCTAAAGCTTCATTGTTACTCATCAATTACTTCAACAGTTCTTTCTTATTGTTATCATTTCCTGTTTTCATTTATTTTATATATACACACATTGCATAGAATGAGGTGTAGATCTCAGCCTGTCCAGTTTTGAATTTTCAAGACTTCATTTCTTGAAACTTACTCAGGATATTCAGGCTTCCCTGCAACGTAATTTAGAAGGCCTTCGCTTTCTTTATCGCCATAGAAATGGGTTGGTGATGGAGTAGTCCGGCCGAAGACTATTATTGCTGCCAAGAACAGAGCTGTGGAAATGAAGAGAGGCCAAAAATAGGAGAGAAAAAAAATTGTCATGAATTGAGGGGCAACTTGAAACAAAAAGGCTTCAATTGAGAGGCCATTTGAAACAATTTATGTAATGTTGCACCATACGAGATGGTTGTTTCTGTCTCCACTTGTAGCTCGTCGCTTGCTTTATCTCTTTGTATTGTCGTCTTTTTCTTCGATGCAGTTTTGGATTCTAAATCAGTCATTTTCCTCGGCCAAATGAGGGATTCCCCTATGAGTATACTCAATTGCTCTTTAAGTTTTATAGGGAAAAAATATATTTTTGGAAAACCATTTTAATCCTTATTCAGAGTTTGATGGTTATAATTATTTTCTGCAATTCACTTTTTACGACTTTTAAAATGAGATAAAGTGTAAAGATATTTTACAATTGTTTTTTTCTTTTTTTAATTCTCTTTCTTGGATCTATATCCAATTTTTTTTTGAAATATAATATTTTTTTATTAAGTTTCGCTCATGTTATAGTTCAATTTTAAAATATATGAGAAAAATATCTGAATAATCAGAAGAGCATACAAAATCATACAAATATACAAAATTTTTCAAACTTATTTACATAATTTTTATAATTATATAAAAGCTAATATATTTTTTATCCTTTTGAGGTAATAATATTATATTTCTACAAAAATTATATTATACATTAAAAAATTTATATATCCCTCCATTTTCAATCAAGCTGTACAAAAAAATGAGCGAAATTTTTAATACGGAGTATCTATTTTTACCAACCCGCGCCGATACAAGATAAATCTGCTAATTTCTGTCAATCTAACCGAGATTGGATTTTGCGAAAACCTCTAGGGTTTGCTCAAAAACCTCAGATCGCCGCCGGCTGCCCACCACCCGCCATCAGCCATCCGTCACAGTCCACTACTTCTACTTCTACTTCTACTTCTACTTCCTTCCTTGGGAGTAGTAGAAGAAAGGGTTTAAGCGTATAAATGGAGCCTGATCACCGTCAATTATCGCCGGAGGCCGCCGTGCGGCTGCAGGAAGGCATAAATTTGCTGCTTTCTCGATGGTCTGCGCTCCAGATTGCCGTCGAGAACGAGTTTGGTGGCCGCAATTCTCGCGAGAAATCACAACAGATACCTCTCGATATCTTTTCATGGTTGACACAATCCAGAGAGCCAATATATGTAGATGAATTGGAGGATAAGCTAGACGAATTTATGCTTTCCCTTAACACCGAGATTGATGATGGCAGCATTGAGGAGATATCAGAAAAGTTAATGATTATGCACGAAGAATGTTTGGGTGGTAATTTCATGTCAATTGAGAGATTAAAGGATGCTCCTAGGCAGCTTCGTGTTTGTCACAAGGCACAGGCTGCAAAAGATGATGACGAGGAAGAGGACAGTGATGAGGAAAATTATGGTGCTTAGAACTCAAGGGAGGATGATAATGGTGTTATGGTTGTAGATGCCCCTAACTCCACCCGTCCAGCTAATGATACGATGATGGTGATGGTTGATGATGAGCAAAGCCACCATAAAGCAGATGAAGCTGAAGATGGCTGGACAGTAGTTTCTTCCAGGCGGAGCAAAAGGTAGATGAAATTGGAGCAAAGGTCGACGAAATTAGACTTCAGAGTCTCAAATACAAGGAGTGGATATTTTCTCCCCAATTCTCTCTTTGTTTATGTAATCGAAGCCTTTCATATATAATGTAATGTCAAGTTCATCCAGATATTTGATGTTTGAATTGCACAATGGAGGAGTGAAAACATACTAGCTAATGTGGATTTTTCACTCCCTCTCAATTATTATTATTTTTTAATTTTAACAAATTTTCTCCAGGTTAACTATATGGTTGTTATTTTGATTGGATTAGGTTCCTGGTTGAGTGGTCGCTATGGGTTAGCTGTCTTCGCAACCCGGAGGGTTTTTCCTTTCTGTTCTCTCTACAAAGGGAAAGATAAAAAGGAAGCATTTTTTATGGAAAAATCTTGAAAATTTCTTAGGAATGGGGAAAGATGTTACTTTGATCAGATATTCAGATCTGTCAGTTTGCCATTTAGGACTTGGAATCCATTTTTGCACAAAAGCTTAGACTTTTATGTCAGTACTCATTTTCTTGTTGGCCTATCTATGCTACGCGTCCATTGCTTCTTCGTTGTTCAGAAACTGGAGAAACTGGATAAAGGATAAGAAAACAAATGGGCTTCTTGATGCCATAGATTTCTGCGTGTGACAATAACTACTGTTACACATGGGAACCTTGTCTCTGATACAGTCTTGTCAAAACTCCTTGCGTGCATTTTTGCTATTGATTGAATGGCTCTTGTGGGGTTTGTTCTTATTAAAGCTGCAGATTACATTGTAGAGAAGGAAGAAATCCTTTTGGTTAAAGCCATACACATGAATGGAAATTGTGCTCCAATTGAGATTCTAAAAGATGCCAAGAACGATAAAGTTAAATATAAATTCCCCACTACCTTCACCCTCTTTTTATGGCTCGTTGTTGGCACCTTATTCTTAGCTCAAGTTGAGGAGTTGAGTCTCTTTGATTTCTTTTATTGTGTTTGTGCCACTATCACCACTCTAGGCTATGGGGATAAAAGCTTCTCCAAGAAAGGGGCCGAATATTTGCCATCTTCTGGATACTCATTAGTACATTTTGTTTAGCACAATTATCTTTATATATTGCTGATCAATACACCCTGAGCAGGCGAAGATTGATAGGTAATTGGGCTCTTACTTGGAAGACGATTAAACATCTTGAGGCTGCAGATCATGACTATGACATAGTCAGGTAGACATAGTGTTACATAACAAACTCGGATAGTTATCTTATTCTTGATTATTGCATCTATATATTAAAATTTTCTGATTTCTATTTTGATTGGTTTGTATTCAATGAGTTGTTGTAAGGTTTATGTTTCTTACTTTTAGTGCAGCAAAATTTGTTGTGTATAGGCGTATAGCTAAAGAAGTGGGAAAGAAAAGCGAAGAAAGATGTCTCAATTGTTATGGAGCAGATTATATCATTAAGGAACACTGACAGCATCCTTTCTAATTTCTAACCTTTTTCATCCGTTCTACACTTTTCCCCCGGTTTTTGGGAGTAGGGGGTGGGGAAAGGGGTTGAGGTGGGGAAGAATAAAAAGATGAAACCAGAAAAGATTAGAACATATATTTATTACATTAATACACATTTACAGAGAATAAGGTGCACATAAGCCATGATTTTTGTCGACTTGAACTTTTTCAGGGCTTCACTTCTTGAAACTTACTCAAGATATTCTGGCTTCCCTGCGACGTAATTTAGAAGGCCTTCGCCTTCTTTATCGCCATAGAAATCGCTTGGTGATGGAGTAATCTGGCCGAGGACTGTTATTGCTACCAAGAATAGAGCTGTGGAAATGAAGAGAGGCCAAAAGTAGGAGATAATTGTCATGAATTGAGGGGCTAATTGAAACACAAAGGCTAACATTAGTGACACAACAACTGCTATAACAAAATGTGACTTGTATTCCAAAAGCTTTGCTGAGATTTCCATGGCTTTTGTAAGCTGGAATGAAATCTCAATAAAGCTTGAAAGAAGTTGATCACAGGAGAATGGAGAGAAAGGGGTTCTAATTATTGTCCTTGTAAAGATTCTTTGTTGATCATGTTAACCTTTCTATGCATGACAGTCTTTCTCAAATTATTCTTTTCCAATATTAACCTTCTACCGAATTTACTTTTGGACCCTCCTTGAAGAAATTTATTTTCATATAGTCATGGACCTCGAGAAAAATATTCCTGCATGACTTGTCTTAATAAGGACAACATTCATACATCATATTTCAGTTACCTTGATGAAAATGTAAACGTCCAAAATTATAAAAAGCATACTCCTTGTTTGATGTTTTGAATATTGAGACAATTGAGTCATATTTCAATTTGATACCTCTAAAAAAATTTTAAAATATTTATTAAAAAATAATTTTAATAATTAGATACCTAAGCGATTTGCGAAGTGGTAAATGAAGAAAACAAGTGCACAAAACGAATACAAAAATGTGTTACGCCAAGGTAATCAAAAGTAAATAAAAATATGTATTAGGGAGAATTTTTTTTATGGGGTCCGGCCGAAACTCAACTCTCATTGGTTGGAAACCCAAAAAAAAAAAAGGTGTATTATCGCAATGTTTGAAGGCTAGATCCTTGGGGAAGAGTTGCGGTAACTCGGTGATTTGGATTTACATCATGTTTCCTAATGATTTCACCAAAAACCAGATAAAGGGAAACACACAAGAATATCAATATAATGGCTGAAGAGTAGAAGGGTATATTTGTCAATATAATATATCGGAACAGTTACTTTTATCTTCTCTTCCACCTGGTCGGTTGCGTTGTCTCTTGACAATGACTTTTCGTTTTCTCATTTTTGCCGATGGAAACTGAACTAGGATTCAGGAAAGGTATAGTATCTTCCTTTTCTTCAATGCAATTTTTGAGTTTCTAAGCTACTTGCATTTTGCAAATGATCCGCTTTAAATATACGAAACTTAGAGGTATGTTAAACACGCTATTCTCTAACAGCTTACTTTTAGGATAAGAAATTTATAAACTGTCTTTACTTCTTCATCTATTCCATAAAATCAAAATAAAAAATTATAACCATATGTGCTTTTTTGAATGTATTCTTTTATTAAGATAGAAAATTATGATGACAAACTTTTGAATTATAACATGACATTGAAAAATTATACCAAGGTAATTATTTTTCTAGGACGGATGAATTATTTTGAAAAATGAATGTTATATTTATATAATTTTTAATATACATGTACAAGACATAATATACAAAATATTCGATCTACATACAAGAATATTAATAATTATGTGGAAACAGTTATTCACTACACGAATTTTTTATTCAGACTTATGATTTGTACAACATCATTCAGACCTATAAGAGCACCTTTCACTAATTATAGTCTTCCCAAATTAGATTAGAGGTAGGAGCATGCATTTTCATTACCATTGAATCCACGTACGAGAATCATTTATAATATTTGTATACTTATATTTTTGCACTTGATGATCTTCCATACATTAAGTGGAACCATAAAAAAAATAAGAAAATATTCCTTCCATTCTACAAAAAAATAGTTACATTTAATTTTCTTTGTATTAGATTATAAAATCTAAAAATTTAAATTTTGACAAGAGTTTAATAGAGTTTTTATACAATAAAAAATTTGTTTTGTTAAAATCTTAATTTATTTTGTAATGTTAATATTTTTACAATCAAATTCAAATCAAAGATTAATAATAAATATTTGCAAAAATCTAATATTTTAAAATGTGTTATACTTTTTTTCGTTATATAAAATATCACTGCCTAAAAATTCACTCACACACTCACACATTATGTCTATTTTTTTTATTATTATGTCTATTTTTATGTCTATTTTATGTCTATTTTTTTTTATTTTGAAATAGACAACCGCAAAAGCCAAGTTTATTATTTTAATCGAACCGTAGTTATGGCAGACGCAATGCAAATACAACTGATGTCATGTAGATGACAATCATGACATCTAATTAATCTAGTAATCTCAATATCACATAAGTTTTGGCTAACATTATTATGTACAACCACCCCCCTTATCACAATTTACTTAAATAAGAAGCACATTGACGCGTTTAGAAACCCTTCAATTGCTTGATTGACTGACTGATAACAATTATCCATTTCTGATCACTTTGAATATATTGACTAGTGGACATCATTTCATTCACAAATCATATCACTTATAACATCACTAGTTTGTTTGGTCTGACATAAAAATTAACTTTTTATTGAAAATTGTACTTCTTTTCTATTTAATTCCTTCAAAAAATTCTTAGAAAGTGTCATTATTACGTTTAGTTGACATGGATAAATTTACATTTCTTGAGATTTCATTTTCTATATTGTGTTTGGTTAAACTATATACTTCTCATGTAATATGATTTAGTTTACTATTGTACCCTTCACAATTACTAATTTTGTGTAATAGTTTTGTTATTTTTTAAATTAATGATACAAGAAGTGTGACTTATCAAGGGGGTGATTAATTAAATTTACATGTTGTGTGGGAACTTCTACTTCTTAAGAAAGTTTTAATTCTCTTATTTATTTATTTTTTAAATGTCAATCAAACAACTTTATAAATTATCACTTGCTAGAAAGTTAAAATTCATGAGTAAAACAAGAACAAAGTAATAATCAATAAGATGAGATTAGAAAGATCAATTTATCTGATTTCATCGTTTTGTCTTTGTCTCTTCCCAACTTGAAGGGATTGTTTGGGTGTTGATGAAGTATACTGGAGTCTTCCCTTTGTCGCCTACTTTATATTGCTTCAGAAAATTAATCCATTTGGCAATCGTCATATTAATGAAATAATTTTAAGATTTTGAAATTCCGGATTTGTAACTTACATTGCTAGCTAAGTTAATCTGTTCTATATATCTTGGAGTATTTCTATATCCTAAGTCCAAACACGCGTATTATGTCTATGAATATTTTTATTATTTTTGCTCAAGTAAACTAATGAATGAATTAATTGTATGGCGTAGAAATATAGGAAAAAAATTGTGTAGCAGTTTAGGATTTGATAGGGGATGGGATGAGAGAGGAAGCTAAAAATAAATCAAAGAAAACAACTTAAATTTCTTTCCACCTTAAACATTTAGATTGTTCAACTATCTAAAGTTTAAATATGCGCAGATTGAATAACAACTTTTTTTCTTAGGTAAATAGTGCACTAACAAAATAAATAACAAATTATCTAACTTCATCACATGTTTTATTTTATTTTATAGTGAGAGAGCTTTGTTTCTGTTCTGTTAACTTGTTTTTATGGCCAATGAAAAGAAATTAAGTTTTCTTTTCTTTTTCTTGTTTTGGTTTCAGAATATGTATAATTTACTCCTCCCATATTGTATCCTTTATCAACCAATAAGAAGTTATGGATTGAATATAATTCTTCTTGATCACTAAACTAGAATAAATGTAACATAAGGTTAGATGTTGTTAGCCATCAAATATATGTATAATCATTCATGTACTTACACTAATTGCTAGAAATGAAATTGAAGCCACTTCTATTGTAGTGCATACCCTTTTGTTTCAACCAACAAAAGTAATACAACATGACGACCTCATTTATAATTTCTTGGTTCGGATCTATTCCTGAGTTTAAATCAATGGATTCCCAATAAAGTCATATATATAGTGCATAATTTTAAGGAGAATTTAACGCCTAAGCAATTGATTAACTTCTGAACCAGGAAACTCTCTCTCTCTCTCTCTCTCTCCCTATCAAGATGACTAACACCCCACAATCAAATGAAGATTATTATCCCCAAAATGATTAATCTGTGGCATATTTTCTTAAAGCAGCCAGTATAATAGTTTAATGTGAAATGGCGCAATTGTATTACACTTGTATATTTGGTTTCACTTGTCACACGTTCAAACCACCTCAATTTTCCTATGTATTTTGAAGATTCAAGAGAAAGAAACTCGGCCATCACCTACTTCCAATCCTCCATCATCTCTGTCAATTATGACACAATTAAATCAAAATTTGAAAACTTGATAAAAATAGGGAGTATGTATATATGTAACGGTTACTATCAAGAAATGAAAGAGGGAAGAGTATGAGTAGGCGACTAACCCGGCTTATGATTTTGCTTCAAAACAAGGGAAAGCTATTTCCATCCCTATTCCTCTCTTTGGGGTCAATTTCCCTTGAGAAAATGGACTCTTTCTTTCCCTCTCACTCCCTTTCATCATCTACATTTAACTACAAAAAAAAAAACCCACAGGCTTGGCCACCCATATCACACACACACAAAATACACCATAAACCCTGAACAGTTTTTTTTCTCTGCTATTGGGGTTTTTTTGAGTTCTTGATTCAGAGCACTAAGTCAACAAAAGAGAGAAAGCAATCAAGAAATAATGGGTTTGGAGGAACATGTTAGTTCAGATGATTTGTCTCTAAAAGCTCTTGCTCACCCTGATCCTGTCATCCTAGAGCTCAATAGATTACAGAACCAAATCAAAGGTGGGGCCTTTCTCTTTTTTTTGTTTTTTTTAAATCCTTTGTACTCATTTATCCAAAACCAGAGTTAAATTTCAAAATAATGACAAACAATTTGTTCTTTCCCAAAGATATTTGCATTGCATAGAAATTAAGTATTGTTAAGAGGACAGTGCTTAGTTTACTTGTAATCTACGAGGACATTGGTGCCTACAAAATTTCACACACATGTGCCTACAAAGACACATGTGAATAGCTCAACATGAACATATGTCGCTGTAGGCACAATGATAAAAACCCTTATAACTGATTAAAAATTTCAACTAGTCCCAACAAGCTTTAAAGTGTTGTACTCTACTGATTAAAAATTTCAACTAGTCCCAACAAGCTTTAAAGTGTTGTACTCTACCATACACAAAAATACTTGTATACTATGAGAATTTATGTGTATATATATATATGGACAATTCAGGCATAAAACTATAGATTTTCGTTTAATTATCTTATTTGGCTCCAGAGAAAGTGCCATGCTCTCTGGAAACATGAAATGAAGTGTCAGTATGCCACTATGGCACAAAAGGCAAAAGGAATGTGTGGGTCTCATAAGTGGTCCTTAGATTGTCAATAACTAACCCCAACCTTATGAAGATTGATTTAATTTCCTCTTCTATACTCAAATATGGTAGTTGAGGGCTACAGAATTCAGCTTGGGGTTGGCTAAGCTATTACGACTTATAAGTTATGTTTGTTTCAGTTTAAATTTTAAAAATTCTAGACTAATTTCCAAGACAAAACAAACGGGTACATAGCCAATTCAAGACCCTTTTGGACCTTAGCAGTATATGATTTTGTGTAAACAAGATTCTTAAAATTTTCTGATGTTGAAAACTAAAAGATAACACCCCCCACCCCAAAAAAAACAAAGTTGGAGAAATCAAGAAACCAAGAAGGCACTATAATGTCTAATAATACTGAAGAACTTTCATTAGTTTATTGTAGTAATAAATTTACCCTGTATGTTACAGAGAAGGACAGAGAGCTGGGAGAGGCTCAAAGTGAAATTAAGGCTTTGAGAGCTGCTGAAGTCCTCAAGGAAAAGGCAGTGGAAGAGGTAGTGAGACTAATTCCATAACCTATTCTATATACATCATGATGCATGCATGTGTTTGTGTGCTTGTGCATAGATATATATGGGTACAAGCAAGATTTTGTGTTTCCACAAGTGTATTTATTATCCAAGACCCAAAACACTATTAAGAGTGGAATTTTAGCCATAAATAGCGTTACAAAAGTTATATTTTAGTTGTTTGTAAACTATTTTAGTTGTTTTAGTCCAAAGATGGGATGTATCTATATCCATATATATATATATATATATATATACGTTGCTATTTACTATTCTTGGCACCAATAATATGTGATACGTATGCCGCGACTAAATTCTATTAAATCCCTTCGTATGTTATTTTTCCAGCTAAGTTATGAACTAACAAAATTGGATGAGAAGCTCCAGATCAATGAAAGTCTTCTTGAGCAAAAGGTTTGTGACGTTTCCTAGGTTTTTGGGGTCAATATGAAGTTACATCTTTGTTTGATTCTAATTTTTGGTGTGAATTTGATCGATTCAGAACCTTGATATTAAGAAGCTAACAGATGATAAGAGAGAGGCTTTAGCTGCACAATATGCAGCAGAAGCATCACTAAGAAGGCTGCATGCGAATCAAAAGGATGATGATTCTTTTCCTATAGAATCTGTGATTGCTCCTCTTGAGGCAGACATTAGGATGTACAGACAAGAGGTATATGCTTTATATACGGGTTCAGTAATGTCGATACAAACTGCTGTTTGTCATTTTGAGCTCAGATGATTTCTTTGTTCTTTCAGGTAGCATCGCTGCAAGAGGTGAAGAAGGCTTTGGAACGACATACAAAGTCGAAAGAAGCTGCTCTCCTTGAAGCAGAGAAGATTCTGAGGAGTGCTCTAGAAAGGGCATTAATTGTGGAGGAGGTTCAGAACCACAACTTTGAGCTCAAACGACAAATTGAGATTTGCCAGGTAATATATATGGTTCTGGATTTCAAATCATGTATTCCCATCATATGCTTTGGTGTCACTTAATCCTTATGCAGATGATGATATGAATAACTTCGAATTAAGTAAGGTGAGAAACAATATATATGGCACAACTGTATATATAGAGTTTAACTAAAAGATTAAGATGATTCCTTCCGATCCCTTTTTAATATATAACATCTGCAATAAATTACTGAAACTAGTATCCCAATTTCAGGAGGAGAACAAAATCCTTGAGAAAACCAACCGTCAAAAGGTCTTAGAGGTAGAAAAGCTTACCCAAACCATTAAAGAACTTGAGGAGGCCATTCTAGCAGGTGGAGCAGCAGCCAACACCATCCGAGACTACAGGAGACAGATCTCTGAACTACATGTACAACTTATGCTCATCGACGTATAATCCTATATTTTTAGGTATTTAAATGGTACTAATATTGGTTTTTGCATGCTTCTAAAGGATGAGAACAGAACATTGGAAAGAGAACTAGCAAGAGTTAAAGTTTCAGCTAACCGAGTTGCAACTGTTGTGGCTAATGAGTGGAAGGATGAGAATGACAAAGTTATGCCTGTCAAGAAATGGCTGGAAGAGAGAAGGCTTATGCAGGTGTATATAGTTATATTATTTTGATTAAAATTAATGGTAGTTTTTTTTTCTGAAAATATTTATTGCATAGAGGGAATGCTAGCAAACATTAATCCATATTATTTGCAGGCTGAAATGCAAAGACTAAAGGACAAACTAGCCATATCTGAGAGAACAGCTCATAGTGAAGCACAACTTAAGGTGAACATATGGCTTATCACTGCCATCTATTACATGATAGTACAGTGTGTGTTACATATTTCTCTTCTAAACTCGGTATATCATCCTTGCTCTATTCTTTCCAGGCAAAACTGAAGTTGAGACTGAAGACATTGGAAGAAGGCTTAAAGCACAATTCTAATCTCTCTTTTAATCCTAAATCTGCTAGTGGAATCACAAAAGCAGGGAACTCTAACAATTTCATTGGAATCTTATCAAGTAAAGGGGAAAGGAAGAGGTCTGTCTCACAACCCAGGAGTTCCTCCATCAGTAGAAACACGGAGAAGCCTGAATTAGAGAATGAGACAACCAATGCTGGTGGAGAAACAAAACGAGGGAAAACGAGATATGGTTTAGGAGAGCTTTTGGTGAAGAAAAGTTTATGGGCATCCAGAAGTAAGGTTTATGGCAGTCAGAGACAAGATAAAACGGAGACGAAGGCAGAAAATAATGATGTAAATGTTAACAAGTTAAAGGAGACCGATATAGATATCAATGGTGATAGTGAAGTTGAGTCAGAAAGTATTGGAATTATGGATGCTCCTAAGGATGATATGGTTTCGGGGTTTCTGTATGACAAGCTGCAGAAAGAAGTGATCAGTCTGAGGAAATCTTGTGAAATGAAAGACAGTTCTTTGATTGCTAAAGATGAAGAAATTAAGGTGAACCTCCATTCTATATCTTTATCGTTTCTTGTTTTCGAAGCTAACTTGATATGCTTGATCTTCTCCAGCTGCTCATAAAGAAGGTGGATACGTTGATAAAAGCACTAGAAGTAGAGTCCAAGAAAATAAATAGGGAGGCAGCAGCAAGAGAAAAGAATTCAACACCAGCACAACACGATGACACAAAAATCAGAAAAACAAATACCTCAAAAAGGTCTATTCTAGTCTTTCCTTATTTTCTTCACTCTTGGTATTTATAAACTTCCACTTAGATTTCAAATTTTAACCTTTGTTTATGAACTACTTGTAATAGGGCTGTGAAATGAATGACCTTGGCCGTTGGCGATCAATGTGAGAGATTAAGGATGGATTGGGAAGTCATCGTCTTTATTAGCCATTTGTGTGATTTTTCCATTGTGAATATGATTGAGTTGATGTAAACATAAATTTATAACATTTGAGTGCGAGTATGTACGCATCCCATAACTTTTATTCATTTTAAATAAGATGTTTGATTTTGTGAAACACTATGACTAAGATTCAGGGACATGAAAGTGTCCAGCGGTATAAACCCCAAACCCCCAAAAAAATTAATAATAATAATGTGTCCAAGATCGGTACGAAAAAAGTTCAGTTGTGGGGCGTGTTCCCCTGTGGGTTTAAAACAGGGGAGAATCCAAAACATAATTTTGGTTTTCAGCTTAAGGCTAAAATCTATAATATTACAGAAGAAACCTTGTTCAAACAGATAACATGGTTTAAGGAAATACTTGGAATCCTGGCATCAAGAATTCTGTCATTCATCTACTGAACTCTCTTTCCTTGTATTCTATTACCTCCCAAACCAGAAAACATGGGACATAACTTGAACAGAACTGAAAAATCTCTGTTACACTATATGACTACCTAAAATTCAATTAATTATCTTTTAATGATCAGAACTCAAGTTTGAAATTAAAGAAGATAAATTTGATAAGTAGAATCAAGGAATAAAAAAATGTGGGGGACTAGAACACGTTAAATTATTAAATCTGTGGAATGGAATGAAATGCCATAACCACCCAAACCTGCAAACAACATGGAAAAAAGAAGTGCCCCAAGACTTCAGAAGAATAACATAAACAGACAGCCATCTACTTGAAAGCTATAGTTTTTCCTTTATAAGCAGTTTTCTTCCAACAGCAGCAAGGCAGTTCTACTTCTGGATGTTTCTGTTGTTGGATATTATTGTCAGCATATAATTAATATATGCAAGAGTTTTACAAGCATGACTTTGGGTTACATCTCTGAAATATTACAGTTTGTATATTCTGGAACAGAATTCCTTCTTTGGAGCGCGATTGACTAGAATACATTAAAGCCCCAGATTGGAGATATTATGATACACACACACACACAGACACACACACACAGAGACACACACACACACACACACAGAGAATAAAATGACCATTACCTTTCCGAGCATATGGAACAAAAAGAAGAAGATAAAACAGAATTATTTGTCTCACTATCCAGAGTGAAGAATATACATCTACAGATGCTACAATTATAACCGTAGTTATAACTATGGCTTTTACATTTGTATCCAGATAAAACAAAGAAGAATAACATCCAACAGCAAGAGAGACAGTTAAACTATTCTGACTCTCGTTGCAGATAGCTTTTGCTACATTCTATGAATGTACAGAATTCATCGTAAACCAGGTTTGCTACTACTTGTGAAAAGTACTTATAACACCATTAGCCTAAATAATTTACAGCTCCGGAATTGTAGCCAGAGATGGGCGCCATTTTCGACAACCTTCTCTTTCCAAAATCGAGAGAATGGCAATCTTCTGAGATTGAAATTCCTTTGTATCTGAAAGCAGCAATCGCAATTGCTGCTTAGTAATCACCATCTTCACATACTGGGCATTGGAGCTGCCCATTTTTCTTGACACTTGACAGACGCAATTATATCCGCTGGACTTCCCCTGGTCCACAAATTTAGAGTGCTTGTAAGGGCCAGAAGTGATGTTTGTGGCATTCGTCAAGGCCTTCAACTTCTCTTCTTTTCCTCCATAATTATGATCATCCAACTCTAAAACTCCAACGTTGTTATGAGCAGAAGACGAAAGAATGTTAATGCAATTCCCCATGATGCAACGTATCATGCTGGAAACAGAGTTGAAGATGAATATTTATAGTGGTGGCGATTTGTTGTGGTCGGTTTAAGTAACGTGCAGGGCACCTACCATTTGTTCAATTTGTAGTAGTTTAGTCTTTAGTCGCGGAGCTAAAACTAAGTATATTTAATAGGCTTTTCTTCATGTACAAGTCAAAACTCCAATTTTTGGACAGCAGGCGGTGGATAATTAGTTTTGTGCATCCTGAGGTTGACTATGGCCATTAGTATATGTAGTTGTAATGTTGTGCAGCATTGTAAATATACAAGTAGAAGTCAGAGCTTGTGGGGGGAAGCACATGGCATGTCGAGGTAGAGTCAAATTATTGTATATCTAAGTGAAAATAAATAAAGAATTTGATTCGATCAAGCATCAAGAACAAGGGAGTGAAAACCATATGATCTGAAAGCCCAAAGGTCGTGTTGCATCTTAAATTGATAAATACATGCTGTTGTTTAGGTTTGTACAGATTTAATCGTAATAAGAGGCGGATCCATTTGGGGGCTGGGGGTAAAATATGTCCCCCATTCTATAGTTACCACAAACAAATATATTAATGGTATTTGTGCATGTTTAACCCTTCTAATTTGAAAAATAATCTTACTCAGACTTGTTTTTTTCAATTACGCAAACTTATATAAAAATTAATATATTTGATACTATCGATAATGAGATAATTATTAGAATACTTAAATATATAAAAAAAATTTAATTTTAATTTTTTTTATTAATTATTGTTTTGCAATTTTTTTTACGTCTCTCTTGCTCTAAAATGCGAGTGGTATTTATGTGACGAAAGCTTGAGCTGGATCTGGCATTTGATATTTAAAACACTGACCGATCAATAATATTAATAGGGTGGACACTACGTGGTCGACGCCAGTGCTCTCGCTTGCCGCATTAAGCTCCGGCCCAACCACTCGTCATACAACGCAAGCCTATCGGCGCTGAACCTATCTCTATCTTTTACACTGAACCACTATACCATTTTCAATTCTCTGTTCTTTTTTTTTTTTATTTCCCTTTTGTTACTGATTTTCAATATCTTCACTTATTAAAAGATAATTTTAAATAATAAAAAAAAAAACTTGAAACAAAAGGATTCCTATAATTTTTATTTCAATGCTATGAATAAAACTAAGAATCAAGTTTTAGTCTAAAGCCTTAGAGCTAGACCCAGTAGTTTTAACCACCTAAATATCATAATCCAATCATATGTTGTGATTGATGTTTTTATAAATGAAAACTGAGAATTTAAAATAAACTAACTCAATAAAGAAATATAATAATATGTCGGTTGAAACCTTAATAAGGTACACTAATTTATATCAACAATATTGCAAATAAATGTAAATAAGAAATTATAAACGATATTTTCATAGCTCAAAAAGGACCGTAGGCAACATAAACTCATTCTCAACAACCGTTTGGCCACTGACTTTATTATATATAGTACTAGTACTTCTCCCCAGAATGATGTTACTGATCTCTATATATTGAAACAAACCCCACATGCATTCATCCAATACTAACAAAAGTAAAACAACAACATTTGAACTAATGTAGTGGTATGGAGAAGGCGGAGGGGGGCATGACATTTTGACATTGACATTTCACCAGCCTCCATCGATCCATCACATGATTGTGCATCCTTGTGGATTTTCCTCACTGAAGTATTCACAGCAGCTACTTCTATTCCCACGGTACCCATATCCGTACGTATACCAGTATCCGTCGTAGCATGGGCCTGGAGGTGGTGGCACGGGCCTTCCATACCCACGAAAGCATGGGCCCCCGCCGTAGCCATGGTAACATTGTTCGCAACATGACCCACCAGGATAAATTGGCATTGGTGGATATCCACAAACCGGTTCAAAGCATGTCACTTGTACCGGTTCGGGTGCCACTGGGGCTGGAGCCGGTGCCGGGGCAGGATCCTTCGGTTTGTCAGGGTTCGGGGGCTTCGCGGCAGGTTTGGGCTTCTCGTCCTCTTTAGGTTTCTCAGTAGGAGGTTTAGGGTTTTCAGCAGGCTTGGGCTTCTCGGGGTCTTTGGGTTTTTCAGCAGGCTTGGGCTTCTCGGGGTCTTTGGGTTTTTCAGCAGGCTTGGGCTTCTCGAGGTCTTTGGGTTTTTCAGCAGGCTTGGGCTTTGGAGGTTCTACAATTTCAATACTTTTGATGACCTTGGCACCCTTGCAACAGAGCTTGTCACGGAGTTTTTCAGGGCTGCAGCACACCACCTTGATTATCACCTTATTCTCCTTCTCATCGTAAATCTGGTCTCTTATTTCTCTTGTACCAAAACACACAAAACAAATTGGCACCACATACACATAATTAAACTCAGTTTATAATTAATATCTCATTCAACTGGAAACAAACAACTGGTGAGAAACTGACAAAAATGTACACATAGATACGCATACATAAAATTTAAAAAAAAAAAAAAAAAAAAAAAAACAAACGCAATGCCTGTAACTAAGTTATTCCCAAAAAATAAAAAGGCAGGGTCCTCACGAGGAAAGTTGCAAAGTATTTTCTTCACCTTCTTGTAACAGCTACAGCACTGCAGGTCTACTTTCAAAATCATTACCGTCACCTATATAATATATATTCAAATCAAGAAAAAAATAATTAAATTCGGGTGTTATATATATATATATATATATATATATATATATATATATATATATATCACTCCCAAACACATCTATATATCACGAAGAATGATCTATATCAGCTGCTACACGAAAAAACTTAATTGGAAGAAATTAAGAGATCGTCAGGAGGGTGAATTAATCAATAAGGCTACAATATTATGTGGAGATGAAATAAAAGGACTAAATTGAAAATCAAAACATAGATCCATGGACATCATATGAAAATTTAAACATAAAATTTGAAAATCAATATATAACAACAGTACATATATGATAGTGCTGATTATTGTATTGAAATTATTAGAGCTCGGGAATGAAATGAAGAAAAAAAGGGAGTGAACTAAGACATAGCTAGGTTAGAAACGTACTTTGTCAGCCATGGCGGAATGAAACTAATTAGCAGAGCACATGCAGCAGCGGAGCAAGTGGGCGGTGATTAGAATTCAATGAATTGTTGCTGTCGGTATTGTAATCCGAGAGAGAGAGAGAGATAGAGATAGAAAGAGTGAGGAGTCCAAGAAGGAAGTTGCCTTAAGAAGCACAACCTTCTGGTACACCCACCGCTCCCTCATTTACCAAATTAGCCTCCTAATTCAATTTATTATTTACAATTATTGATACTAACAGAAAATTCCAAATCTCTTTTAATATCTTTATATAATTATTATATTGTATTAAATCAGTAATCTAGTATCAAATTACATTTAATTAGTTGTATCTCTCTTTTTTATGGTTCTCTAAATTCAATGAATTAATAATTTATTTGTAAAACTAGGGGTAATTATTGTATATACAAATTAGAAAAGTTATATTATTATTATAAAATCTGAGTTCAAATAGAAATCAATCTTATAGACTAGTGAGACTACATTAAGCTAAGGAAAGGGATATAATTCAGGTTAAAAACTTAATATATTGAAGAGTAAAAGAAGGTCCTATTTCTTTGCAATAGAGTGACCTAACAAAAAATTTACATAATTACACAATAGCAAAGAAAGTAAAAGAAGGTCCTATTTGAAGAAAACGAAAAATTAACAAGCCTTATGAAAGTGAGTGTCGGTTCCTTTCTTAAGTTGGACTATGAAATCGACTAAGAAAGATTTATTCTTTTTGGGCTACAAGTATATTTATTCGTTTTGTTTTTGAAACTAACATACAACTTAATATAAAATGATGTTTTTTTAGTTGAGATCCATATAGTTCTTTAAGAATTTTCGTAACAAGAATAAGTGGTTATTGAATAAATAACTTCAGCAGTTAATTTATAATAGTCATACTAATGTGATGTATTTTAATTTGACAAAATTTACTGCTAAACAACTTTAAAAAATTAAAGTAATTAAACCCTATAATAAATTATTGAAATAACTCTCATAAATAGTCACTTATTTCTGATTTTCTCTATTATTTAGCTCAATCTATTTCTACCAAAATGATATTAATATGTATTTCCAACAAAGAGTTTTAAGTTTGAAGAGACAAATAAATTGTTATCTTTATGGTGTGTGTGTATATATATATATATGACAAAGTATCACACAAATAAATTAAAAGAACAAAATAAATCAAAAACACAGGCTGGAAGGGTTAGAGCCGCCCCGTAATAGTGATGCAACTGCTATTAGATTCATTATCTTTTGGTGGATCTATTTGTCTTGAAAATACTTAATTCTGAAAAGGGAAGAAAAAGATGGGGATAAAAAGTAATAGGTATTAATCAAATGATGAACGTACGAATGAATGAATGAAGAGTATGGTAGTACGAAACAAATGAAGAATGAAAACAAGAAGGCAAAGGGGTGGGTGCGCGCGCGCGTGTGTGAGAGAGAGAGGGAGAGAGAGAGGGAGAGAGAGAGAGGGAGGGAGGGAGAGAGGGAGGGAGGGAGAGAGGGAGGGAG